>JANAVB010020599.1:2446080-2528580 GCA_029216955.1 Iris pallida | reverse complement strand
TTTGACGTATGATAGCGTTATGCAAGAGACTTGGTTGAGCAGAACTCAAAGTAGGATGGCTTTGCTAATTGACTCGGACCCCTGAAATTGAACGCTGCAAGTGCGAATTGGTTAAATCTATGCTCGAAGTTTAGAAATCGAAGTGATACGAGTTTGGATAGAAAGCCACATACTATCAACTTTGGTTTGACCTTAGGATGGGGTCAGTGTTGATATTATTGTTTGGGAACTATGATTCCAATACTGACGGATTGACTTTAGCCCGGAGAGATGGCCTAGCGGTTAGGCGAGACGTCCATGTTGCGAAAGTTAGCATCGGTACGAGTGATCTTGAGGATTGATTAGTTTGGATATTGGTGTTAATGACTTGAATGATTCAAGAGTATGAAAATACCACTCACGAGTCTCGACTGAAATATATATATATCAGGGACATCCAAATATGTGCACGATCCGACTCGAGTGGCAATGACAGAATTCTCTATCACAAGGCTTGGTTGAAATATATGTATTTTGGGGATGCCCAAAATATGTGCACGATACAACTAAGTGATACGTTGAATTCAAGTAAGACTATAGGAACGAAACGGTCGAGGATTTTGAGATTTTGAGTTTCAAAGAAAAAGATTGATAGTAGTGCGAGCGTGGCTCGGATTGAAGAAACGTATAGGAAGAATGTGTATGAAAATCGTTGGATGTTGAATCAAGTTATAAGTCAATAAGTAAGTACTCAGTTAGTTTCGAGTACGAAATTTTTTCTAAGTGGTGTATGATGTAGTGTCCCGTCCCGCTCAGTCAATCGGAGGAATCGGAACGCCGACGGCGTTCGGACTTAGCCATGCAACGGCTTGCTCGAAGACCCGCTCGGTCGAGGCGACTCCTCGCTCAGGTGGGTGGCTTTGGTGAACTTGCCTCAGCTTGGCCTTCGTACTAATAAAACGAAAGTTTTTAATGCACCGTAGGCTTAATAATAAAAGAGACGAATCTACATAGCTAAGAGAATAATCCTGAGTTGGGTCGATTGAGTTAGAACATAAAAAAGGTCCCACGATCGGCTTAGAAACAATGCACGATGGCTTTCAAAATGACAATCGGTTCTTCGTCCCGTGGCTTGGGAGAATGAAAAGTTCATCTTTGCCACAAAGCTAAGAATTTTCCTAAGTCATAGGCGTCATCCGCATAAACGCTTGATAAAGCGTGCACGGTCCCATCGTCCAAGGCTTGGCATAGCCTTTGCTCGCCCCACGGATTAAGTTGCATTGTACGGCTTGTGGCATAAGTTTAGGCACCCAAATAGCTTGGTTGTTCAAAGTCGAACGCGTACACGGCACATTCGTGCGATGCGAGGCTCGACGCAGCCTTCGCTCGTCAAGTTGTTGCGCGATTAAGTTAGGCTAAATTATGCTAGGCTATCGAAGTCATTCTAAGCACTGTCCCATATTTTCTGTGGTTGTCAAAATTACTTGGTTTTACGATCGTAAGGCCCGTCATATAAAGTATAACTTGGGTGGTAGTGTCGCACAGAACACAAGTTGGCTTAAGGTACGATGTCACGAACTTAGTGTTTAAGGCACAAACAACGGTAGGTTCAAGATGAGTTTGGAAAAGGGCTATCGAATAGGCATTACTGAGTGAGTAAAATAATAGGGCAACAAGGAAGAATGCTCGCGACCATGGGTCATCGAGGCGGTCTCAAATGTAAGAAGTCTTGAACTTGGTCCTGAAAGGATGGTAACATTGGAAGAAGAATGACTGTATAAGACGTCAGTTTGAGTCGAGTCTTGCATGGTCATGGACAACTTGTCGACAAGGACGATGGTTCCTCGAGCGGAAACCCGAGGCTACGGGACCGACTCGGCCTAGGAGGAAATATGGTATAGTCGTACGAGGATGACAGCACAGGTTAAGCGGAGACTTACAACAGGGCTAGCTACTTGT
Source organism: Iris pallida (assembly GCA_029216955.1). Taxonomy (NCBI): domain Eukaryota; kingdom Viridiplantae; phylum Streptophyta; class Magnoliopsida; order Asparagales; family Iridaceae; genus Iris; species Iris pallida. The sequence goes on along the minus strand of JANAVB010020599.1, from coordinate 2,526,642 downwards.
ATTGAAAGGACCCCGACTAACAAAACTATATGTCCATGATAGCTTGTGATGCTAGTGACCTTTCATATAGATGGGTCGGTACGGACGACATTCCGCAGGTGTGCCTTTGGATTGAGTCGAGTTGAATAGGTGCACGATTAGAAGACAATGTTTGGGGCCTAAGATTTGGCTGCAACGTAGACACCGTGCTTCGGTACGAGATGTGGTGTCGAGTCTTAAGTTTTTGGCATAGAGTTGCACAAGTTGGATTTGAGTCGTTACGAGTTTAAGTCGGGAATCGCTGCAAGGCAAAGTTGGTTAGGTGACACTAAGTTCACAAGTCTTGATTTGGTCAGTTGGTGTTAAAGCAGCAAGGGTCGCGAGGCGGCAATATGGTTAAGTCATACTGAGTTGCGAGACACGGCCATAATTTGGACACACGAATGGTTCTCATGATACGACCACGTTGATGGCACAATGGACTTGTAGCACGATCACATGGAAATTGTGTACTATCGTGTAGTTGCATCTCTGAGTATGGGCCGAAAGGCAGACACGACTTGATAAGTTGACGTTGTTGACACGAAAAGCATTTAGAGGCAAGGTATAAGTAGTTGCTAGTGCAAGACACAGAGATGGTCTAGAGAAATAAAATAGATCGATAGTCTATGTCCTAAAATTGAACCTAAGACAAGAGAAGAAAGACAATAAAAAAGGGTTATATTGCACAAAGTAAAATGAACGAGTTAGTTTTGTGTGGGTGGGCGAGGAGCTCATTGAGTACTGACTCCCACACAGTTTTCATTACAGGAACAGGTAGAAGCTCGTTGACGCAGAGCTCGCTTAGATGCGTCGAGGCATAGAGTTCCTTGGCATTTCGAGGCACACGACCGCATGGAGTCTGGACTTATACATGATATAATGTATGGACATCGCCTATCTAAAGCTTCTGCTGGCCTACTCAAATTGTATTGAGAGATGAGAGAGAGCAGAGTGACTTGTAATGTGAGAAGGGTGACCTTGAGTGATTGTAATCTTGGCCCTGCGCCACATTGTAATCTTTGTTCAATATTAATAAAGAGTGTTTGCTTCAAATTTCTGCTGCTGTATAAATGTTTCCGCTTGGGACTTCTGTGTAGCCTGTAATCGGCTGTTATGGAATCCGCCTTGCGTGAGCGTAATCTAGGCTCACGTGGCATCACTCCTTAGCGAGGACGATCTCTCCTACGGGAGCGGGGCATGACATATACCTTGTTTAGGTATATGACAATATGTGAGTTTTATATATATACATATAAACTGTTCTTTCATGCTGTCATATACACAACATATATATATATATATATATATATATATATATATATATATATATATATATATATATATATATGTTGTGTATATGACAGCATGAAAGAACAGTTTATATGTATATATATAAAACTCACATATTGTCATATATATATATATATATATATATATATATATATATATATATATATATATATATATATATAGAGAGAGAGAGAGAGAGAGATTAATTTGGTTCAGATTTCAACTGAATGGAATGCAGCCACATGTTAAGAGAATGGGGGTTGGCTTTAGGAACTGGATAGGTTCAGTCCATTTAGACTGGATAGAGCCATATCAGTCCCATAGGATGACTGCTCTTGTTATAATTTGGTGAACCCTTTTTTTATATATATAACATTGCAGTTTTGGTTTTATACGAAATTGATTTGTGAGAGGGGATGAAGACAGTGAAGGGATTTAAGCAACAGTCCTTAGACTGAGCAATGAGAGGGGGGTTAGCATGGCTGGTAGGCTCGGGTAGGAGCTAATGCAGGGCACTTGTGCCACTACACAGTGCCCAGCATGCTAAGCACTGATGTGTATCAGTCCATGAGGATTGATACTAAGAGAGGTTCAGTTTAGTTGATGAACTGAAGTAAGGGTAAAGTTCAGTTAGGACTGAACTAAAAATGGGTGTTTAGTCCATGACTGAATAGTGATGTCAGTCCATTGGAGGACTGAACTTGATCTCAGTCCAAAAGGGACTGTCAGAGATGGAGAGCATTGGAAACAAGTGTGGGGGCTCTAATTATGGTTTACTGATTAGTGTATCAATTTTAACTGATATAAGGTGTGATATGTTTGAGATATAGATTTTAGAGTGAGATATAGAATTTAGAGTGAGGCTATGTTTATGTATCCTATATATATATGTTATATATATTGTGAATAGATGTATAGTTAAGTGAAGGTTGAGGTATTAATTATAGACAGAATCATGAAGCTGTTCAGTGACATGAATGAAGTTTATTTCAGTCCAAGACTAATTTGGAGTGTAGGAAGGCAGTTAGGAGCTAAAGTTGGGTTAGTAGCAGTCCAGATGAAACTGGACAGTGAAGTCAATAGGAATGCAGGTGTAAACCCCCTAATTTTCTACTACGATTTTTTTTATTTAATGCATTTTTTTATACTTCGTATTTACGCGTCGTATACTAATTCGCATTTTTATAGCATGCGAGATTTGCATTTCGTAACTTCTCGCCGAGTGCGAATATGTGCGAGGAACATATTTTGTAAAACATTTTATTAGAGATTTTATATATATAGAAGAATTTAGTTTTTCAAAATAATACGTGATAAATATTTTATTTCTAAAAAGAGTTATTTCGTTCGTCATTTGAAAATGAGTAGTGATTTGAAAAATTGTGGTATTTCCAAAAGATTTGCGAAATGTGATATTTGCTTATTAATATATTTTGTTATTATAAAAGCTAGTTCATAATAAATATTTAAGTATTTATCGTGATTTTCGAAATTAATTATTACCATATTTATTTAATTACGAAAATGATATTTGGGATTTTGTTAATTTGAAATATTTGATTAAATATGGTAAACTAAATTGCAAAAGATTTTATTTGCTTTATTTAAAATATTTTAAATTAAGTATAGAATTAATTTGGATTTGGATTTGGATTTGAATTGGCTTTAAAATCTATTTAATTACATGATGAATTATCTATTGGTATTTAAATAAAACCCAATCCCTATCCAACTGGGAATTTCCACCTACTATAACAGGAGAGGTACTCCTCCAGTATTTTTCCATCCACAACCAAATCGTGTATCGTGTCCGTGTCTAGATCATATCCACTAGATTCTTCAAATACATATACATGGTTCTCCTCGTGTCCGACATACCGGACACATCCCCTCATGTCCATCATTACCCGGACACCATCACTAACCATCGATCACCACAAGCCCTATCTCCATCTACGGCCCGAGTGAACCGAACCTCTACACCGCCATGGTCGCCAGCATCACCAACCTTGCTCCTCCACGCCTGTAGTCCCTGCTCTTCCTGCAGCGTCGACGACCCTACCCGACGCACCTCTGCCCTCACTCTACGAACCCAAGCACCAAACCACCATCCTGGCGGTCCCCGGCCGCCCGCACCCATCCCGACGTAACCAGTGTATCACCACCACCACCGCTACCTCCATCGGCCAAAATCCGCCGGAAACCCCCACGGCGTCCACCACCGTCGTCATCCAAGCAACCAAAAAGGAAAAAAATAATAGAAAAAAAAGAAAGCCTCACCTCGACGCAGCCGTGCCGAAGCCCCGCTCGCGGCCTCGATCCGCCGCCGTCATCAGAACTCCGCACCGCGTCTCGACCACCACGAGCAACGCCCCCATCTCCAGGCGAGCGCCACCTGCGGCCGGATCTGTGCAGTCATCCGCCGCCCTCCTTGTTCGCCTCCCAGAGCAGCGCCACGGCACAGCCCTAGCCGCCTACCTCCGGCGCTGGCCGCGGATCCGCGCCGCCGTGCCGCACGCACGAGACTCCACCCATTCGCCCCGCTCCGGTCATCGATCCTGGTGTCGAGCCGCCACCGCAAGCCCGGCTCCTCCGTCTCCGTACTGGCGCTCACGGCCACCGCCCCCGCACAGGAGCCGCCCGACTCCGCCTCTGTCCGTCTCAAAACCTCGCCGCCACGCCGCGGTCCCCGCGGGTACAACCGCCGCCTCTGCCGACCTTCCGTCGCGCCCTCAGAGCTCTCTACCTCCACCGAGCGCAGTGCCCACCGAGCCACAGCCGCCTCCGCCGGCGCTGATCGTCGACCGCCGGCCTCGGGTGAGCGCCCCTCTTTTCCCCTCACTCTTCTCTCTCTCTCCCACTCGCTGAATCCTTGGGGGGGAGGATTAGATGGGTTATTTTTTTGGGGGATTGTATAATATTAATAATATTATTATTAATATTATTTAAAAAGGATAAGATTTTATTACTATTAGTTTTATTATTAGATTTATAATTATTATTATTATTTTCAGTTTATTTTTTTAGGAATGTTATTTCGTTTGGGTATTATTATTAATATTATTTATAATGCTAGTAGAATTATTGTTGCATTAATAATTGCATTATTTTAAGAATTCTAGAAATATATTTTGGTAAATTTCAAAGATAGCTTCTATCTAAAAGCTTTAATTTGATAAATGTGGAATTTTAGTCCACATGCACTTTTGCTTTTCAAGGATATCTCCTAAAATATTTTGTTACTAATAGGAAAGGTACTTTTCAAAGTTATAAAAGATTACTAGTATTTCCAAATCTTATCTAAATTATTTCTAGTAATAAAAATATATAGCTTTTGAAAACTAGAAAAATCTATTTTAATGAACTTAGATTTTTCCACAAATATAATCTTGAATTTCACGTATTTGTGTAGAATATTTTTCTAATAAAATTTGTCTTCAAAACAATAAGGGAAGATATTCTACAATTAGTATAAATATCTAGTTACTCTTAAATTCCTCGATTATCAATCTTGACCATGACTAAATCCAAATTCCTCGCAACTCCAGACCACTGTCCATCGATCATAGCTATTGGACACCTCGGGACTTGTCAGAACATTGCACAACACCAGGCGACACATCAGGTAAGATACCTTGCCATTATACTGTTTATATTCAGTCTGCATTTTTATTACATATCACTGTTCATTTATTTCTAGTTTTTGATTACTGCCAGCTCAGTGATATTAGTTGTACCTTGTTATTTATCCTTTGATTGCATATGGACTTAGAGTTAAGGGACTACCACTAGCTTAGTGCATTGCATAAACTTTGACACTGTTGTGCCACGAGATGTGTGAGTTATGAGTAGCATATAGTCTACGGACTTGCGTGTCGGCTGATCACTGATGCGTGCAGGACGTGCGTTAGGTCTAACTGTCAATAGTTGTATGTTAGAAGACTTGACGGTTAGTAGAGTTACATGGTCGTGGATGCGACATGATAGGTACATTGGGTGGGGAGGATATTACCTGACATATGGGCTTCATTGCACTTCCCTTATTACCTGTGCGCTCCTCCGAAGACGCAGGCTCCAGGTGCCCTCTGACGTTTTCCAGAGCGTTATGGATGTAGCCCCTTGCACATGATGCCCTCTGACGATCTTCGGACGTTACGGACGTAGGCCCCTGATGCCCTGTATAGGGACTATGCCGATCCTATTTACGGCCAGGGCTCATGCGTCAAAGGATTGTTTCTCAAACTGCATGTTCACTTTAGTTGGTTAGTTTACCTTATTTATGTCTTGTCACTTTCTTTGATTGTGGCATATTTTATATTCAGTATTATATGGCATGTTGATGTATCTTGTTACATCCCTCTGAGGACCTGGTTATCTCGCCAGGTGTGTGTTCGTGATTTCTTGCATGTGCTCTAGCTAAGGCCATGACTTGCGCTCTATTCTTCGAGATGTTGCTCTTGGATCGTCATCTCCTTTGCTCTACCAAATTCCTTTCCTTGTATATTTCATTCTTATTAAAATTTGTTGGTAGTAGACTTTGTCTCCGCCCAACAATTATATACATGACAAATTCAAAGTTTATTATATATCATTATTTATCTTGTGGATGAGATTTAGTACCTTGGTTACTGCATTTTACAGCTTATGTATATATACGAGGGTCCATATACTTCGTATGTATACAGCTGGCATGATTACGTTCTAGTCCTACCTATTTTAAGACTGGGGTGTTACATGTTTTTGTGGTGGCCCATGCAGGTCTAGTTTGCCGTTTCGGTTACATGATTGAACCAAACGGACCTGCAGTATAGGATTAGAGTTTAGAATCTCTTCCACCTACTTGACTTCCTTCCTTGACTTCAAATTCCGAACTCTCGTTCGACCTCCTTGATTTGCATCTTGCTTGACTCTTTCTATCGTAAATTCTTAGTTTCGTGTTTAGTAAGATGACTGTACTAGTATATGCCCATAGGTTAAACACATGGTTAGGTGGAATGCATTAATACGCATGGAGATTTCATTTGAGTTGTAGATGCATTTATTTTCCTAGAAATGTGATTCTTAAGGATTAGTTAATTTCAAGTTGGGTAGTAGCGTATTACCGCCTCCACAGGATAGTTGGAATTTTATTTTGCTATTACAATGTGGTATACACAAGAGAATAGCTAGATCGAGAAAACAATTTATGATTACTGGGTTTTGGAAATAGCAAAATAGTTTATGATTTATTTGGGATATGAAACCGAATTGAGTAACATCTTTAAATTGTGACCCATGATTACGATTTAGTTCAAGTTGGGATTGAATATGTTAAAGTTTATCTCAAATTTATTGAAGTATTTTAAATTATAAGTTATGATTTTGTAAAGAATATGAAGGGTTTATGATTTACTGTTTATTAGAAAGCTTGAGGATTTAAATTGATTCTACGATTTACGAATTATAAGTATTTAATTTTGAGCTTGAAGAGATAATGGTAAAATTTTTGTTTGAAATATTTTGGAAGATATGAAATCGACTTGAAGGAAAAAATTTAAATATTTAAAATTTGCTTATATGATCTATGATATATAAAGTTATTTAGATTTCGAGTTTAACGTCTTGATTATGGATATTTAAATTTTGGAAAAAAAAGGGAGTAGTTGTGACTTATTGGAAGCTAGATATACACATTTGAAGGATATAGAATTAAATTCGGGAGTTATTTTAAATGTTTCATTTTGTAGTATGAATTTCGTCGGATAAACTTATTAAATGTTGAGTTTAAGATTTGAAAAAAAGGGGGGTTATTATTCGATTTGCAATACACAAGAGTTGTTTCGAGATTTATTAGAGATTTAAATTGTGATTAAGGTTGACAGTCTAAGATAATTGAAATTTTGGCGAAGGATCTTGGAAATTTTATTGAGAAAATTTCGAGGAACTTGAAATCTTAGATTAAATCATATATTGGTGAAGGACCAAGAAACAAGTAAGGTCCCCTGGTAAGATAGAAGTATTCCATATTAGATTGCCATGCCACCTATGACTATAATATTGCATATACACAAGTATAGTTAGTCATCGACCAACCCGATGAACATATCTTTGACTTACTCGACCTTCCCTCAAATCTAGATCATTATTCATGACCATCAAATTGTTTGAAACTAGAAATGATTAGAACCATCCCCTTAACCATACCCTTATCTATGAACTTTTTCTAGAAATTGTCTCTCTAACTTATTTAGCCTTGACCTACGAGATTCCTAATTATCTTTATTTGTGCTTTAACCTTCATTTTGTGCATAAATTAGTACGTTATGAAAACCCACCTTCTATTTTGATCCTTTGGCGTTCCCTATCGTGACTTTGATATTTGAAGCACAACACTAGACTTTTCTTTCCAGCAAATTTCACATGCGAGACCTAGACAAGCTCACCTTCATGTAGGTATATCATGTCCCACTAAAATACGTTCCCTTGTACTCTATTTTATGGTACGACTTTCGGGTCATAACGACTCAACTATAACCTATACCATGGTGCCTATATACTTTTGACTATATATATGGACTCAATCTCGACTCAAATTTTTGACCTAATATGTGATTGCAATCTATTAAATGCTTAACTTCGCGTTTATCTTGACTGCTTAACCCTTGTCATTTATTTTCATGTCTTATCTCGATTCACTTAGACACATAACATCTTTAGCTCTTCAATATTGCAACCCTTACTCTTTTTCCTTCTCACTAAATTGCTTGTCGTATTTCACCTTAATTTCTCTATGGATTATACAATTTTGCTCATGTTATGATTTTCTTGCTCGAAGAAAAATGTGATCATGACAAATCTTGGGTTAGTAGAGGTTAGATTGGGGAACCTCACAACATGGGTAAATAATGTAGTGATAATTACGAGATTATGAGGTATAGATGGGACATAAATGAAAGTGTGCGATAAAACTGGATAGATGAGGTAAGAAATGATATATTATGTTTTGACGAAACACTCAAGGATAAATAGACTTCTCGGATTTCAAATTTTGTTTTAAGGTAACTATATATCGAGTGGAAAATCTTCTAAAGTGTTGGGGGTTTAAGAACCAAATAAATATATAAAAATTTAGGGATGCAAATTTTTGGATAAAGGCAATGTTGATGATGATATTAGCTTTCAAGGATGACCAATTGTTGAAGAAAGAAACATTTACATATTTGATTAAGTTCTAAGATGATCATGAATACGAATTTAAGATGAGTTTCAATTCTACCATCAAAGAGATGAGATGGTTGAATTCAAATTTTCGAGAGAAGTGACTAATAAGTATTTTTAGAAAATTTACAATTATGATGATAGAAGATTGAGTTATGAAGGTATACGAATAGTTTTCGAGATTTATCATTGAAGACGGATTTTTGTTACCCATGGATGCGTTGACCAACAAATACAAATCGTAGTAAGGAGATTTTAACTTTCACTTGGGACAAATTGGATGAAGGTTTGGAATTTTAAATTTAGAGGGATTATAACTTGGGAGATTTATGGATTCAAAATTTGAGACTATTGAAATTATAGGACGAGATATAGGGACATAGAGTACATTTATGATCGAAATTATTTTGTTATAATTTTAAGGGAACGTGGTACGAAAGTAAATTTTTTTGGAAATAACGAGTTATGATAAGAGAGGTTATACGAATATTGATGATGTCAAGGATTAAGGAGTTTATTACCTACTTATGAGGTTTCCTTTTAAGGTAAATGTTAAGATTGATCGAGCTAGACACTGATTGATTGTCATGATCGAAATCTAAACCCATCGAAATTTTTGTCGATCAAATGACTTATTGCCATTGAAATGTCGTTTCCTTCTCGTCAAACAATTGATTGCCTTTTGTTCAATATGAATCAAATTCTTATCGATTATACTGCTTCTATCTCCTTCACCCTACCTATCCTAATTTTTCCTAAATTTCGAGGACGAAATTCTTTTAAGTTGGGTAGGATGTAAACCCCCTAATTTTCTACTACGATTTTTTTTATTTAATCCATTTTTTTATACTTCGTATTTACGCGTCGTATACTAATTCGCATTTTTATAGCATGCGAGATTTGCGTTTCGTAACTTCTCGTCGAGTGCGAATATGTGCGAGGTACATATTTTGTAAAACATTTTATTAGAGATTTTATATATATAAAAGAATTTAGTTTTTCAAAATAATATGTGATAAATATTTTATTTTTAAAAAGAGTTATTTCGTTCGTCATTTGAAAATGAGTAGTGATTTGAAAAATTGTGGTATTTCCAAAAGATTTGCGAAATGTGATATTTGCTTATTAATATATTTTGTTATTATAAAAGCTAGTTCATAATAAATATTTAAGTATTTATCGTGATTTTCGAAATTAATTATTACCATATTTATTTAATTAGGAAAATGATATTTGGGATTTTGTTAATTTTAAATATTTGATTAAATATGGTAAATTAAATTGCAAAAGATTTTGTTGGCTTTATTTAAAATATTTTAAATTAAGTATAGATTTAATTTGGATTTGGATTTGGATTTGAATTGGCTTTAAAATCTATTTAATTACATGATGAATTATCTATTGGTATTTAAATAAAACCCAATCCCTATCCAACTGGGAATTCCCACCTCCTATAAAAGGAGAGGTACTCCTCCAGCATTTTTCCATCCACAACCAAATCGTGTATCGTGTCCGTGTCCAGATCATATCCACTAGATTCTTCAAATACATATACATGGTTCTCCTCGTGTCCGACATACCGGACACATCCCTTCGTGTCTATCATTACCCGGACACCATCACCAACCATCGATCACCACAAGCCCTATCTCCATCTACGGCCCGAGTGAACCGAACCTCTACACCGCCATGGTCGCCAGCATCACCAACCTTGCTCCTCCACGCCAGCAGTCCCTGCTCTTCCCGCAGCGCCGACGACCCTACCCGACGCACCTCTGCCCGCACTCTGTGAACCCAAGCACCAAACCACCATCCTAGCGGTCCCCGGCCGTCCGCACCCATCCCGACGTAACCAGTGTATCACCACCACCACCACCGCTGCCTCCATCGGCCAAAATCCGCCAGAAACCCCCACGGCGTCCACCACCGTCGTCATCCAAGCAACCAAAAAGGAAAAAAAATAATAGAAAAAAAGAAAGCCTCACCTCGACGTAGCCGTGCCGAAGCCCCGCTCGCGGCCTCGATCCGCCGCCGTCATCAGAACTCCGCACCGCGTCTCGACCACCACGAGCAATGCCCCCATCTCCAGGCGAGCGCCACCTGCGGCCGGATCTGTGCAGTCATCCACCGCCCTCCTCGTTCGCCTCCCGGAGCAGCGCCGCGGCACAGCCCTGGCCGCCTACCTCCGGCGCTGGTCGCGGATCCGCGTCGCCGTGCCACGCGCACGAGACTCCACCCATCCGCCCCGCTCCGGTCATCGATCCTGGCGTCGAGCCGCTACCGCAAGCTCGGCTTCTCCGTCTCCGCGCTGGCGCTCACGGCCACCGCCCCCGCACAGGAGCTGCCCGACTCCGCCTCTGTCCGCCTCAAAACCTCGCCGCCACGCCGCGGTCCCCGCGGGTACAACCGTCGCCTCTGCCGACCTTCCGCCGCGCCCTCCGAGCTCTCTACCTCCACCGAGCGCAGTGCCCGCCGAGCCACAGCCGCCTCCGCCGGCGCTGATCGCCGACCGCCGGCCTCGGGTAAGCGCCCCTCTTTTCCCCTCACTCTTCTCTCTCTCTCCCACTCGCTGAATCCTTGGGGGGGAGGATTAGATGGGTTATTTTTTTGGGGATTGTGTAATATTAATATTATTATTATTAATATTATTTAAAAAGGATAAGATTTTATTACTATTAGTTTTATTATTAGATTTATTATTATTATTATTATTATTTTCAGTTTATTTTTTTAGGAATGTTATTTCGTTTGGGTATTATTATTAATATTATTTATAATGCTGGTAGAATTATTGTTGTATTAATAATTGCATTATTTTAAGAATTCTAGATATATATTTTGGTAAATTTCAAAGATAGCTTCTATCTAAAAGCTTTAATTTGATAAATGTGGAATTTTAGTCCACATGCACTTTTGCTTTTCAAGGATATCTCCTAAAATATTTTGTTACTAATAGGAAAGGTACTTTTCAAAGTTATAAAAGATTACTAGTATTTCCAAATCTTATCTAAATTATTTCTAGTAATAAAAATATATAGCTTTTGAAAACTAGAAAAATCTATTTTAATGAACTTAGATTTTCCCACAAATGTAATCTTGAATTTCACGTATTTGTGTAGAATATTTTTCTAATAAAATTTGTCTTCAAAACAATAAGGGAAGATTTTCTACAATTAGTATAAATATCCAGTTACTCTTAAATTCCTCGATTATCAATCTTGATCATGACTAAATCCAAATTCCTCGCAACTCCAGACCACTGTCCATCGATCATAGCTATTGGACACCTCGGGACTTGTCAGAACATTGCACAACACCAGGCGACACATCAGGCAAGAAACCTTGCCATTATACTGTTTATATTCAGTCTGCATTTTTATTACATATCACTGTTCATTTATTTCTAGTTCTTGATTACTGCCTGCTCAGTGATATTAGTTGTACCTTGTTATTTACCCTTTGATTGCATATGGACTTAGAGTTAAGGGACTACCACTAGCTTAGTACATTGCATAAACTTTGACACTGTTGTGCCACGAGATGTGTGAGTTATGAGTAGCATATAGTCTACGGACTTGCGTGTTGGCTGATCACTGATACGTGCAGGACGTGCGTTAGGTCTTACTGTCAATAGTTGTATGTTAGAAGACTTGACGGTTAGTAGAGTTACATGGTCATGGATGCGACATGATAGGTGCATTGGGTGGGGAGGACATTACCTGACGTATGGGCTTCTTTGCACTTCCCTTATTACCTGTGCGCTCCTCCGGAGACGCAGGCTCCAGGTGCCCACTGACGTTTTCCAGAGAGTTATGGACGTAGCCCCTTGCACATGATGCCCTCTGACGATCTTCGGACGTTACGGACGTAGGCCCCTGGTGCCCTGTATGGGGACTATACCGATCATATTTACGGCCAGGGCTCATGCGTCGGAGGATTGTTTCTCAAACTGCATGTTCACTTTAGTTGGTTAGTTTACCTTATTTATGTCTTGTCACTTTCTTTGATTGTGGTATATTTTATATTCAGTATTATATGGCATGTTGATGTATCTTGTTACGTCCCTCTGAGGACCTGGTTATCTCGTCAGGTGTGTGTTCGTGATTTCTTGCAGGTGCTCTAGCTAAGGCCATGACTTGCGCTCTATTCTTCGAGATGTTGCTCTTGGATCGTCATCTCCTTTGCTCTACCAAATTCTTTTCCTTGTATATTTTATTCTTATTAAAATTTGTTGGTAGTGGACTTTGTCTCCGCCCAACAATTGTATACATAACAAAATTTGATTATATATCATTATTTATCTTGTGGATAAGATTTAGTACCTTGGTTACTGTATTTTATAGCTTATGTATATATACGAGGGTCCATATACTTCGTATGTATACAGCTGGCATGATTACGTTCTAGTCCTACATATTTTGGGACTGGGGCGTTACAACAGGGGTGTATGTATGAGTCATGTTTCAAGTTTTGGGTCATGTGCATTAGTGATTAGGAGTTTCCTGTGATCATATATATTGAACTGACATATGTATATGGGTGTATATCATTAGAAGAGAGGGGAGCTCGAGTACAGTTTGAGGTATCAGTCACTGAGGACTGATATATGGGGTTAAGTTCAGGAATTTGGGAAGGGAAGGGTATCCTTGATATGAGGGTTGAGTATCAGTCCATTGGAACTGATTTGTGAATCAGTCCCTGACTGATATGAAGGAGATGGACTTGAGGGTGTTTCATACATGTATTATATATAGATATGCGTGTGTATTAGAGGAAGGATATATATATATATATATATATATATATATATATATATATATATAATATATATACATTTTTTTTTTTATAAAAAATATATACATATATATATATATATATATATATATATATATATATATATATATATATGTATGTATACATACATATATGTATGTTTCATATATGTATGTATGTATATATATATATATATATATATATATATATATATATATATATATATATATATATATATATATATAATTTTTTGAAGCAATGGGTAATTGTGGTGAACTCGCCTTCACTGGGGCTCGAACTCCGACCAGTTGGGCCACATGCATCTCTCTTAACCACTAGGCTAGTGGTCATTCACATTATATATATACATATATATATATATATATATATATATATATATATATATATATATATATATATATATATATATATATATATATATATATATATATATATACATATTTAAATATATACATATATATTAAAATATATACATATTTAAATATATATATAAATATATATATTATATATACATATATATATTATATATATATATATAATAATTATTATTTTTTGAAGCAATGGGTAATTGTGGTGAACTCGCCTTCACTGGGGCTCGAACTCCGACAACTTGGGCCACATCCATCTTTCTTAACCACTAGGCTAGAGGTCATTTGCATTATATATATATATATATATATATATATATATATATATATATATATATATATATATGTATTAAAACAAAGCTCCCCATTCCCATTTATTGATCTAGGCTCAAAATGCCGAAGCCCGAGACGTATACAAGCCAAAAAGAAGCCTATACAAGTGTACCAACAAAAGGGACCAAAAGGGAGGCAAAGCTACTTAAGGAAACAACGCGGACCAGAACGCTGATGAGCTGTGGGGGCACAGTGTGCTCCACTTACGGCATTGGTGATAGACTTCCCGAGTGAGCTGGTCGGCAGAGTATTAGTGACCTTCGTATCTAGCTTTGTTACGATTCTTCCAAATTGCCCACGTAGCGGTCGCTGCAACGATCTGGTGGCCGTGGGAAACAGAGCCCCATGAAGCCGTGCGATCGTGGAAGCGACCGCCCCCTGGCTCTATACTGAGTTGCTGGTTAAAGGATCTCCAGATACTGGTCTGCAGGGCCCCTTGACAGAAGATGTGGTCGATAGTCTCCATCTGACGCTCGGTACAGCAATTGCATGCCGATGCTGGGCTGATCCCAATGGTGTTGAGGGTATCATCGGTGGGCAGTTTCTTCCTAATGACCCTCCACATGAGGAAGCACCATTTCTTGGGTATACAGGTGTGCCAATAGTGCGCGCTGACATGATGTGGACGCCCCACTCCTTGGCTTGCGATTCTCGCCGACCTCACCGAAAATGTCCCCGAGGCCTCGAGCGTCCATATCAGCGCATTGTCATAGCTACCAATGCGAAGCCCGCTCGATCGTATGCACTCCTCAGTTTTGATACCGGCCCATTCGCGGATCTTGTCCCAGTTCCAGTCCTCCGTAGAGGGGTTCCACACGTCTCTGATCCTGCTATTTCTCGGGGTCGCTGTGAGTATCGGGATCAAGCTATCCCCGGTCCATCGCTCCCGGAATGGATTAGATTCTCCATTGCCCAATTGCAGTTTAATAGCGGGTTCGGCTAAATCACGCCCGCTCAGGATACGGCGCCAAGCCGCAGATGATCTACTGTTGGATATGGCTACTGTCGGATGGATGTGTTTAAAGTATCTAGTTTTCATAAACCTGGTCCAAAGATTCTTGCTCGTGCGGATTTTCTACCACAGTTTCATCGAAAATGCCCTCAAGATGTGAGTGAGCTTGTTAAATCCCAAACCCCCTCCTCAGTAGGATAAGCCATGGAGTCCCAGCTAGCCCAATGATGCTTGTCTTGCCCGTTGCAATGACCCCAGAAAAAATTATAGAAGATCTGCTCGATCGAAGAAATCACCTTCAAAGGCGGAGAGCAAGCGGCCAGGGTGTGAGCACGTGTTTGATGAGAATCATCTTGCCGCCAGGGGATAGAGTGGCGTTATGCCACCCGCTAACTTTATTCCTGATTCTGGTGATCAAATTCTCGAAGATGCCGGCGTTGGATTTACCGTACACCATAGGGCACCCAAGATAGTTGAATGGAGGATGGTCAACCATAAAGGATGTTAAGTTGGAGAGCCCGATGTCGTGCTCTTTTTTGGTGTTGTGGTGGGCATAGATGACGCTCTTGGAGGGGTTGATCTTCTGGCCGGAACAAACGGAGCACCTCAGCAGGTTGTTGTGGACGACCGCCACCGCCCCTTCGTCCCCAGAAGAGAAAATGAGTAAATCGTCAGCAAAGGCCAGATGGGGGATGATCGGACATCCGCTGGAAGGGTGGTAATACTGGAAGTTCGGCGTGTTGGTCATGTTGTTAAGGTTCCTGCTGAGGGCATCAGCCGCGATGATGAATATAGTGGATGATAGAGGGTCGCCTTGCCTAACCCCTCGAGTGGATTTGAAAAATCCTTCGGCTTGGCCGTTTATGACTGTGGAGAACCACGAGTTGCTAATCGATCTCCAGACGATGTTGGTCCAATTTTCTGAGAAACCAAAAGCCCTGAATACCCAGATCATGAACTGCCAGTCCAGTCTGTCATAGGCTTTCTCCATGTCAATTTTGACGGCGATGTTGCCCCCTTGACAGGGAACTTTATGCAGGTGGTTAACTCTTGGGCCAGCATAATGTTGTCCTAGATGTTCCTCCCTCGGACAAACCCGCTTTGCTCCTCAGAGATAATCTTGGGGAGTAACGCAGCCATTCTCGTAGCTATGATTTTAGAGATGATCTTGTTGGTAAAATTGCATAGACTGATGGGGCGAAAGTCCCGAAATGACTCCGGGTTGTCTTTTTTTGGTATAAGGATGAGCTTGGCGCTGGAGATGGCTTTAGGGTAAGTAGCTCCTTCGAAGAAGGCAATAGCTTCTTCGGTGATATCCTGCTTGATAATGTCCCAACACGAGCGAAAGAAAACCCCGAAAAGCCGTCCAGTCTGGGAGCGCTGTGCTTATTCAGAGCCCACACCGCTTCTTTCACCTCCTGGGTAGTGGAAGAGTGATCCAGCTGAGCGTTGTCGTTGTCGTTAATGAGATGGGGGATTTGGTCCAGGAAGGCGATGTCTTTGTGAAACGTCTCTTTGGAGAATAATTTCGAATAGAATTCCGTAGCGGCCTTCTGGATGCTCTTGTGGTCAGCGATGATGTTCCCGTTGTCGTCAATAGTATGGAGAATCGCTAACTTCTGTCTGCGACCGTTGACACAGGCGTGGAAATACTTCAAGTTTTTATCTCCGTCGATGTCCCATTTCAATCTCGCTTTCTGCTTCCAGAAGTCAGTTTCCACTTTGATTCTGAATTTAAGCATGGCCTTGGTGAAGTTCAGGGCGGTCCTGGCCGTAGGGGAATGGTTCGAGGCGAACCTAGCTTCGGCACGGGTTACGTCGTCCTCGGCGGTTCACACGGCCTGGAATATGTCTCCGTAGGCCAGTTTGTTCCACTTGGATAGGGCTTTTCTCGTAGCCTTGAGCTTATTGCTCACCCGAGATAGGGGGTTGGGAGAGTCCACACTATTCCCCGCATCCGCAACGATGCCCAAAAATTGGGGGTGTTTGGTCCAAAAGTTGAGGAACCGGTATTTCTTTTTAGATGGGTTGGAAATGTTATCAATGACCACCAGCAGAGGGACGTGGTCGGATTCAGTGGTGTTAAGATGAGTTAGGTTGGTGGACATCCCCATGCCGTGCCATAGGACATTCGTAAGGGCTCTGTCGAGGCGAAAATATTGGTGACGATCGCCTTCTTGTATGTTGCACCAGGTGAAGGCATTCCGGAGAACTGGAGAGAGGTGAGGTGGGCATTGAAGATGAAGTTGTTGAAGTCCTGCATAGCCGTGGTCGGAGGGGGGCGGCCCCCGATTTTCTCTTCTCTACATGTGAGAGCGTTAAAGTCTCCAATGCAGATCCAAGGAAAGTTGATATGGTTTAGGTGGATGTCAAGGAGATCGTTCCAGAGTTGTTTTCGCTCAGAAACATCGCAGTTGCCATGGACTGCGGAGATGATGACGCACTCTGTAAGCATTAGATGATCCATCCAGCAGGAGAGGGCCTGCCTGGTGTCCTGGATGCTGCCAATGCTGATATCTTCGGTGCAGAGGATCCAAATATCGTGTCTGCTGGCGATGGCCGTGGGGAGGCCCAGCCGCAGTTGGATAGATTTTAACCTTTTGGGGGGATTTTGGGTTCAAGAATAATAAGGATATCAATCTTATGGATTTTTCTGAGGCTGATAATTCTCTTCAGAGTGGGTTTGTTCCCCAGACCGCGAACATTCCAAGATAGGATGTTCAGCATTAAAGGGTTTATGGGGGGGAGGGGTTTTGCTCCGCCTGGCGGCGGATCTGGTTAGGATGGATGTGGTTTCAGTGGATGCTATATTGACAATGCCCCCACTCGAGGTTGATGCTTCTGCCTCAGTTGAGGCAGGAGCGACCCGTGAAGTATCCGCAAGTTGATAATGTTCTGGGGGTGGGCCTAGTGATTCCCCAGCGGAGTCCAGGATAGGATCCTCTGGGAGGATAGCTAAAGAATCGTTGGCGCTCTCAATGAGAAGTATAGTTTGCTGTAGAGGCAAACTTGCCGCCTGAACCTGCTGTCCTCTCCGGATGAGGTCGGGGCCTAGGATATCCAGGGCTTCAACAATCGGGTCTTCGTTCGGGTGGTGAGGGGTTTCTGTAATGATGGCGGTGGTCGCTTCAACGTCCTCTTGGTGGGGGATCTCGGTGGTGTTTTGATCAACCAAGGGAAAAGCTGATTCCGTTGGGGGGTCCTCGTCCTCCGAGGCCAGAGCATCGAATTGGTTGGAGAGTGTGAGAGCTTTGGTTTGGAATGGGATCAGCGCTCTATTGGGGGGTTCACTTTTGTCTGACATGTCGTCGTTGGATCTGAACCGAATGTGAGAGTTTGGGAGAGGTAGAAGGGGAAAATTGGGTGTCCTCCCTTCAGGTAGCACTATGTTATTCCGGGCTGGTTTTTTTTTACGTTTTGGGTGGAGGTGGTGGCAATATTTTGGTAGGTGACCTCTTAAGTGACAGTGGTTGCAGAACATAATGTGGTTGTCGTAGAGGATTTGTTGGGTGTGGGTCTGGCTGCCCAACTCGATGGAGATGAACTTAGGTGGTTCGGAAGAAAGGTCAAGTTCTACAAATATTTTGGCGTAGTGTGCCTTGGTGAGGTTGATAGTTTCTGGGGCAGTGGCCACATACGTGCCAAAGGAGTTGGCAATCCACTTAAGAGCTGCCGGAACAAAGCAGACGAGTGGTAGATTGGGTAGGGTTACCCATGCAGCGACCATCGATGAGTCTTCTTTGGTGTTAAAGCCTGCGGTCCACTTGACGATCTTTAACTAATGGGAGTCTATCTTGCACGTGCCTTTGGACCACACAATCCTGTGGTCGGTGTCGGAGGAGAGGTGGAGAACAATGTGCTTGGGATCGAGTGGGGCTACTCGATACAGCGCCGATAGCTTCTATCTGGAAATCTCTTCCTGCACCCTGGGGAGCTTGGAACACCTAGTGGAGAATTTGAGGATGAAATTGTGGGGGAACGAAGATGACATGGATGTCAATTTCGAGTCAGAAAAGGGAACGAAAGGTTCCAACTGGTCACTGGGGTACTTGATGTCCGGGAGGTGGATATCGGGGATAAGGCAGTTCTGCACAGAGGCTAGATCTGGGCGGAGCGTGGCGACGTAAGATGCCTGGCAGGCTCCCGACGAAGAGAGGGCAGCGGACACCCCCTAAGCGGGCGAAGGGGCTATACGGGTGGAGAGAATATTGGTGTTGGGGGAGGGGTCGGCGGAGGGTGCCGGATGGCCCTTAACGGGGGAAGGATGGTGAGGCGAGCCTGCAGCAGTGTGTGTGCAACACACGACGGTTGCCCCGGGAACCGCCTCGTCCGTACCAAGCGCCGTTGAGAGCGTCAAGGAGTTTCCAAGAGCAGTGGGGAGCACCGCAACCGCATTCAACACGGGGGGACGCCTAGGTCCTCCGGAGGGGGGGCCCGACAGCGTCGCCACGGGAAGTAGGCTGACCAGCCTGGGCCACGGGGGGAGGCTCGGCAGAGAGGAGGCTGCTGATGTCGGAGGACCCGCGGGGAGCTGCGAAGGAGGACCGACGGGAGGAACATCGGAGGGAGGGGGAGGGCTAGGAGCTCGATGTGGTGAATGAGGGGTAGTGATGAGGAGGGAAGATGGCCGATCAATGGAAGGGTCCTGCGAGCGAGGCAAGGATTGGAGAGTTAGGGGGTTGTACGTAAAATAACGGAGATGGAGGTCAGCATAGAGATGGGAGGGTTGGTATGTATGTGCGTAAAAAGTTGAGGGGGAGGAGATATGGGGCCTGCCAACATAAGCTGATGGATCTGCGTAAAAAGAGGGGAACTGAAAGGGCCAGCCAGCATATGGAGAAGGGTTAGCGTAATAGGAGGGGGTTGTGTGGGGCCCGCCAGCAAATGGGGGATAATACGCAGGTCCTATAAATCCCTGGTGGTTAATGGATAAACCAAGGTGGGACGCACCTGAGAAAAGATAGGGAGAGCCCTGGCTACGCTCGGAGGCGTAAGCGTAAAGTAGAGGGGCTGCCTCGATATTGGTGCCAAAGGCAGTAGACTCGAGGTGCCTGACGGTGGAAAACCCGAAACCTGTACCGCAGGGGGGCTCTCCACCAAATGGAGACCATGCCCGTTTGAATTTTGAAAGGGCACTGCTGAGGGGGCTTCCGGCCGGAGGCTGGCCGCCAAGAAGAGTCTGACCCAGGAGGGTGTGGACGCTAAATCAGCGACGGAGGAGCGTCGTCGGGGAACGAACCATATCGCGGAGACCATAGCGTCCTATCTGGGGGTCGCACCGCCGAGCGGAGGGGAGGTGGTGTCTGAGGGGTGAAAGGGACGGGCCGGAGACGGTTCCGAGGAGGCGGAGGAGACGACAAAAGGTGGAAGACCCATAAGCGCCAGGCAATCATCCGGCCAAGGGGAACAGGCGGCTAGGCCGTCGATTTCCTGGAGGGAGGAGCAGGAGGAAGACCGGCCATGGAGTTCGAAAGAAGGGGAGGAAGAGCAAGCGGACGAGGGGAGGCGCCGCCGAACGCCGGCGAGGAATCCCGAAGGTCACGGGCCCAGGCCGCCTTCAGGAACTCGGGAGACATCTTTGACTTATATATATATATATATATTTCCAAATATATATATATATATATATATATATATATATATATATATATATATATATATATATATATATAAGCATGGAAAAGAGCATGATTGCCCATGCGGCTCAGAACAGGAAAACCCATGCGGTTCAAAAACAGACGAGCTTCATGCGGCTCAAGAGCATCATGCGGTTCAAAAGTCACCACCTTGGACATGCGGCTCAAGCAAAACCACGTGGCCTTCTGCGGTTCGGCCATTAAGCAAAGGCCCTATTTAATGCTCTGACATAAAGAAGAACTGACGACTCTGCCATAAAGCTGCCATAAAGACTTTGTCATAATGGTAGACTCTTAGGAAAACGAAAGAAATCTCTGACACAAACCCCAAAATCCTTCACGCGGCCTTGACACGTGGACAGTCGCATACGGCTCAGGTAGAGGCCACCCCATGCGGCTCAGACAGAGGCTATCCCATGCGGCTCAGGGAGAGGTCACCTCATGCGGCTCAGGCAGAGCCTACCCTATGCGGCTCACAAAGACTATCTTCATGCAGCTCACTGAGAAGCCACCCATCGTGCGGTCACCTACGCTCATGCGGCTCAGATCATTTCCATACGTGGCCAGTCTTATGCAGCTCAGAAGGGAACAATCCTCATGCAGTTCGGATTTCCTAAGTGGCTCGTAGTTAAGACACGTGGCAGAGGATTAGTTTTTCCTGCGTCCCTACAGCTAGTAGCATAATAATAATGGGACACGTGGCATCAAATCGATCAAGATTCATCAACAAATCCCAACAACCAGGTTTAGTGCCATCCTCATAATTACTGGGATCAAATCACATCATTTGCAATCATGCAAATTGAACACGTGGCGGGAGATCCGAGCTTGGCATAACAAATCATGAAGATTTATGGCAATCATCATTAATTGCCCACAGAGATTTGATGTAATCTACATTAATTACCTAGATTTGCTACAATCAGAATGAAGGACCAAGATTAATTGATCCTTAACCGCCGACTTATCAAGGAGGCAATCATTGCAAACCATAATGATTGCATCCCACTCCTATAAATAACAAGGTGCCATTCCCTTGCGGAAAGGACTTTTTTCGAAGAGCACCAGAGCACCTGGAGAGACTTGAAGAAAGAGAGCAGAGAGACAAAGGCACGTACAGAGGGCATCCTGAGAGTATTCCTTCCCCGGAGCCAAGGCCGCGTCCGATCATCCAAGGAGTAAGGCAGAGCTGCCGTCGCTTTCCCGAGCCTCTACCGTCACCCCCCAGAATCTAAAATAAACAATTGTACTTAGAATGCTGTACCTAGGTTTTCGTCCCTAGGCTTTCTTTGTACAAGCGAGTTTGTATTATGAAGTAAAAGTCCAGTCCTACAATATAATTGTTCTTTTTTTTATATTTTATGGCAAACATGATGGCGACTCTGCTGGGGACAAACTTCTCCACGGCTTAGGAGTTGGTGACGCAATCGGATGCAGCCAAACTTGGCTCCACATAACAGAAGATGGTCGTCCGCTTCGACCAACAGGCATTTGAAGAAATGCTCTCCGACGGAAGCGCTGGCCCGGTCCAGAAGCGAACCCGCACAAAGAAGGCTCACAGGGAGTGGAGGCCAAAGTTATTTGTTCCTCCCCAAGCTCTGGATGGAGTACTCTCTGCCGCCCAAGACGGCGAAGGAAACTCTCATGCGGCCCCACTTTAAGCCTTAGAAGACTCTACTGTCCCCAAGTCCGGCAGAGGAAAGCACTAAGATGCTGGACTTGCAGGGGGAAAGAGCGATTCTATGTGCTCCAGAAAGAAGCCGAACAAAGGCACTAGCCGCAAGCAGAACATTCATGCGGCCAAACTTGCCAGCCGCATGCATGATACCCATATGGCCGAAACTGCCAGCCAAATGCATAACACTCATGCGGCCAGGATTTCCAGCCACATGGAGAAGACCTATGCGGCTGAGACTTCCACCCGCATGAAGAAAGCCCATGCGGCTACGACTGCCAGCCGTATGAAGCCTGTTGATTCCAGCCGCATGCCGCCTGCTCCACGCGGCTCAGTCTTCGACCGTCTCTCCTATGGTCCTGATCTCTCATACTTCCGAGAAAATATGTCTGACTCTCTCCAGCACCACTTAGACTCTTCCTACTATGTGCCCTCACGCACTAGAGTGAAGAAGTCTAGGGCAGCGCAAGTTTGGCGAGCTCGGTCCGCTGTCCCGACCTCTGACCATCCGAGCGTTCCACATACTGTTATACGGGCCTTTGATGGGAAGTTGTACAGAACCACTCGAGTCCAGCCCCCGGCGGGAAACGGACAAAATGGTTCCCAAAAGTCTCCCAAAATCCAGGGAGCAAACATGGTCATTTCGGACCCATCTGACTTGCGTGAGGCCATCCTCCACAAGCGCAAGGAAAGAAAAGAGGCCTCGGGATGCAAAGAGTCCTCCCACGGGCGTCACTGCACCCAGGTCATCGTCAACTGCTGTTGCAACAATACGATGGTACACGAAGACCGGCAGCCCGTCTTCCAAAGACTGCAACAACCATGTTCAGAGGATGAGGCACCTCCCGTCGTCTCCTGCAACTCTGTTCAGAAAATCCTCGTCGAGGGGAGAGGGAATAAGACAAACCTTTCCAGCCCGAAGATTTCAACCACTATGACTAAGAGACTGTCGTCTAAGCGGTTGCCCACCACCTGAGTTTTCCAAGGTACCCGTTCAAAGACGAAATCTGCTACAGTGGGAGATTCATCGTCCACATCACTGGAGGTTGCTGGAACTGGGGGTAGCACTCCTCTGAACCTCCACGACAATCCGATGTTCCAAGAAGACGAGCTGGAGGAAACAACTCTCCCATTAGATGCAGCAAATCCTGACGTCCCCGAGGACGTCCACAATTCCCAAAATGAGGCAAACTCGGAAGCTGGGGGTACTGTTCCTTCTGAGTCTGAACCAGAGGAAGACATTCCCACATACCTCGATGACTTCTCGTTACAGGGGTATGATTCAGAGTGTACATCATCCACCGTCCCTTCTACTTCTACTCATGTCAGGACGACATTCATGACAAACGACGAACAGGATGGTCCCAGTGATCGCCAACGCATCGACACTCTGGAGGCCATACTGCACACTTTGGTCAAATCCGTGGACGAGATCAAAGCAGCCCTTCCTACTCTGCAAGGAGGAACGCCTGGCCAAACAAACTTGGGTCCCGCGGTCAATGTAGACTCAAACTTAGCGGCACCAAACCCGGGCAATATTCCTCCTGAAATGTCGGCTCCTACCACTGCAGACGAAGCCAAGGAGGCAAGAAGAGAGGTCCAGGAGCTCCGGGCCATGTTCCACGCCCGAGAAAACTGCCAAGACCTCAGGATATGACAACCGTATCCCGCTGCATGGAGAGATGTTCCCTTTCCACCAAAGTATAAACCATTCCACATCAATCCATATGATGGGAAGACCTCCGCAAGTTGGTATATCACTTACTTCGTGGTCACCACCGACCATTTGCCCCATGACGATGCCATCCTTACACGATTATTCATCGGGATATTGGAAGGGGTCATCTTTGTTTGCCATGAAATATAAAAGAGCAGAACAATTATCGGAGGACTGGACTTTTACTTCACGTTACAAACTCGCTTGTACAAAGAAAGCCTAGGAATGAAAACCTAGGTACAACAGTCTAAGTACAATTGTTTATTTTTGATTCTGGGGGGTGACGGTAGAGGCTCGGGAAAGCGACGGCAGCTCTGCCTTACTCCTTGGACGATCGGATGTAGCCTTGGCTCCTGTGACGAGATGTTTGGCATTGACGAAGAAATGCCCTTCTTGCTCTCCTCGTGTTGCTCTTCTGGCTTCTCTCTCTCTCTCTCTCTCTCTCTCTCTGTATTTTCTCTCTGATTATTAGGGGGGAGCTCTCTGTCTCTGTCTCTTCGCAAGGGGATGGCACCTTGCTATTTATAAGAGTGGGGGCATCATTAGGGTTTGGATAATTGCCCATTCTCAAAGTGGCGGCGGCCTGATGATTAATCAATCTGGACCATTAGTCTTAAGCGTGAAGGATCTGGGCCATAAATGTGGATAGTATTGAATTCTGTGAATGATTAATGCTGATTGCTTTAAATCTTCATGATTGGTTGTGTCAAGCTTGGATCTCTCACCACGTGTCCCATTGGCTTGATTACGAATGATATGCCCTGATCTCATTAATTATGAGGATAACGTTAAATATGGTTATTGGGATCTGGTAAATCTCTGATTGATTTAATACCACGCATCCCATAATCACCCTGCTACCAGCTGTCAAGTCATGGGGGCAATTGAATCTCTGCCACGTGTCTTAATGTTGGACCCTGCCAGAGCCGCATGATATCCATGAACCGCATGAGACAGCGTCTCAGTGAGCCGCATAGGTATAGTACTTGCGAGCCGCATGGGATGGTTTCTTGGTGAGCCGCAGGAAGATGATTCCTGCCAGCCGCATGAAGCTGTTCTTCAATTGAGCCGCATGGGAGTAGCCACGTGGCAATCTTTGATCATGTCAGAGATTTTCTCCTGTTCTCGAAGAGCCTATCATTATGACAGGACCATCATGGCACTTTATGCCAAAGTCGTCAGCTGTCAAATTATGGCAGAGCATTAAATAAGGCCATTACTTGATGGCCAGCTGTGTGAAGGGATCCCACGGGGACACGTGGTGTTGATCGAGCCGTATATCTCTGTTGGTCGTTTGTGAGCCGCATGTACTTCCGAGCCGCATGAGACTGGGAGACTCTTTGAACCGCATGGGACTGTCCCTATGTAAGCCGCATGGATTCTCCTGCTCCGAGCCGCATGAGACTGAGAGTCTCTCCGAACCGAATGGGACTGCCCCTGTATGAGCCGCATGGGGTTCTCCTGTTCCGAACCGCATAGACCATCATTCTGATATTTTCCATGCTTCTACATTCTTTATATGGTACCGTAACCTGCCAGACAACTGCATCCACTCCTTCGCAGCTTCACGCGCATGTTCTTGGAGAGATTCTACGAAGTAGGACAAGACATCACAATGTCCACCCTCATGGACGTCGTTCAAGGGGAGAAAGGGCTGACAAGAAACTATATTGAGCGGTTCCGCCAAACAGCCATGAAGTTGCTGTCCGGTAATCCGGATTCCTCCTTAATTGAAATTTGCCAAAAGAGACTGCTCCCAACAATCAGCCTCTGGATGGGAAAAAGTCAATTTAAGGACTGGAGGACGTTTATCATCAGTGCCACTAGCGCCGAAGACGGGTTGAAGAAGGCTCGCTAACTGGGACTGCACATCTCGGAGGGAGAGGACAAGGTCAAGCGCCCCAATACCAACAACAACAATGGGGGTAGCTCCTCCAACAATCGGGACAACAAGGACAAGCAGGCTATGGTGGCCGATACAGCACAGAAACCTGAGTCAAAACCGGCAGACAAGCAATGGCCGCAAATGACCTACTCCTTCGAAGACGGCCATGTCAAGCCCATCTTGGATATGCTCAAATAAGGAGATAGAATTCAGCTCCCTCCACCAAGACGGAAACCTCGGCCGGCAGAAATGGAGAGTCCAAAGTACTGCCATTACAACCGTTACGTCCACCATGCTACACACGACTGCTACCAACTGAAGCGATACATCCAACATCTCATCGATTCAAAGGCTCTGTCCATTGACTTCGAGGAGGTAACCGTGGCAGCCAATATGGTGTCAGTATAATTCGGCAGCTTCCCTCCAACAGAGACTCAAGACGGCGTGATACCCATCCCTCGGGCAACAATGGAGATTGCTAATCTTCCACCTCCTCGAGATCAGGCTACTGGCCTGGTACCCCTCACCACGTCACGAGGGGAGGTCATGTGGGTCCATCCAGATTTGGTACCAGAAGTAACTCAGTCTGTACCACTCCCCATTGGCAGGAAGAAGGGTGGAAAGGTCAGATCCTGTCGCACAATTTTGGTAGATGTCGAAGAAGCCACAGCTGTCGTCACTCGGTCCGGTGCTCAATCCCAACCTACGCCAGATAACTCGGCTGAAGAGCATCAGCCGGCCACTGCTGACACTCTGGGACCTTCCCAACCTCCAACGACCGACAAGCCTAGGCCGAAGGAGAATCGCTTCGACAAATCCCTCCGAAAAGAGGCACCTCATGGGCTGGAAAGGCCCTACAACTTTGACATCTTGGCACAATTGGCCAACACACCGGCAAATTATCATTTTACGAGCTCCTGAGACTCTCCAAGGATGTTCGCACGGCTTTGAGCGACGCACTCCAGAACGCCGACGCATATCTATCTCAGGTCAACCTCACGGGAGAGAGCCCGCCTGTAGATGTTCAAGACAGCGCTTGCACATGAGCGATGCCCAACATTGTCTTCACTCCACAGGATATGCTCATTAAAACCAACCTGCACGATCGACCGTTATATTACACTGGATACATCGGCGACGTAAAGGTGGATCGGATGCACATTGATCCTGGTTCTTCCATAAGCATCATCCCGAAGAGTCTGTTACATCATCTCCGTATTCCTATACATCGCCTGATGCTAACAAGCACCGCCATCAACGGTTTCAATTCGGGCAGGAGCTACTCGATTGGAAAGATTCGCCTGAAGTGCCAAATCGGCGATCTTCGGTCAGAAGTAACCTGTTACGTCATAGATGTGGACACTTCCTATAATATCCTCTTGGGGCACCCTTGGATACACGATTACATGATCGTACCTTCCACGCTGTACCAGTGCTTCAAGTATGTCGACAAACACGGCTTCGTGAGGACATAATTTGCCGACATCGATCCCTTCAAAGGGGTCGAATCCTACTACTCAGACTTCTGCCTATATGAAAAGTCAAAGAGGCACCTTAGTGAAAGAGATGTGCAAGCTCGCACTGAGACAGCCATAGGATCAGAAGAACCTCTGACAATCTACCTCTAAGCTCGTAAACCTGGCAAGTCCGTACCCCTTACGGCCGCTCTGCGTAAGGACGCAATCAGCCTCTCGGCACAAGAAGAGCAAATGATAATCCGGCTGCCAAGGTCCGGCCAAGCGCCAAGACCCACAACGGAGCCACTGACAATCAGACTGCCTAGAGTCGGCCAGCCACAAACGGAGAAGCTCAATCCCTCCGACAAGCCAATGACGATACGTCTTCCCAAAAAGAATCGTCAGCCCGATGCAAAGTCTGGGGCTTCTAGCGAGCCAAACACTTCCCGCCCAGCATCGAGTACCAAATTGGGGGTCGCTAGTTTTCCAATGACTCCACGTTCTGCTCCACCAGCGGAACCCCTCATGATCAAGTTGCCCAAGTCATCCTCTCAGTCTTCATTTATATAGGGGTAGCCGAAGAAGAACCAGAACTGGCCAAGTATGTGGCCTCTCACACTGATGTTCCATCCTTAGATGATGTAATCCCGCTAGAAAAGATACCTTACATCATCAATAAAGGGCTATCTTTGAACTACATCGAGCTTAACAAGCTTTGTACAATATATGCTATGGAATACGGTATAGGCACTCACCTACATACGCAGGTGACAAATGTTTACACCGTAAATCAACTCACTCCCGCGGAAGATGCTTACTGCATAATCGAGGGAGGGGATCATCCAATCATCTTCGGTCGGAAGAATGATTCACAGCCCGTCACCATAGAAGAAGTCGATCTCGAATCGGACGCCGGAAGACTGCCACTCTATCTATATAGCCCCCAATCCAAATATCTCAAACAAAAACAAGGGTATGATCTGGAAACTACGCCAGGTTTGAAGTACGACACTGGTCGACGATTACCTTTAAAGTCGCCAGTCCCGGCTGGCAAACCATATGACTACTACAACAAGACCCGATACGGACTGGGATATGTTACGCCTACAACGACCCCTGAAAGCTCAGATGAGGAATGCGACTGGCATTCACAATCACCCGGATCACCAACTTCTGATTCGGATATCAGCATCGGGGATGTATTCAGGCAGGTCTTGTCTGTCAACATGGCGTTCACTGATGCTTACGAAGAGGGTGAAGACTTTTCTGAACTCCTCGAATTAGAGCCGTAGGCCCAACAGTTGGATGCGCAATGGGAGAAACGATTTGAACAAAGAGAGCCTCCTACTGAAGATGAGGTCATGCAAGTGGATCTAGGCAGCGACTCTTCTCCAAAACCAATCTTCGTTTGTAAAAGCCTGACAGACGAAGAATGAGAATCGCTAGTGGAACTCGTCAAAGAATATATCGATGTGTTCGCCTGGAACTATGAAGACATGCTAGGGTTAAATCCCGATATTGCTCTTCACAAACTCAACATTCGGCCAGATGTGAAGCCAGTCAAACAACAACAACGACGCTTCCGCCCAGGCATCATGGATGAAATCGAAGCCGAAGCCAACAAACTGATAGCCAGCGGCTTCATTCGTGAGGAGCAACATCCAGACTGGGTCGCCAACATAGTACCGGTCCTCAAGAAGAATGGGAAGATTCGAATCGGTATCGAATTCCGCAATCTGAACGAGGCGTGCCCCAAAGATGAGTTTCCCCTCCCTATCACAGACATCATGATTGACAACACCTGCGACTTCGAACGTATGTCATTCATGGATGGCTTCTCAGGGTACAACCAGATCAAGATGTCTCCCGATGAGGAAAAGCATACATCATTCCGAACACCAATAGGCACGTTCTGCTACACAGTCATGCCTTTCGGTTTAAAGAACGCTGGCGCCACCTATCAGAGAGCCATGAGTATCATCTTCAGGGATCACTTGCGCAAGACCGTAGAGTGCTAGGTTGACGACATCGCCGTCAAAAGCCGCTCTAAGGAAGATCATCTGCATGATCTAAGGGCAGTGTTCGACCTAATGCGAGCGCACAACTTAAAAATGAACCCTCCGAAATCCTTCTTGGGCGTATCCAGCGAAAAGTTCTTAGGTTTCATCATCACCTCCCAGGGTATCCACGTAGACCCTGAGAAGACGAAGGCAATCATGGAGATGGGTCCCCCAAAAAATCTCCGAGAACTTCGAGGCCTCCAAGGGAGGTTAGCTTACATCAGGAGGTTCATTTCCAACCTCTCCGGGCATTGTCAGCCATTCACTCATCTCATGAAGAAGGGCGTCTCATTCGTAAGAGATGAAGAATGTCAGCGTGCCTTCGACAGCATCAAAGAATATTTGTCGAACCCTCAAGTCCTGGTGGCCCTGGTTGCTGGAAAACTATTCCTGCTCTATGTACGAGCAATGGAGCATTCCCTCGGTGCTCTGCTAGCGTAAAACAACGATGCAGGCCACGAGCAAGCTATATATTACCTAAGCCGAATGATGATCGGGACAGAGCACCGATATACTGCCGTGGAGAAGGAATACCTCGCCCTGGTGTTCGCCATTCAAAAGATGCGACACTATGTCACGGGGCAAACCATACATGTGATATCACGAGTCAACCCCCTCAGGGTCCTCATGACTAAACCAGGGGCACTCAGATCTCGCCTCGCTACATGGGCAATATTACTGTCCCCCTACCACATGATCTTCGTCCCGCAAAAGGCTGTTAAAGGTCAAGCTCTGGCAGACTTTTTAGCAGCCCACCCAGGCCCGAAGTTGGCCAGAATATACGAAGACATCCCAGATGAGGTCGTCGACTCGCATGCAACCACTCACGATGATATACGGCGAATGTTCTTCGACGGTGCCTCAAGGACCGGACCTAAGGATAACATCGTCATCGGAGTCGGGGTGGTGCTGGTTTCTCCTTCCGGACTGGTGATCAATCGCGCTTACTCCCTCACAGAACCCTGCTCTAACAATGTGGCCGAGTACAACGCTTTAGTCATTGGCCTCCAACTTGCAAGAGAGTTGGGGGTAGAATATCTTGAAGCATACGACGATTCATAGTTAGTCGTCAATCAGATCTGGGGTTCATACGAGGTTCGCCATGAAGACATGATCCCCTATCACCAAATAGCGATCAACATCATCTCGTCATTTGAAGGGTTCTTTATCGAACACGTCCCCAGACTCCAAAATATCGAAGCCGATGCCTTAGCTGGCCTTGTCGCTTCCCTAGCGGTCCCGAACTATGCTCATCAATCGGTGGATGTGATAGGCCATGAACTGGTCTGTCCCAAGAACAATGTTTAATTCGTGGTGAGTTATTCCGCTCAGACGATCGACAAAGCACAAGACTGGAGACAAACATTCATTGACTTCGTAGTCTACGACATTCTGCCAGAGGACCCAAAGGAAGCCACCTCTATCAGAAGGCGTTCTCTCAGATTCTTCTACGATACAGAGACGAAAATGCTGTATCGCCGATCCTACGATGGATTATTGCTTCGATGTCTGTCAAACGCAGAAGCCAAAGAAGCCGTACGCGAAGCGCATGACGGTGTCTGTGGGGCCCATCACCCTGGCCCAAAATTGCAAGATTGTCTTCGCCGAATGGGCTACTACTGGCCCACGATGGTAGCAGATGCGATAGACTATGCAAGGAAGTGCAAAGCCTGCCAAGTCCACGCGGACTTTATCCACCAACCATCCGAATTCCTACATCCGACAGTAGAATCTTGGCCATTCGAAGCATGGAGAATGGATATCATCGGTCCGATCACTCCACCTTCTTCTCGAGGACATCGCTTCATACTTGCCATCACAGATTACTTCTCCAAATGGATGGAAGTTGTTCCGCTTGCAGAAATAAAGACTTCAAACGTGATCAGCTTTCTCAAGCATCACATTATCTATCTCTTTGGACTGCCCCGAAGGATCATCCACGATAATGGTTCACAGTTCGCAAGCCACGCCTTCTATCAATTCTGCGACAAGCATCAAATTTAGAATATTGTTTCAACGCCATACAACCCAGTGGCGAATGGGTTGGCAGAAGCATTCAACAAAACAATCATCAAACTTCTCAAGAAGTTCGTATCGTCCAACAAATGCGACTGGAACGCGAAGCTTGGTGAATGCTTATGGGCGTACCGTACCACAGTCCGAACAGCCACAGGGAACACACCATTCTCCCTGGGGTACGGGAGTGAGGCAGTTCTCCCATTGGAGACTTAAATACCCTCGTTCTGTGTCGCTCTTACTTACCAATTGACGACAGACGATAACTACCGTCGCCGCCTACAAGAGTTAGAGGCCTTAGATGAAAAACGCCTATTGGCTCAACAACGAATCGAGCTATACCAAGCATGCATCTCTGGAGCCTTCAACAAGAAGGTTAAAATCAGAACATTCTAAGTGGGCGATCTCGTTCTGGCAGTTCGGAGGTCGATGGTCATGACTCACAAAACCGCCGACAAATTCCAGCCAAAATGGGAAGGTCCATTTATCATTGAGGCCGTATTCTCCAACGGTGCTTACCTTCTCGAAAAACAAAATGGAGACTTGCTCATGTTGCCCGTCAACGACAAGTTCCTAAAAAAATATTATGTCTAAACTCATATTCCAAATTCCAGATTATTGAGTTATGTACACGCCGGTACCGCTGAACTCATATTCCAAATTCCAGATTATTGAGTTATGTACCCGCCGGTACCGCTGAACTCACATTCACAAAATCCCAGATTATTGAGTTATGTACCCGCCGGTACCGCTGAACTCACATTTTCCAAATTCTAGATTGTCGAGTTATGTACCCTCCGATACCGCTGAACTCACATTCACAACATCCCAGATTATTGAGTCATGTACCCGTCGGTACCGCTGAACTCATATTCTCCAAATTCTAGATTGCCGAGTTATGTACCCTCCGGTACCGCTGAACTCACGTTCATAACATCCCAGATTATCGAGTTATGTGTCCGCAGGTGCCTCTGAACTCACATTCCGGTCACTCTTTTCGGTAGTAAGTCATGTATGATCATGCCTCTGAGCTTATTTCTCTGAAAGAGCTCCTCCCTCAAGATCCACTACCCGCACTCTCAGTGCACAAAAAGGGTAACAGGTCCACAAATATATATATATATATATATATATATATATATAAATTTCCAAAACGACCACGTCGATGTTACCTCTGAGTCGTTTCACTTCCGCCAAAAACAAATCATCCCTCTACATAAAACTTCCATGTCCTCATTACCTCTGATTCGTCCTATGTACCCCTTCATGGAGCCCACTCCTGCCATGTCCTCATTACCTCTGAGTGGGAAGGCTCCATCGAAGAAACCCTCATATTTGCCATGTCCTCATTACCTCTGAGTAAATATGTTGGTCCTCCCTCGACTTATTATCTGTACCCAAAAAAAACTCCAGGGTACGCCAAAGAAAATAGGTCCACAAATGTCCTCTGTTGACCATAAATATCCTCCGTTGAGTCCACTCCTGCCATGTTCTCATTACCTCTGAGTAGGAAGACTCCGCGATAAAACCACCATACTTGCCATGTCCTCATTACCTGTGAGTAAGTATGTTGGTTTTCTCTCTCGTCTTATTATCCGTATCCTGAACCAAGGTATGCCAAGGATAATAGGTCCACGAATGTCCTCTGACCACAAATATCCTCCGTTGAGTCCACTCCTGCCATGTCCTCATTACCTCTGAGTAGGAAGACTCCGCGGTAAAACCTCCATACTTGCCATGTCCTCATTACCTCTGAGTAAGTGTGTTGGTTTTCTCTCTCGTCTTATTATCCGTATCCTGAACCAGGGTACGCCAAGGATAATAGGTCCACAAAAAGTCTCCTATTGGGGCAACTACTACAAGCAAAGAACAGAGCGAATGTATCTTGTTCAAAATCAGTTACATTCACATGGCTACATATCATGAGCAAGCCAAAAAATTTCTCTATCATTTCATTCAGACAAAAGGAAAGAATATTACATCAATGTCCAAAAGAAGCAAACACAAACCATAGCCAAAGACAAACAGAAATATCAAGACAAAATACGAACATTTGTGAGAGCCCACGAATCCTAGTTGCGGGGACGCATATACCAATCCCTCAACCATTTTGCATATGAAAGATGTACTTGAGCAAGATCCTCGTCCGGAATAGGAAGATCAGAACTCCCAGTACTACCGCCGTCAGACTGGGGCTCCTCCTTTATAGCAATGGATGCCAGCTCTCCTTTCTGTTCCTCCGCTTCTGGTGTTACCTCCTCCTTAACAAGCGATGATTCTTGTTTGGAAGGGGACAGCAACTCTTCCTTCATAATGATCTCAGCCTTCGGCAGGGCTGCTGCAAGAATCAAAGATAATAGGAAACAAAGTCAAAAGATGGTCAGAGCCTTACGCAGCACAGTCCAAAAGGGGAGCTCATATAGCTCGAACATGAGACGTACATGTGGCACACATGAAGATGAAGGCTCGCGCATAGAGCATGCGACATAGCCACAACAGTTAGGGTTTCAAGCTCACATAACGTCCTTACCAGCAATAGGGGGGTGGACGTCAGGGTGAACTGCGGGCACGTCGGCTGGCGGAGGAGCGGCCACAGTCGAAGTAGAAGTAGCTTTCTTGCCCTTCGCTGTCGCAGACGACGAAGATGCCGCCTTCTTATCCTTCGTCGCAACAGTCTTCTTGGGAGCCATTGGTGATCGAAGAAGAGGATGACAATCGGGGCAGAAACGTTTGGATTGAAAGAGAGAGTAAAAAAGTTTCTTCTCTTAAAATCCTCTTATTTATAGGATGACAAAAGAGAGGGGGACACGTAGACCAATAACCGCTTCGGGTCGTGTGCTACAGGCAAAATAAAATTGACTCCTCGGATTTCGCCCCCTCTCTCATAAAGAAGATTCACCCAGGGCATAAAATCCAAAGATTTAATGAACCGACCCTTGGGATTCCCCGAAAAAATGGATCTAAAACGAATTAAAGGTAATTAATGATACGCACACGTGGCAGGGAGCCCATGCTGCTAGGAAATGTATACGGCTAGACAGGCCATGCGGCAAGGAGGCCATGCGGCTCAGAAATCCATACGGCTGAGGAGGTCATGCGGCTGAGATATCTATGCGGTCCGAAGAATTTTCACATAGCCATGCTTCTTATTCAAAGTGTTTCAATTTTACAAATTGAAAACTTTGAAGGGGGTCATGTATAAGCATGAAAAAGAGCATGATTGCCCATGCGGCTCAGAACAGAAAAACATGCGGTTCAAAAACAGACGAGCTTTATGCGGCTCAGGAGCATCATGCGGTTCAAATGTCACCAACTTGGACATGCGGCTCAAGCAACACCACGTGGCCTTCTACGATTCGGCCATTAAGCAAAGGCCCTATTTAATGCTCTGACATAAAGAAGAACTGACGGCTTTGCCATAAAGCTGCCATAAAGACTCTGTCATAATGGTAGACTCCTAGGGAAACGAAGGAAATCTCTGACACAAACCCCAAAATCCTTCATGCGGCCTTGACACATGGACAGTCACATGCGGCTCAGACAGAGGCCACCCCATGCGGCTTAGGCAGAGGCCATCCCATCCGGCTCATGGAGAGGTCACCTCATGCGGCTCAGGCAGAGCCTATCCTATGCAGCTCACGAAGACTATCTTTATACGGCTCACTGAGAAGCCACCCATCATGCGGTCACCTACGCTCATGCGGCTCAGATTATTTCCATACGTGGCCAGTCTTATGTGGCTCAGAAGGGAACAATCTTCATGCGGTTCGAATTTCCTAAATGGCTCGTGGTTAAGACACGTGGCAGAGGATTAGTTTTTTCCGCGTCCCTACAGCTAGCAGCATAATAATAATAGGACACGTGGCATCAAATCGATCAAGATTCATCAACAAATCCCAATAACCAGGTTTAGTGCCATCCTCATAATTACTGGGATCAAATCAGATCATTTGCAATCATGCAAATTGAACACGTGGCGAGAGATCCGAGCTTGGCATAACAAATCATGAAGATTTATGGCAATCATCATTAATTGCCCACAGAGATTTGATGCAATCTACATTAATTACCTAGATTTGCTACAATCAGAATGAAGGGCCCAGATTAATTGATCCTTAACCACCGACTTATCAAGGAGGTAATCATTGCAAACCCTAATGATTGCATCCCACTCCTATAAATAGAAAGGTGTCATTCCCTTGCGGAAAGGACTTTTTTCGAAGAGCACCAGAGCACCTGGAGAGACTTGAAGAAAGAGAGCAGAGAGACAAAGGCACGCACAGACGGCATCCTGAGAGCATTTCTTCCCCGGCGCCAAGGCTGTATTCGATCGTCCAAGGAGTAAGGCACAGCTGCCGTCGCTTTCCCGAGCCTCTACTGTCACCCCCCAGAATCTAAAATAAACAATTGTACTTAGATTGCTGTACCTAGGTTTTCGTCCCTAGGCTTTCTTTGTACACGCGAGTTTGTATTGTGAAGTAAAAGTCCAGTCCTCCGATATAATTGTTCTGTTCTTTTATATTTCATGGCAAACAATATATTTATATATATATTTATATATATATATAAATATATTTTTCCAAATATATATATATATATATATATAGAGAGAGAGAGTGATATATATAAAGATGGAGAGCTCTGCTAGGGTTTTCCCTATGGCGGCTATTATGCCTCTCCTCCGTCCCCCCGATCCTCTTGCGGGGGGAGGGGGTTCGGCGGTTTGGAGAAAAGGGCGGCGGCCACAAAGGGACCCACCCAGGCCAGGGGGGTCAGGCGGCGGCGGCGGCAACAAGGGGACCCCCCGATCGGGGGGGGTCGGGCGGCGACGGCCACAGGGGGACCCCCCCCGATCGGAGGGGGGGTCTGGCGACGACAGCAACAAGGGGAACCCCCCGATCGGGGGGGGGGGGTCGGGCGGCGGCGGCAATAGGGGGACCCCCGATCGGGGGGGATCGGGCGGCGGCGGCGGGACCCCTCCAGGCGGGGAGGGGTCGGGCGGAGGCGGCGGCGGGACCCCCCAGGCGGGGAAGGGTCGGGGGACGGGCGGCTGCAGGGGGACCCCCCCGGACGGAGGGGGTTGGACGGCACGGAAGGTTCTTCGTCCAACGGAGCGGCTTCAGTGTTCGAGTTCGGGTCCGGAGAGGACAACACTGGTGATGTAGGCTGGCAGACGGTGACGAAACGACGGGCTGGAGGACGACAAGGAGCCCAGACCCATGTATCGAGGCGGGCGAGGACAGGAAATTATGGGAATCGATCTTCGATCGCCACAGTGGATCCCTGTCGCCGTGGGGGAGGTACGGTACGCACTGTTTCGGGTTGGAGGCCAAAGGCGATGGCGGCAGAGAAGGCTAGGGGTATTGCTACTTATACCAACAGGACAGGCCAGGGTCCTGCGAACCCTCCGACCAGGATGCACCCTGAGGAGCAGAGGCCTCGGTCATGGAAGGAGGTCTTCACGCTAGTGGATACGAAAAGCTCGATGTCGATGGAGTTTGTATCACCGATGTCGGTTGGAGGAGGGCTTCGGGCGTATTTTTCCGTCGAAGAATTAGCGGTGGTTTCAGAATTCTGGAAGAACACTCTAGTGCTGTATATGCTAGGGAACATGCTGTTCTATGGCCAAATTCGTGGTTATGCGGAGCGTGTCTGGAGAACCAAAGGTAGCATGAAATTCTTCTCTCGGGAGAACGGGTTCTATTATGTCAAATTTGGACTAGCGGAGGATATGTCCAGGATCCTGCAGGGAGGGCCTTGGTCATTTGATGGGAGACTAATTATATTGAAGGAGTGGACGCCGAAACTGATGTGTGATAAGGAGGTGCTGAACGCTATTCCTATCTGGATCCGATTTCTAGAGTTCCTAGTAAAGTATTGGAGCATCCTGCTCCTCATGAGACTTGCCATCCTTGTGGGGAAGCCGATCAAAGTAGACGAGGCCACTGCTTTTTACACCAGACTGATGTATGCCAGGGTCTTCGTAGAGATCAAGACGGGCTCGGAGCTACCGAGTATGCTTGAGTATCAGGTACCGTCTGGGGAGGTTCTGACACAGGTGGTAGAGTATGACTGGGTCCCTCCCATGTGTTCTTATTACGAGTGCTTTGGACACACTACCAGTGCGTACAAATACAAGGGAAAGGAGACCGCCAGGCCACAGGCGGTTCAGACGGACGCACCTGGGAAGGAGACGGCCCACAGTCACTTGCCTGGGGAGACGACGACAAATAGACATATAGAGGAGGACACAGTGATGGAGGTCGATAGGAGGCTGGAGTCGGGATCACCGCAGAGACAGAAGAGCACGCAGGGTGTACTGGTCCGATTCAGGCCACAAAGGACCATGGTGACCAGGGGTATGAGCGCGACTGATAGTAGTCAGATGGTGATGGAGGCCTCCTCGACGATCATAGTATACAGCAGCATGAAAAGACACGCTCCGGCCACACGGGAGGATATCCCTCAGGCGAGGGATATGGATGACCAGACTGAAGATAATCCTGACTGGGCACTTACTCTTAGCAGGATTCAGGCCTATCTTGCTCCTTCCTCCATGGTAGATACAGTCATTGATCTGGTGGATGAGACACATCCCTCGAGTGTCAATCCAGACGAGTTCCAGGGGGACCCTTCATCTATTAATTAGATGTCGGTCATAGCATGGAACATTAGGGGGGTGTTCCATTGGACGACAGAGGAAGATTGGAGGGGTTCTGAGGAGAGAGTCATGTGATATTGCTATCCTGCTGGAGACGAAGATTAGAGGGGCCGCTATGCTCTCGCATAGGACTCCGACAAACTGGGATCACATTCACAACTTAGATCTTTACGGTATGGCAAGGATCTGGGTTAGGTGGAACCAAGGTAGCTGGAAGGGGGTGCATATCCATAAATCAGAACAACTCATCGGCATTACTTTCGAGAACAAAACTGGGTTCCGATTCATCCTGGGTGCTATATATGGGCATAATGATCTGAGACTTCGGAAGGCTTTATGGGAGGATATTGTGCATCTGGGTCTTATGGCGGACAACATACATCTCCCTCTGCTCATTATGGGGGACTTTAATGCTATGCTGCTTCGTCAAGAGAAGGTGGAAGGTCGTCCTGTTCCGGACTCGATCTTATATGACTTCCATAGGTGTCTGCTTATGTCAGGGATGTGGGGGCTGGAGCGAGCTGGACATATTTGGACCTGGCACAACAAGGCTACACATAATAGGATTGCTTGTCAGCTGGATCGGGCCTTAGGCAATAGTGAGTGGTTCAGGTGCTTTCCGAACTCGGTGGCAGAAGGTCTTACGGCGGGTACTAGTGATCATACTCCTATCTGGGTTGGCCTCTGTAAGATACCCACTTTGAGGACGAGGCCGTTTCGGTATAACAACAGCTGGTATCTGTCGGCTAGTTATGAGGAGGTGGTTACGAAAGAGATGCAGCACTTCCGGGATGGCACGGCTCAGTTCCGCATAGTTCATAAACTTAAGCAGCTTAAGCATGCTCTCAGGGGTTGGGTGAAGATGAGACCGCAGACTTCTCTGGCGGATAAGGAAGCCGAGCTTCGGGACACTCAGGTGGCTCTCCAAGCTGACATTCTGAACGGAAAGCTAGCGGCTAAGAAGAAGATCCTGATTGAGGAGGTCAGCTTCATGAGACTGCAGGAGGAGATTAGTGCGGCACAGAGGGCTAAATATACCTGGCTCAAAGATGGAGACCATTGTACCAAATTCTTCTTCGATGTGATCCGTACCCGTCAACACCGTAACAGCATCCCCAGACTTTGAATGCCGAGGGACGTCTTGTAAGGGACCAGGTAGAGATTCAGGAGGAGGTCATCAGATTTTATATTGACTTATATCAGCAGACGGATTACACTAGCACGTTCTCAGCCCTTGTCACGAAGAGACTGGTGTCCCCCATGGAAACAGCCTACTTTTGGCACCTGTGAGGATGAAGGAGGTTAAAGATATTGTGATGAAGGCTAATTCCAACAAAGCTTCCAGGCCTGATGGCTTCTCTTCAGGGTTCTTTAAGCGACACTGGGGTATGCTTAAGGCCTCTGTTCTGGCGGCGGTACATGAGTTCTTTGCGGAGGGCAGGCTTCTGAAGGAGATGAACCACACCTTCTTGATGCTGGTTCATAAGAAGGAGGGAGCGACCTCACTTGCAGATTTTCGGCCCATTAATTGTTGTAATTTTCTTTATAAGATTATCACTCATCTTATGTACAGGCGTATGGAGGGGATTATGCAGGGATTGGTGTCCCAAAATCAAACAACATTCATTAAGGGCCGGTCGATAGTGGAGCACAGCCTGCTAGCTCATGAGATGGTGAGGGAGTTCAGAAAATCGGAGAAGATAAAGGCTTGTGTGAAGCTTGACCTCTGGAAAGCTTATGATACGGTCAACAGGGACTTCCTGTGTTACTTGATGATTGCAATGGGGTTCGACGAGAGGTAGGTTGCGAGGGTGAGGGAGTGCATTTGCTTCCTTACTTTCTCAGTCCTCATCCAGGGCGCGCCGCATGGCTACTTCAGGAGCAACAGGGGGTTGAGGCAGGGTGAACCCCTCTTTCCGTATTTATTTACCTTGGTGATGGATTACTTTACTTGCATGATATATACGGCAGTGCATAGCAAGAGGATCATCCCCCTTTTTTGGTTGGTGAGTCCGGTTGTCTCCCATTTGATCTATGCTGACGACTTATTGGTGCTACTCCAGCCTTCCATGCGGGGAATGAGAGCGCTTTCTGATATTATGCAAGAGTTTGGGCGGGTATCTGGGCTTCAGTTAAACAGGGAGAAAAGCAGAGTCTACTTCAGCTCCCGGTGTACACAGTAGGAGAAGAGAGCCTTCGTCTTGGGAGTGGACCGAGGCGAGATCCCAGTGAAATACCTGTGGGTCCCGCTTACGGTTAACTATGCCAGAGAGCAGGATTATCACAGCTTGGTAGATTTTGCCCAGAGGAGAGTGGAAGGCTGGCAAGCGGCGGGTCTATCATTTGGCGGACGGATTGAGTTGGTGCATTCGGTTATTGCGGGCATCACGTTGTTCTAGCTCCAGTCTATCCAGATCCCTATGGCTACCATTCAAAAAGTGGAGGCCATCTGTGCTGACTTCATCTGGAGAGGAGGGATGCATGCGATCT
This sequence comes from Iris pallida, assembly GCA_029216955.1. Taxonomy (NCBI): domain Eukaryota; kingdom Viridiplantae; phylum Streptophyta; class Magnoliopsida; order Asparagales; family Iridaceae; genus Iris; species Iris pallida. Next base: position 2,486,090 of record JANAVB010020599.1, on the reverse strand, counting down.
CCTGGAACCAGCTATATCGGCCTTGAAAGGAAGGAGGAGTGGGGTTAAGGCCTCTTCATGCAGTCAGGAAGGCAGCTTGTGTGAAGATGGCCTGGAGATTCATCAAGGGGTCGCTCTGGACGGAACGGATGGCAAATAAATACTTAAGAAGGACTAACTTCTGGGCCTGCAGGATAGACAACAATTTCTCAGTCACGTTTAAGGCCATTCTGAGGTGTCGACCGGTGCTTCAGACCGCTATCTGTAGGAACATGAAAGATGGGACGACTACCGACCTCTGGCTAGACCCTTGGTTGGGTTCCAGATTCTTGCTCGAGATATTGGAAGGTCAGCTGGATAGAGAAGCGGGCAGGGGGCTCACATGCAGTCGGATCATCAGAGATGGAGTTTGGAGGCCAGAAGGATATCCATATACTGCTCAGCTTGTCGAGGAGATTCGCCTTATTACGATTTACGCTAGCCAGCATGGGGATTCCTGGAGCTGGGCCGACCCAGGTACGGGGGGCGGATCAGGTATATTCTGCTTTCGTAGCTGCTACGACTTGGTTCGGACCCATCACGACCGGGCTGAGGAGGTGGACTTCATTTGGGGAAAGAAGGTTGCCCAAAAAATACAACTATGTGCATACCGAATTCTACGGGGTAGACTGATGACGAGAGACAGACTCCTCAGGTTTGGGATGCAGATCCCGGATGCCAAATGTGTGCTATGTAATGGGGAGGTCGAATCTGTGGGACATCTCTTCTATGTATGTCCGGTGACCTTACACATTTGGACTGAGCAGTACGCGCAGCTGAGAGGAGGAGTTGGGGTGGATATAGACATCCGGAGCATTTTCAGCTGGATCCAAGATCACAGAGGCCGAGATCCGGGGTGGGCCAAAAGAGCCAGAGGTCGTCTCGCCGCGTCCGTTTGGCACATCTGGAAGTAGCGGAACAGACGTATTTTCGAGGGCTTGACTACCCCCTATTGGAATTCAACATAACATAGAATTCAATGTATCAGTAATAGCCCCATAATATTATAATTTGGGGCATAGAAAGTTGTGATATTTATGTATTGTAATACCTTTTTCGCTATATGCAAGGAATAAATTCACTCTTATTCTAAAAATATATATATATATATGGATAGAAAGGTAGATATGTGAAGGAGGCGATTCGTGAGCGACTCTCGAGCGACGGTGATTCGCGAGAGACTCTCGGGCGACGGCAACCTGGAATCTCAAGCTAGGGCTTCCCCCCCTCACGGCCACCGGACCCCCTCTCGGGCGACGGCAACCTGGAATCTCGACCAGCCCCCCCAGACAGCGGCGGTGCCCTTCCAGGCCAAGGAGGGCGAGATCTGCAGCGGGAGGGTCGGGCGGACCCCCTCGACCGGCTGACGCCAGCGGAGCACCCCCAGGTGGTAGAGAGGGGGGCAGGATCATCTGTGGAGGGGTCAGGCGGACCCCCCCCCGGTCGGTCGCCGACAACAACGCCCCCGTAGGCGGCAGTGGGGGTGCTGGATCAGATGTGGAGGGGTCGAGCGGACCCTCCGGAGAAGTGGCAGGTGGTGGCGGATTCCCCGGTGGTGGGGGGACGGGAGTGACGGGTTCGTTGACGACAGATCCGACTAGGGGATCAGATGGGTTTCGGATCTTGCGGTGTGGCCCTAATGCCCCGACTTTCAAATTTGGAGCAGGATCTGGTTCCCAAGGGGGCCAGATGGAGGGGGAGGATGGACTATGGTTACACGTCGTCGTGTGGCAAAGATCGACAGGAAGGTTGGAGGAGAAAATGGCCATATTAGGGATCGCCACCCGGCAGAGAGACGACAGAAAGGTTCAGGGGCGCGGTCATCGGCTCGTGGCCCTGTGGCGGCAGCCGGGAGATCAGTAGGCTGGCGGCCCAAGGCGACCTCGGCGGATAAGGGAAAGAGCAAGGCGTTGGACCTCGGCGGTCAGCGGTCGGGGCCTGTCCCTCCGGAAGGTGTCCCCAGGCCACAGGGGGCGTCCCCTCGCCCGGCTGGACGGTCTTGGGTAGACATCTGCAAACTTGTGGGGCCGAAGACTCTCTCCTCGATGGAGTATGTGCCGCCAATCAAGGCAGGGAGGAGTTTTCGAGCCTCGTTTCCTGCAGAAAAGATAGAAAAGGTGAAAGCATACTGGAAGAACACTTTGGTTTTGTACGTCTTCGGCAACAAGCCGTTCTACGGACAGATCCAGGGTTATGCTGCACGAGTTTGGCAGCCTAAGGGGAGTATGGAGTTCTTTGCCTGCGAGAACGGCTTCTATTATATGAAGTTTGAGCATGCGGAGGATGTCGCTAGGATCCTCCAGGGCGGCCCCTGGATGTTCGATGGCAGACTTATCATTCTAAAAGAATGGACCCCGGAGCTTCGATGTGAGAAGAAAGTTCTGAATGCCATACCTGTATAGATTTTCTTTCCTGAGTTCCCTGTCCGGTTCTGGAGTATACCATTGCTGATGCGTCTGGCGAGTTTGGTGGGTACCCCGATCAAGGTGGATGAAGCTACGGCCTTCCGGTCCAGGTTGATGTACGCCAAGATTTTTGTGGAGATTTGGGCTGGGGGAGCTAACGAAGGTGGTAGAATATGAGATCCCTTCAGGAGAGGTGCTTACACAGAGGGTAGAATATGAATGGGTCCCACCTACCTGTTTATGCTGTTCCTACTTTGGGCATCTGGCCAGTGCTTGTACGGTAGAAGGTCCTTAGGTGGAGCCTACTACTGTCCTGAGGGAGGCTCCAAACTCTTACAGTAACATGGAGTACCGAGTTGAGAGTGGAGAGGAGGTCTTGGCGGAAGAGGATACCCGCCCAGTGAGTGATGGTGGGATGAGCCTCATTGTCTCTACCTAGCTTGCATCCACGAGTAGGGCGTTGACCACTTGCCCGGGGCAGAGTAGTATAGTTACCAGAGGCATGGTGGCGTCGGGCATCGAGGAGCGAGGTGGTGGCGGATCGGCTGAGGGACAGGTTTACTGTAGAAAGAGACGTGCTGTAGGGCCGTTGAGTGATGGTCCCTCTAGGGAGGGGGGCATCCTACTGACAGAGGGGAGGAGGTGTGTGTGGACAATCCTGTCTGGGCCTTGGTGCTCTCTCAGACCGTTCCACAGTAGGCCATTCCGACTGGGATGGAGGAGAATCTGATAGCGACGGATGTGGCACACCCCCCAGGTGCCGATCCGGGTGTTTTCCAGGGGCCCAACCTCTCATTAATTAATGGCTATTATCACCTGGAATGTGAGGGGGCGTGTTCGATAGGGAGGTGGAGAGAGATTTGTGGGGTGGTTAACAGAGAGAAATGTGACATCTCTGTTCTATTAGAAACCAAGATCAAAGGTGACAAGACTCTTGCTCGGCGGACCCCATCCCATTGGGCCCAACTGCACAACCTGGATCTGTGTGACATGGCCAGAATCTAGGTAAGGTGGAACTCGAAGAGCTGGGATGGAGATTTGATTTTGACGACGGAGCAGTTGATTGCCATCTCCTTCTCGAACAAGGGCAGATTTCGGTTCCTTCTGGGGGCGGTCTACGGCCACAATGACAGACGGAGAAGGGAGTCCCTATGGAGCGACATCTCCCGTGTCGCAGCTGCAGCAGATTCGTCGCCTCTTCCTTTTCTTATGATCGGCAATTTCAATGCCCTTCTGCACCGAGGGGAGAAGGTGGGCGGTCGGCCAGTTCCAGACTCTATCTTTTATGATTTTCAGAGATGCCTCCTCCAGACGGGGCTCCAGGGATTATCTCGTTCTGGGTTCATCTAGACTTGGCATAACAAAGCAGTCCAAAACAGGGTTGCGTGTCAGCTTGATCATGCTCTGGGCAATGGGGAATAGTTTTGGCATTTTCCAAACACTTCGGCGAAGGACCTGGCGGCTGGGACGAGCGATCATTCCTCCATCCGGGTTGGTTCTACTTCTCGATCTCCGGGGAAGTCCCGCCCGTTCAGGTACAACAACAGTTGGTATCTCTCGGAGTAGGGGTGAGCATTATTCGATTTTGGACCGAAAACCGAACCGAATCGAACCGAATAAAAGGTTCGGTTCGATTTTTAAAAAAATCGGTTCGATTTCGATTTTGAAAATACTAAATTTTCTTATTCGGTTTCGGTTTCGGTTTTGGGTTTCGGTTTCGGTCCAAAACTGAAAACCGAATAAGAAAATTTAATTAATTAATTTATATATATATATGTGTGTGTGTGTGTGTGTACTATATATATAAGTATTAATATATATAGGTACATACTAAATATATATAGGTATATACTAAATATGTCTATGTATATTTAGTTACTATATATATTAACAAAAAAAGCTCAAAAAAATCAAAAAATATGAATAAACCGAATAAACCGAAAACCGAACCGATTTAATTCGGTTCGGTTTGATTCGGTTTTGGGCCAATTCGGTTCGGTTTCGGTTTTGCTTATTCGGTTTCGGTCCAATTCGGTTTTGGGTTTTTCGGTTCGGTTTAAACCGAATAAACCGAATGCTCACCCCTATCTCGGAGGGCTATCTGGAGGCGGTCTCAGAGGGGCTTACTAGCGATAAGGAGGGGACGGCTCAGTTTCGCTTGGTTCGTCGTCTCAAGGCCACGAAACAGGTTCTTCGGAGTTGGGTGAAGGGGTTTCCTAAGACTTCCTTAGAAGATAAGGAGGTGGAGTTGAGGGCTATCCAGCAAGACATGCAAGCTGACATGCTCAATGGGGACTTGGCGGCTAGAGAGAAGGAGCTGATCGAAGAAGTCAATATCTTGCGGCTGCAGAAGGAGATTAGCACGGCTCAGTGGGCCAAATACTCTTGGCTCAAGGACGGCGACCGGTGCTCTAAGTTCTTCTATGATGTCATCCAGACAAGGCAGCATAGGAATCACATCCACCAGCTTTTGGATGTGGATGGCAAGCTTGTGGGAGAGCCGGCTGCGATTCAGGACGAGGCGGTCAGGTACTATATTGAGTTATATTTCCAGACTGACTACCTGTCGGTGTTCCCGGAGATAGTTACGAAGAGACTGGTGACTCCGTATGGGAATAGCATTCTCCTTGCTCCTGTGACATTGGAGGAGGTAGAAGCTATTGTCAAGAAGGCAGATCCCAACAAGGCTTCCGGTCCGGATGGATTTAGCAGTGGGTTCTACAAACACCATTGGAACACTCCAAAGAACTAGGTCTTGGAGGTAGTACATGAGTTCTTCACCAAAGGGAAGCTGCTGAAAGAGCTGAACCACACCTTCCTAACCTTGGTGCTAAAGAAGGAGGGAGCGTCAGCGTTGGCGGACTTCATGCCTATTGCGTGCTGTAATTATCTTTATAAGATAATTATGCACATTATGTGCCGACGAATGGAGGGGATCATGCAGGACTTGGTATCCCCGAACCAGGCTGCGTTTATCAAGGGAAGGTCGATTGCTGAACATAGCCTCCTGGCTCATGAGATGGTGCGGGGCTTTAATAAACCCGGAGGGAAGAAGGCATGTGTGAAACTGGACCTACGGAAGGCCTATGACTTGGTCAATCGAGACTTCCTTTGCCATCTGATGTCAGCCATGGGTTTTGGGGACCACTGGGTTGCACTGATCTGGGAGTGCATCACGTCCCCCACTTTCTCTGTCCTTATTCAGGGTATTCCTTATGGATATTTCCAGAGCAATCGTGGACTTCGGCAAGGGGATCCCCTGTCTCCTTACCTGTTCACGCTTGTTATAGAATACTTCACATGCCTGATGGACCTGACAGTACACCGAGGAAGACTGGTCCCATTATACCGGAGGGTGGATCCTCGAGTTACCCACCTCATATATGCTGATGATCTCTTGGTGTTCATCCAACCATCGACGGAGGGTATGCAGACACTTACAGGGATTATGGGAGAGTAGCATTCTTACTCGGGCCTCCAGTTGAATAGGGAGAAGAGCCGGATGTACTTCAGTCCTCTATGTCCCCAGAAGGAGGAACGGGCTGACGTGCTAGGTATAGAGAGGAGCGATCTTCCGGTGTGCTGCTTAGGAGTACCCTTCATGGTCAATTATGCGCGGGATCAGGACTGCCATAGTTTGGTGGAGTATGTCCAGATGAGAGTGGAAGGTTGGCAAGCCGCTGGATTGTCATTTGGAGGACGCATCGAGCTGGTCAGATCGGTGATTACGGCTGTAGCTCATTTCTGGCTGCAATCCATCCTCCTTTCTATTGCCACTATTAGGAAAGTGGATCAGATTTGTGCAGATTTCATTTGGCGGGGGGGAAGGGGTTTGCATGCGATCTCTTGGGAGCAGCTATGTCGACCCAGGAAGGCGGAAGGTGTGGGGCTTCGACCGTTGGAGATTAGAGAGGCCTCCGTGCTTAAGCTGGCTTGGAGGTTCATCAATGGAGAGTCTCTCTGGACTACCTAGATGTATAGCAGATACGTGAAGCAGGGCAACTTTTGGACGTGTGCTACAAACAACAATCACTCAGTCACATTCAAGATTGTCCTGAGGTACACGGGGTTCTTAAATCTGCTATCAGAAAGGTCATGAAGGATGGGTCTGGAACAGACCTTTGGCATGATCCTTGGATAGATCGGCGCTCGCTATTGGACATCAGGGGGGCCCAGACACATCAGGAGGACATACGGGGCCGGTCATACAGTCGGATCATTCGTGATGGGGAGTGGAGGCCGGAGTTGTATCGGTTTACCGGGGAGCTGAGTGGGATCATCAGTTCTATTGCTATTGATCCGTCTTTACCTGCAGATCGATGGTTTTGGGAGCTGACAGGAGCTGCTACGGGTACTGGGGAGTTCCAATTCCGGAGCTGCTATAACCTCATCCGGCGCACTTTTCCTCAGAGTGCTGACTATGATTTTGTATGGTGCAAAGGTCTGGCCAGGAAGATGCAGTTGTGTCTTGACAAGCTGCTACTGGGTCGGCTTTTGACTAGGGATCATTTGAGTTCATTCGGAGTGCCGGTCCCAGATCCCAAGTGTGTGCTTTGTAGTCTGGAGCAAGAATCTATAAGACACATCTTCTTCGAATGTGGCTTAACTTGGCAGATCTGGAAGGAGCAGAGTAGAGTGTTGGGAGGATGCGACTCCAGGAAGGGTATTGGGGACATCATCACTGTCACGCCCCAGAACCAGAATACTGGAGAGCGGGGGCAGACATAGCCAGCTACCTATATTGAAATAAATTCCATCTCGCTATACGGTCACGGCTGTCTAGATATATGAGGGTTTACTACAAGCCAACAGTCTCCTAAGGTCATGAACAAGCCTAGTGTCTCAATCACCACAAGTAAGTAAAGTCACAAGATGTATGATCATTAAATATACAATAATAAGGCGTCCCAAATATTACATATTCAGCTGATCATGAAGCTAGTCGTTACAAAATGTTAGGACTAGCAAGAGTTTAGTCATACATGATCAACCCTAGGATTTGTCAATCATGTTTACAGCCCGTAGGCAGACAGTAAGTAAAAGTGCTCCGAGCTAACAAGTGCTCGTCGGCTAAACGCCTCAAAAGAATAATTTTTACAATAGAGTGAGCAAAACAAAATAGAAAACCCACTCTTGGCCCGAATTCCGTCTAGTGTTCACCATTGGACTGGAAGCTTAGTAGATCCTCGGGAGCTGCTCCGAAATCTGGCCGCACAAAACCAGCTGGGTCAACCCCAGAAAGAGCAAGTGCCACAAGGGGGCCACGAAATAAGAACAAAAGCCAGCAATCAGCACAGAAAATCTAATATTAAAGCTAAAATTACGAAAACATGTCAGGATGATATACGACGAGATAACCATGGAACTATTCCGATAGCCATGTTACAACCCGTAAACCAAACAAGGACCGGGGTTGTAACCTTTCATCTGAAAAGAGCTTGGTTTCCCACCATTTATCGGTAAAATAAGTAATATAAGTAATCAAGACAGGAAGCAATCTTGCATGGGATCAAGATATGACTAGACTGGTTATACCTCATTCAATTAATCACGGCCAAGCAGATCCTACGGCTTACTACTTTAACTAACTAGGGTTATCACAGGCCTAATTACTAACAAGATGCAATGAGATTGTTCCACAGCCACAAGCCCTGCAGACCATCCAGGCTACCCAGGACGAAAGATTAGGGTTGAATTCAGGTGGGTACAATATTCGGAAGACAAATGTACCCTTAGGTGACTTAGAGGGTGCAACACTCGACGGTGCGCTGGAAATGTGCCCTACTCGACGGCAGGCTACAGATCCCCAGAGCGCCCAGGTAACGGGATTGCTTGTAGCTGTGTCATCCCTTCATGACTACTGTGTTATTCTAGTTATTAACCTTAATCCATTTTAGTAGGTACTCCTGACCGTGGTACTCAGGAGTTCCATCCTAGACATGATGCAAGACTGGACAAGTGGATTAACAAGCAAGCAAGAAAGAACCACCCACGGTGTCAAGACAGGTCAAGTTAAGTTATCAAGTCATGTCAAGTCAAGAGTGCGCCGCCACGGGCCACTATCAAGTCATGTTGGTCATGTCAGGAGTGCACCACTACGGGTTACTGTCGTGTTATGCTAGTTCCTTGCCATACCAAGCCATGTACAATAGTCATTCCAAACATATTAAGTAAAATCAAGTTCATGACAAAAGACGTAAGGATATAAAATGGGCATGAAATATCTAATAAAATATCAAAATACGGGTCAGGGGATGCGTACGCACAAAAGCACGCACGCAGGGGGAATGCATACGCATTATAACACGCACGCAGGAAGGCAGCGTATGTAAAAGTCACGCACGCTCAAGGGGGGGCAGCGTAGGTGAAAAGTTACGCACGCTCAAGGGGCAGCGTAGGTGAAAAGTCACGCACGCTACATGGAGCAGTGTGTGAAAGTCACGCACGCTACAGGAAGTAGTGTGTGAAAGTCACGCACGCTACAGGGAGTAGTGTGTGAAAGTCACGCACGCTAAAGGGAGCAGTGTGTGAAAGTCACGCACGCTCAAGGGAGCAGCTGCGTGAAAGTCACGTACGCTACAGGGAGCAATGTGTGAAAGTCACGCACGCTCAAGGAAACACGCTTCCAACAGGAAGCGTACTCAAGCCTTCGTACACAGCGCTAAAGAGCGCACGTAGCTCAGTGTGCGTAGCTAAACAGCTCTGCACACTGCTCACTGTCTTCTCCAAACAGCAAGAACACATGGCTGAAACCAAAACTTCAAAAGTTCATAACTTGGCCATCCGAACTCCAAATTCGGATTTCCAAGGCTCCAACTGGAGTGAAACTGAAAGCTCTTCCATATAGAAACATCAGAACTCAAAGAAAACCAACCAAAATGGATCAAAACATGTAAAATCCGAAAATAGCAATAACTTAGATCTACATCAACAGAGACTCCAAATCATAAAAATCTAAGAACTAATGTTGATCTCCATGTCCTAAGCTAGCCAATGGACAAAGAAAAGAGGGTCCTTATGTAGTGGCAAGATGCACTTGCCTAGGGTTAGGAGAGTTGTGGAGGAAGGAGAAGAAGAAGAAGAAGGAAATTAATTGTGTTTATGAAGAGAGAGAAGAGGTTGGTGGAGTTATAAAGAGGGAGAGTTGTGGTGGGTTGAGGGTGTAGCATAGGGCTAGGGTGTTCCAACACATAAACCAAACCAAACCGATTCCAAACCAATTAAAACCGGGCCAAGCCCAAAACCTAAAATACGAGAAATACCAAAATTCCACAAGCTGAGAAAAATAAAATACATGCCAAAATCCAGATACGAGTATAAATACGAAATACGGGAAATACGAGAAATAAGGGTGACAACTCTACCCACCTTAAAAGAATTTCGTCCTCGGAATTTAATCAAGGAGCTAGAGATTGCCACGACAAGCTACACTAAGCATAGGCAAGCTACACTAAGCAGTTCAATCATACAATCATGCAATGCAAGCAAGGAAGGGAAAACGTAAGGCATAAGAAAGACATTATACCTCACGAGTCAAACATGTAGGGATATCGCCATCGGATGTCGTCCTCACGCTCCCACGTTGACTCACCTAGAGAGTGATGACCCCAAGCAACACGGACTAATTTAATAGCCTTGTTCTTGAGTATCTTTTCCCTCCGGTCCAATATAGACACGGGCCTCTCCTCATACGAAAGGTTGGTACCAACAACCAATTCTGAATGATCTAGGATGTGGCTCGGGTCTGGAATATACCGTCGTAATTGGGATACATGGAACACGTCATGCACCTTGCTTAGCGACGACGGAAGAGCGAGATGATATAATACATCTCCTACATGCTCCAGAATGTCAAACGGTCATATATACCTAGGACTAAGCTTTTCCCGTACGCCGAAACGAATGACGCCACGGTTAGGCGAAATCCTCAGGAATACATGGTCGCCGACCGAAAACTCGAGAGGGAGCCGATGAGAATCGGCCCAATGGCGCTGGCGATCTTGGGCAACTCGAAGATGATCTCTGACTCGCCTGATCACTTCAACTGTTTGAGCAATCATTTCTGGACCGAGCATCTGCCTTTCTCCAACATCATCCCAGGCTAACGGGGATCTACATTTCCTACCATACAGTGCCTCGAACGGTGCCATCTGGATATTAGCCTGGAAACTGTTGTTGTACGAGAATTCTACCAGGTACAAGTGATCTTTCCATGAACCACCGAAGTCAAGTGTGCAAGACCGCAACATGTCTTCAAGAGTCTGGATCGTGCGCTCCGACTGGCCATCTGTCTGCGGGTGATATGCTGAACTGAACTGGAGGCGAGTCCCCAAACTCTCTTGCAGGCTACGCCAAAAGTGCGACGTGAATCTTGAATCTCGGTCCGAGGTGATACTGACTGGCACACCGTGCAATCTGACAATCTGCCTGAGGTACATCTCTGCTAACTGAGCCGTCGACTGACCAACTCTGAATGGAAGAAAGTGAGCCACCTTCGTGAGCCGATCAACTATAACCCAGATAGCATCTCTACCAGCTGGGGATCTAGGTAATCCGGTCACGAAATCCATGGTCACATGCTCCCACTTCCATTCTGGAATCGGCAAAGGCTGAAGAAGTACAGCCGGTCTCTGATGTTCGGCCTTAACTTGTTGGCAAACCAAATACGGAGAGACAAACCGAGCTATCTCCCGCTTCATGCCATTCCACCAGAAGTGCTGACGGATATCTCGGTACATCTTCGTACTGCCAGGATGGATGGAATACTGAGAACTGTGCGCCTCTGACATGATCTCCTGCCTGATATCTCCGCTGGTTACACAAAGACGCTTTCCATGTCGAAGTGTACTGTCCTCATGAATGCATAACTCTGGTCTTCGTCCTGCCTCACACTCTGCTCTGAGTCGCTGAAGCTTGGAATCTGCCGACTGCGCCATCCGGATCCTTTCGACTATAGTGGATAGTACTTGCATGCTGGCCATCAATGCTACACTGGAAGGGAGAACAACTTCTATTCCTATCTTTTGAAGATCTGCTAACAGCTCTGGTTGCGCTGTTACCCTGATGACCTCCTCTGGTCAAAGCATCCGTCACTGCCTGTTGCAATGCATCTCCACGACGATCTTGAGAAGCTATCAAGGTCCTGACGAGTCCTACTAATGTGCCATCATCAGGTTCAGCAGGCTGAACTGGCTGAACTGGGGGCTCTTCTCCAATAGGCTCGACTCTGGAGGCTACTCCGGAGTGCTGGACTTGATCTCCAGGTTGCTGCTGGTCCGCGGGAGGTGCTCCGCCTTGCTGGCCGGCAGGTCCAGGAACAATGTCGCTGAAGAAGACGATATAGGGAACAATAAGGAAGGATCAGGACAGATCAACGATACAAGCATATGATCAGGACAAGAATCCAGGGATTCAGAAGATACGAGCAGAGATCAAGGACGAATACTGATTGAGACATCTATTCGGTAAACCCTCACATATCTTGATTTACAAGACCTGCATGGGCCACCACTTAAACCATGTCACGCCCCAGAACCAGAATACTGGAGAGCGGGGGCAGACATAGCCAGCTACGTATATTGAAATGAATTCCATCTCGCTATACAGTCACGGCTGTCTAGATATATGAGGGTTTACTACAAGCCAACAGTCTCCTAAGGTCATGAACAAGCCTAGTGTCTCAATCACCACAAGTAAGTAAAGTCGCAAGATATATGATCATTAAATATACAATAATAAGGCGTCCCAAATATTACATATTCAGCTGATCATGAAGCTAGTCGTTACAAAATGTTAGGACTAGCAAGAGTTTAGTCATACATGATCAACCATAGGATTTGTCAATCATGTTTACAGCCCGTAGGCAGACAGTAAGTAAAAGTGCTCCGAGCTAACAGGTGCTCGTCGGCTAAACGCCTCAAAAGAATAATTTTTACAATAGAGTGAGCGAAACAAAATAGAAAATCCACTCTTGGCCCGGATTCCGTCTAGTGTTCACCATTGGGCTGGAAGCTTGGTAGATCTTCGGGAGCTGCTCCGAAATCTGGCCACACAAAACCAGCTGGGTCAGCCCCAGAAAGAGCAAGTGCCACAAGGGGGCCACGAAATAAGAACAAAAGCCAGCAATCAGCACAGAAAATCTAATATTAAAGCTAAAATTACGAAAACATGTCAGGATGATATACGACGAGATAACCATGGAACTATTCCGATAGCCAGGTTACAACCCGTAAACCAAACAAGGACCGGGGTTGTAACCTTTCATCTGAACAGAGCTTGGTTTTCCACCATTTATCGGTAAAATAAGTAATGTAAGTAATCAAGACAGGAAGCAATCTTGCATGGGATCAAGACATGACTAGACTGGTTATACCTCATTCAATCAATCACGGCCAAGCAGATCCTACGGCTTACTACTTTAACTAACTAGGGTTATCACAGGCCTAATTACTAACAAGATGCAATGAGATTGTTCCACAGCCACAAGCCCTGCAGACCATTCAGGCTACCCAGGACGAAAGATTAGGGTTGAATTCAGGTGGGTACAATGTCCGGGAGACAAATGTACCCTTAGGTGACTTAGAGGGTGCAACACTCGACGGTGTGCTGGAAATGTGCCCTACTCGACGGCAGGCTACAGATCCCCAGAGCGCCCAGGTAACGGGATTGCCTGTAGCTGTGTCATCTCTTCATGACTACTGTGTTATTCTAGTTATTAACCTTAATCCATTTTAGTAGGTACTCCTGACCGTGGTACTCAGGAGTTCTATCCTAGACATGATGCAAGACTGGACAAGTGGATTAACAAGCAAGCAAGAAAGAACCACCCACGGTGTCAAGACAGGTCAAGTTAAGTTATCAAGTCATATCAAGTCAAGAGTGCGCCGCCACGGGCCACTATCAAGTCATGTTGGTCATGTCAGGAGTGTACCACTACGGGTCACTGTCGTGTTATGCTAGTTCCTTGCCATACCAAGCCATGTACAATAGTCATTCCAAACATATTAAGTAAAATCAAGTTCATGACAAAAGGCGTAAGGATATAAAATGGGCATAAAATATCTAATAAAATATTAAAATACGGGTCAGGGGATGCGTACGCACAAAAGCACGCACGCAGGGGGAATGCATACGCATTATAACACGCACGCAGGAAGGCAGCGTATGTGAAAGTCACGCACGCTCAAGGGAGGGCAGCGTAGGTGAAAAGTCACGCACGCTCAAGGGGCAGCGTAGGTGAAAAGTCACGCACGCTACAGGGAGCAGTGTGTGAAAGTCACGCACGCTACAGGGAGCAGTGTGTGAAAGTCACGCACGCTACAGGGAGCAGTGTGTGAAAGTCACGCTCGCTACAGGGAGCAGTGTGTGAAAGTCACGCACGCTCAAGGGGGCAGCTGCGTGAAAGTCACGCACGCTACAGGAAGCAATGTGTGAAAGTCACGCACGCTCAAGGAGACACGCTTCCAACAGGAAGCGTACTCAAGCCTGCGTACGCAGTGCTAAAGAGCGCGCGTAGCTCAGTTTGCGTAGCTAAACAGCTCTGCACACTGCTCACTGTCTTCTCCAAACAGCATGAACACATGGCTGAAACTAAAACTTCAAAAGTTCATAACTTGGCCATCCGAACTCCAAATTCAGATTTCCAAGGCTCCAACTGGAGTGAAACTGAAAGCTCTTCCATATAGAAACCTCAGAACTCAAAGAGAACCAACCAAAATGGATCAAAACATGTAAAATCCGAAAATAGCAATAACTTAGATCTACATCAACAGAGACTCCAAATCATAAAAATCCAAGAACTAATGTTGATCTCCATGTCCTAAGCTAGCCAATGGACAAAAAAAAGAGGGTCCTTATGTAGTGGCAAGATGCACTTGCCTAGGGTTAGGAGAGTTGTGGAGGAAGGAGAAGAAGAAGAAGGAAATTAATGGTGTTTATGAAGAGAGAGAAGAGGTTGATGGAGTTATAAAGAAGGAGAGTTGTGGTGGGTTGAGGGTGTAGCATAGGGCTAGGGTGTTCCAATACATAAACCAAACCAAACCGATTCCAAACCAATTAAAACCGGGCCAAGCCCAAAACCCAAAATACGAGAAATACCAAAATTCCACAAGCTGAGAAAAATAAAATACATGCCAAAATCCAGATACGAGTATAAATACGAAATACGGGAAATACGAGAAATGAGGGTGACAATCACGATGATCTGGGATAGTAGAGGTCGAAGGGAGGACTGGTTCCGGACTGCCAGAGTCCGTCTGGCTGCCTCAGTTTGTCATGTCTGGCGGGAGCGAAACCGTCGGATATTTGAGGGAATGGTTAACCCCCTGTGGGCATTCTCCATAACATCGAATTTGATGTAAATTCTATGGGGACTGGATGATTGGGAGTCCCACTCTGATTGTATGTTGTACGATTATTGCTTTGCTTTGGAATAAAATTTTCCTTTTTCCAAAAAAAGATATGTGAAGGAGGTTGATGTATCAATTGAAGACTGATATGAGAGTGGTTTATATTGTTATATCAGTGAACTTAGCAGTGAGGTGAAGGGGATATAGTATCAGTTCTTGGACTGAACTGAGTTGAGTGGTTTAGGTTAAGTTTAAGGACGGAATGGAATTTCAGTCTTTGGATTGAATGGAGTTTCAGTCTTTAGACTGAATAAAATGGGGGTTCCTATTGCAATGACAGATTAATAGGTAGAGGTGAATGAGAGTTAGGATTTCATGAAAAAGAGGACTGCCCTTTGTGCCAATGGGCCAATAGGCTCTATTGTTTGGTTGTGAAGGAGATAGGTCGTTAGAAGGAGGGGTTAGATTGAGGTATGAAGTATCAGCCTTGGACTGATACGAGTAAAAGGATGTTTGTTGTGAGTACCAGAGTTTAAAACAAAGAGGGACTGACCCTACCTCTATGTACAGGTCTATGGTAAGGGGTTGGGAATGAGTGTGTATCATGTGTTAGATTATATGTGTGTGTCATTTGTTAGCTCGAGTGAGAGAGGAGAAATATAGGAAAAGGGAGCATGGGTTGAGAAAGCTATATGTCAGGTAGCATAAGTAATAGGAGATATTGGTTATTTAAACTAACATATTTATCAGTTCTTCAACTGATAAGTGTATCAGTTTATCCAACTAATAATTTATGAGTTAGTTTTGGACTGACGGGGAGAGGGTTTGCAAGGATATGAGAAGGGTTGGATTAAGGATATGAAGGAAGAGTAGGGCAGAGTTTCAGTCCATTTGTACTGAACAGTGTGGGTATCGGTCAGTTAGGACTGAATGGGGGTTGCTCTGTCCACAGGGACATGTTTAGGAATTCAGTTATTTCCAACTGATTTAGGATTAGAGTATCAGTTTGTTTAGACTGATATGGTGTTCAGTGTTTGGACAGAATAGTGTATCAGTTGACTGATACAAGGAAGGGGAAATAGAGATATGTATATGTGGGTGTGTATGGCACTTGGGTCATATGGGACATGGAAAGATTAGAGTGGAGTTCAGTCCCATTGAACTGAATTTGTGTCTCAGTCTCAAAAACTGAGTTGATGATCAGTTGAAAACTGATATGGATATCAGTTCTTACTAACCTATTGATCAGTCCTTGACTGATTATTAGTTCAGTCATTTGGACTGAACTTGAGAGACGGGTTAGGTTTTTATATAGTTAAAGGAATGTGATGTCATCATCTATATATATATATATATATATATATATATATATATATGTACTTATACTTATATTTTTTTATATAAGTAAATATAAGTAAAATATATATATATATATATATATATATATATATATATATATATATATATATTTTATATATATATATATATATATATATATATATATATATATATATTACTTATATTTTTACTTATACTTATATATATATATATATATATATATATATATATATATATAATATATATATATATATATATATATATATATATATATATATATATATATATATATATATATATATATAAGTATAAGTATACTTGTAGGTGGTTGATAAAATAGATATAGTTAAGAGATTACCAAGTCAAGAAGCCTAGGTAAGGTAAGTAGATACATATAAACAATGTAACAGAGTAGGGATACTAGTATATATATACATATTAGTAGATTGTATAGATACCAAGGGTATCCTAGTATCTTATACTTCGGATATTGGTATTAGATTGTTGGGTTAGTTGAGTTCGACTAGTATTGACAAGTTGATAGCCAAGGTTGGTCAAGTTTGACCAGTTAGACTAGTATTGACTTGGTTTGACCATTTGGCCTAGAATTGACTAATTGACCTAGAATTTGACTAGTATGACTTATTTTCAAATCTAAACATGATAATAATACAATATTGCATATTTAGGTCTTCGGGGTGCCGTATCGGATGTCACTGATATTTTACACATGATCTCAGGCGAGTACTTTTTCTGATAATTTTCCATTTATGGTATTTTCTATGTTTCATGTATTTAGTGTAGATATCCTTGATTTCTTGACACAATGGTTACACGGATTGGTATGGTTGGATTCAATTATGAGATATTATTTCTTGTATATCTTGGTATATTTTGTGCAAGTCCTATTCTTGTTTCTTGTGCATTGTATAGACACCGATTCCTGTGAAGGCACATGACCTTCTCAGAAAATCTCGTGTCATAACGTGTCATGGTTGGATCTACTATATCAGTCGGGGACGGGGAGTAGCAGTGTAGATATATGATCATACCTTTTCTATGCATGTCCTTTTCCCTGTGAGTGTTAATCGTACACTGCACGTATGATTAACCAGGCCATATATTCCTGTGCAATTTCCCAACCTGATCAAATGTTGAAACTAGTACTCACTCACTTAGATAGTTTATTTCCTGACTCTTATACATGATATATCCCGTTCACCTGCTCTTACTTTCACTTACAGTTTACTGATGTCCTGTTACATTCCTGTACATATTACTTCTTGTATACTCTCTCTATTTAATATTATATAGACCTTATCATTTATTGGGAACTGTTATTATGAGATGTAATTCGCTTTAATCCTGTTTGGATATATTTTTTAGACGATGAGGACAAGTGCACCATTTATTACGGCCCTTCAGATGTAGTAAGTATAGATCGGAAGACTATGGTTCAGAAGGGTCTAGTCCCGGCCGAGGAGACTCACTTAGCAATTCAGTAGATTAGATTTGTACTGAACATTGTCTCCAGATAATGACTCTTGGCATGTTATTTGCTTAGAGACTTGTATTCTGAGTTGTTGACTCTTAGATTATCTAGACTTGTATTATTTTACGTTAGACTTTTTCTGGATATTTTACATCTTGTTGTCTTTATCTTTCGCAGCATTGATCTTTCTTAGAATATTATGATTGAGTATGATATATTATCATTACTTGTCCTCCGTTTGGAGTTGACTATCTCGACAAGTTTTGATATTTATAATTGTTGTCAGATAGTTAGACCTAGACAGCGTTCTACCGCCGATGCTGCGGCGTAGGCTGGATGTTGTCACGCACTCGTGCCCCTACTCCGGGTGCGGGTCGTGACAGGATTAGTGGACCAAGATATGGGGACTACATAATAGGTATATGAACCAATTTCACAAAGTTTGATTTTATAGTCCAAATATGGTGACATGCATAGATGGGTTTAACTAGGTCTTAATGTGTTTCCTATTTGGACATCAATCTTTTATTGAATGAATCTTGAGCTTTAATCTAAATTGGCTGGATATAATATCACAAAATTAATCTGAACCATTCCTATTAGATTATGGTAACCTAAAATAGGTTCAAACTCAAGTGGTTGGACTATTTGCTAGTCGAGTTGGTTAACTAGGTTCCGTAAGCCCAAAAATGTGCCTTGTGTGATTTGTGTATAAGTAACACATGGGGCCTCAATTGGGTGGCACACTAGTGACATATGCATAGTGGTTGGATCTCTAATTGAAATCGAGGTTGGATCTCTAATTAAAGTCGGAAAGTACTTTGGTATTACGATAAGGATTATAGTTAGAATTTTTTACCTGAAGGTCGTATCATAAAAATAGAGTACAAGGGGACGTGTTTGTGTGGGACATGATATGCCTAAATGAAAGTGGACTCGTCTAGGTCTTGTATATGAAATTTGTTGGAAGGTAACAGCTAGTATTGCGCTCCGAATGTCAATGTCACGGTAGGGAACACCAAATGATCTAATAGAAAGTGGGTGTGAGGTACTAATTTATCATCCTAGTGGGAACCAATTATCCTAATCAATCAAAAATCCTAAAATTTAATGGGGCTTACAATTTATACACTTCAGAAATTTCTTTCTCGAAATTAAACTAAGACATATTTCTATGGTTTAATGAAGTCAGAAAAATTCAGATCGTGATATCGTACCTTGACTTATGATTATAAAACGCGACACGGTGGACATGAACCAAGTTTGGAGATTATTTTTCCGATTTTGAATTGATGGAAACCAATTGTATGTATATATCTTTCATGGCCATAGGTGGTGTGGTGACTAAGGGGGACATTCTGTGTCTATCTTTCTTCAAATACGAGCATTTGCTTTTTCAACGTAAATAAAGGCGGAAAACAATAAGGAGTTCAAGGGAGAGGGGATCGATTATGAATACGAGGTTCCAAGGGTGATTCGAATAATTTAAAGAGAGTTGTCAAGACAGTGGCAGATGAGATCCTAATGGCATATATATCTCAATTCACGTGGGATAATCATATAAAGAGCGAACCAAGTGAACTAAGGTTGATCAGACCATAATACACTAATTCTAATTAGACAATATGTTAGTGGGCATCCCAATAAACATGTCCTGAATAAGCTCGATAAAGAATAAGCTTACAAAACTAGGCTATAATAGCAGCGTCAGTTAAGATAGTTCAAAAATATAAGTATGAGGGATTTATGATTGAAATAAGGCACAAGTAGTTCAAGTTCGTAAGAATCTAAGACTCGTCCGTGGTTCGTGCTTATACAGTCATCCTACTGCCTTCTTGTCTACGGTCTTAGTCGACCAATAGGTTAGGGACTTCTAAACTCTATAGTCTAGTGTCATTCAATTATACTTCATTGATAGGTTATAAGGACAACAGGGTGAGAGGTCGTGAGGCATACTACCCAACATATAAGAGTTAATTAATAGTGTGATTAAAAAATAAAAAATTATACCTAGTACGAGTTATTTCTTAACTTCTATTAAGCACATGGTATAAGATAGGTTTACGGTAGAAAATAATCGAGCAGGATGCAATCGAAAGCAGAGAGTTCGAAATTGGAATCAAGAAAGGAGGTCAAGTGTGTGGATGGGATCTTAGATTCTAATCCTATATACAGGCTCGTTCAGTACAATAACGTAACCAAAACGACTAACTTGACCTGCATGGGCCATCATAAAAATATGTAACACCCAGTCCCAAAATACGTAGAACTAAGTACGTAGACATGCCAGCCGTATAATAAATATACATAAGCTGTAAAATGCAGTAAAACCATAATGACTAATCTCATCTACAAAATAAAGATAAAGCTTATATAGAATTAAGTAAGAGTTTTTCTTTTGTACATGATGTTGGGCGAAAACAAATCTACTGCCAACTAATATGAGGAAAAAAATACATAAACAAGAAATAATTTGGCAAGAGTAGCATGGACGGTCTAAGAGCATCTTCAAATAATAAGGAAGATCACAACTAAAACACCTGCAAAAAGTCAAGAACACACACCTGGAGAATTCACCAGGTCCTCAGAGGAACGTAACAAGATACAGAAAGAATATGCCGTATAAACTGAACATAAACTGTTCAACAACAACCCAGACCATAGCATGGTTCAGTACCTTATCATCGAAGCAGTGAACTACACCTACAACCGAGCAAGAACAAGATATGGCAAACTAGTCCGCGATAAAATACTGTTCCAAGTCATGGTCAGGCATAAGTATATAAACCAAAAGTACCTATACCTAACGGATAACGGTCATCTTACAACTCTAGGTGCAATACAATTGAGAATAGTACATGGTCGCATAACCTCCGAGTCAAGTTAAGATAAAAGTAACTTAGTAGCGAGTCTAAACCAGTATACCATTCCTCAGTCGCGAGTCTATAACATATAGCCTATATACCATTCCTTAGTCGTGAGTCTATAGCATATAGTCTACCTATCGTTTCTTAGTAGCGAGCCAGTCTACGATATATAGGGTGGAGGTCAATGTCCAATAGTATTCTCCCTACCCAATGTTCTAACTCTAATGACTACTAGTCTCTATCATGCAGTCCTATTTAGTAGTTATAGCCTAACGAACGTCCTTACGTATCGGTGGCCAGCCGACTATGCAAGTTTGAAACCTATATTCAATTCCTGACTCGTGTATCACATGTGTCAAGGTCAATGGATGCAACACAACATAGGGTAGTCTTCTTAACTCTAAGTCGATACATAATACAAAAGTAATAGGACTATTACTAAATAGTTATTTGCATAAAATAAATGAAATCAGTAAAATGATAATAAGTAAAGAAATAATAACACTAAATAAGCATGCTAAATGACAGTAAATAATTAGAATATAGTGGCAAGGTATCTTGCCTGAGGGTGGTGCACAGAAATAGCAAAGTCCAGTGATCGGATCGGTAGGAATGAAAAGTCAAATCCTGCAAACGACTCCGGATGCTGAAATAAACATCAAAAATATTTTTGGTATAAAAGATGTCTAAAAATGTCTAACCAAAAGTTCAATTCTGAACACAGGGGCAAAGTCATAATTTTTGGTCAAATTGATGTCCGTCGTTGGACCCGCTTTGCACCAAAAAGTGTGCCAGTACCAAAGGTTTCTAAAGTCAACAAACTATATTTTTGTGGGTCCGGTTTGACGATACGAATCCAACCATATGTCCAAAGTTGAATTCCGGTGGGCCGTGTATAAATTCGTCCGTTGGATCGGATCGCAGGTCCGCCAAAATAGCATTCCGGTTGACCTTCTCAGAATCAGACCAAACTTGGCATACAGGACCAAAAAAGTGACATGGTCCTGTTGGCGCAAATTTCATCTCGAGATGATGAACATGCATGAAGTAATTGAAAAGTTTACAAAATCATCGTTATAGTGGTTTTTGAGGGATACACCTCAAATTCGTCGTGCACACGCAACCAATTAGAGTTCTGTCAAATCTCATACGTGCACGAAGTCTATATGCACCTTTTGATGCAAGTGGTTCAAGACCAAGTTGCCTGAATTGTTGGGACAAACGTCGTATCAGAGTTTTTTGGGGTTTTGAAAACATTTTTTCGTATATTTTCAAACTGATTGATCGTGAAGAAGAATACAATACAAGGAAAGGTAAATAATGGGTTTTAGTCTCGGTTATATTAGCTATAAGGTAGAGAAGAAAATTTGAAATTCGATGGACACGATTAGAAGAAATCCGCCTTCGAAATTCGAGTTCTAAACTCGAATTACCTGTTCTGTTTTACAGAAAACATATATTTTTTATTCCTATTTTGATCTCAAATTTTAAGCTTTTAATTCTGTTCTTAAAAAAATAATTAAAAAGGATTTCAGGGGTCTAGGTTGCCATACTAAAGAACCAATTGGTTTAGAAAATAATGGTAAGATGAAGGAGGATTTGACCTGGGAATTTGGCACGAAGCAGTACATCTACTGCTGTGTGGTGCGCCTGCTGCGCATTTTAGTGATCAGCCGATGCTGCCTCCGGTGACAGCAGGCAGTGAAAGCGATGGGTCGCCCTCGCCTAGGCGTGGCAAAAGCTTTGAGATGGCTACGAGAAACTTCGAGCTCCTATGAAGCCTTGGGGTTTTATCGAAAGTTTTTTTTTCCAAAATAGGGGATGGGTTCGATTTTCAAATCGATCCCTGTTTGAATTTAGATAGGATTTATTTTTTATTATTTTGAAAGAGTGGAGAATTGGATTAGGATTAAAGGGAATAATTTAAAGATTTAGAATTTGAATTCAAAGATTTAAGACGAAAGATTCTCCATCGATTTGTTCAGACGCCTTTGTTTAAGGGGAGAGGATGAGCGAGCAGTATACTATATATTGTTCACTA
The DNA here is from genome assembly GCA_029216955.1 of Iris pallida. NCBI lineage: Eukaryota > Viridiplantae > Streptophyta > Magnoliopsida > Asparagales > Iridaceae > Iris > Iris pallida. Next base: position 2,463,582 of record JANAVB010020599.1, on the reverse strand, counting down.
ACTAAATGTTTTTTCTCTCTCTTCTTTCCATTTATAATATATATGTATAATACACCCTTGTATATATGAAAATCCAAACAACTAATTTTTTTTAAATATAGCATACGAAAATTTTTATAAAATAACAATAATAATTTTATTTATAAAAGAGTCATCTATTCCTAATATTTATTAAATCACCATAAACATATAGTAAAACTCTCTATATATAACCTTATACTTTAACTACTCAAAATAAATTCTAAATAACCAAAAATATATATGTATTTCCAAAAATAATAATGACCCTAAAATATTTGCAATCTATGTTCCTAGAAATATATATTTAGTAAAAATCTCATATTTGATAGTTCTCAATCAAAATAAAAAAAATCAAATTTCAATAATTCATAATAATAAAATATGACCAATCTTATTAATAAACATTTATTAAAATAAATTAAATAAAAAATTCTAGATTTTTAGGGAGTTTACAGGAGCTAAATGCTTTCGAATCAGAGTGTCCTGATCTACGCCTACTGCACCTTGTGTGTCGTAATAGGTAGGCCAACCGTCACCTGAAAAATATATCCAGTCGGGATTGGAGCGAGCACACCACTAATAACAGTTCCAATTAATTGACAAAAACTATAAAACTGTAAATAGAGAGTACAATAAATAATGAAGAAGCAGAACTATCAATATGTAATCGTTACCTGACAATAGTACTATGAATAATAAATGATGTATGGAGTACAAAGTAGAAGAATAGAAATAAATAGACAACATGTAAGTACAGTCCAAAAAATATGACAGAAACAATAAATACTATAAATACTATGTGTTTGAAATACTAGTTTCGATATGTGATCGGCTTGGAAACTTGTACAATAGCTAGGTGGCCGGGTTAACCATACGTAGGGTGTACGATTAACACTTACAATATTTATAATGACAATAGGGATTTGATCACATCTCTGTAGAAGCATGGAAAATAATAAAGAAAGATCCATGCGGCCAGGAAACCCCATGCGGCTCAGAAAGCCCATGCAATTCAGAGGACCCATACGGCTCAACGCGTCTATGCGGCTCTGTGATCTCCATGCGGCTCAGAGAGGTGCCACATAGCATACAAACAACTCTTTTCTTAATGCATTAATTGCCTTGACGGCTGACAGCTCTGACAAGACGACAGCCCTGATACAAAGATGTATTTATGACTCTGTCATAATGACAGACTCCTAGGAAAACGAAGGAGATCTCTGACATAATCCCCCGAGATCCAGAAAATGCCAGCAGCCTAGGCACGTGGACAGTCATATGCGGCTCGAGCGGAGACCCCCCATGCGGCTCAGGTCGAAGTTGCCCTATGCGGCCCAGATCGAAATAGCCCTATGCGGCTCAAGCAGACGCTCCCCCATGCGGCTCACGAAGACCATCTCCATGCGGCTCACGAAGGGGGGACCCGTTATGCGGCCACCTACGTCCATGCGGTTCAGATTATCATGTGAAGCGAAGGTTCGGGGGCCACTCCCCAACAGCCTTGACACGTGGCCGGGCTTATACGGCTCAATCCTTATGCGGCTCAGATCCCCTCAGCGGCTCCCGGGACACGTGTCATAAAGCCAATCAATTTCCCAGATTTACTACAATCAAAGATTGAGTCAAATCCCCATAATCTAGGACACGTGGCAGGAGAATGAACTAAACTTATTCATTCAAATTTGCAGATATCAGCAGATCATCATAAGGGAGATTTATTCCAATCAGTATTAATTATTGAGAGGATTTGGCACAATCTGCATTAATGGCCCAGATTCATTACACTCAAAACAAATGGCCCAGATTGATCAATCAACAGGCCGCCGCCACTTTAAGGGACAATCATTGTAAACCCTAATGATAGCATTCCCTTCTTATAAATAGCAAGGTGCCATTCCCTTGCGAAAGAGGACCCTTTTTCGAGATCAGAGAGCACCAGAATACTTGGAGAGAAAAAGCAGAGAGAGAGCAAAGAGAGCATTTCTTCAACGCCAAGCAATCTTCTGGAGCCAAGGCTGCATACCGATCGTCCAAGGAGTAAGGCAGAGCTGTCGTAGCTTTCCCGAGCCTCCATCGTCACCCCCCAGAATCTAAAATAAACAATTGTACTTAGACTGCTGTACCTAAGTTTTCGTCCCTAGACTTTCTTTGTACAAGCGAGTTTGTAACGTGAAGTAAAAGTCCAGTCCTCCGATAATTGTTCTGCTCTTTTATATTTTATGGCAAACACGATGGCGACTCTGCTGGGGACCAACTTCTCCACGGCTGAGGAGTTGGTGACGCAATCGGATGCAGCCAAGCTTGGCTCCACGCAACAGAAGATGGTCGTCCGTTTCGACCAACAGGCGTTTGAAGAAATGCCCTCTGAAGGAAGTGCCGGCCCGATCCAGAAGCGAACCCGCACAAAGAAAGCTCGCTGCGAGTGGAGGCCAAAATCGTTTGCTCCTTCACAAGCTCTGGACGGGATACTCTCTGCTACCCAAGACGGCGAAGGCGACTCTCATACGGCTCCACTTCGAGCCGTAGAGCACTCTACTGTCCCCAAGTTCGGCAGAGGAAAGCACTACGATGCTGGACTTGCAGGGACAAAGAGTGACTCTATGCACCCCAAGAAGAAGCCGAGCACTCCTATGGCCAAATTTGCCAACCAAATGCAGGAGGCTCATGCGGGTGAATCTACCAGCCGCATGAAGAAAGTCTATGCGGCCAGATCATCTAGCCGCATGAAGAAAACTCATGCGGCTGAGACTCCCAGCCGCATAAAGAAAGCCTATGCGGCTACGTCTGCCAGCCGCATGAAGATTGTTGAGGACGGCAACATGATGTATACCCCGCACGGCTCTATCTTCGACCGCCTGTCTTATGGTCCTGATCTCTTGTGCTCCCAAGAAGAAATGTCTGACTCTCTCCAGCATCACCTAGACTCTTCCTACTATGTGCCTTTACGCACTAGAGCGAAGAAGTCTAGGACAGTGCGAGCTTGGCACGCTCGGTCCGCTGATCCTGTCTCTGATCATCTGAGCGTCCCGCATACCGTTATACGGGCCTCAGATAGGAAGTTGTACAGAACCATACGATTCCAGCCCCCGGTGACATTCGGACAGAGAGGTTCGCAAAAGTCACCCAAAATCCAGGAAGCAAACATGGTCGATCCAGACCCATCTGACTTGCGTGAGGCCATCCTCCACAAATGCAAAGAAAGAGAGAATGCATTGGGGTACAAAAGTCCTTCCACGGACGCCACTGTACCCAAGTCATCGTCAACTGCTGCTGCAATAACGCGACCGTGCGAGAAGACCGGCAGTCCGTCTTTCAAAGACTGCAACAGCTATCTTCAGAAGATGAGGCACTTCTCGTCGTCTCCTGCAACTCTGCTCAGAAAGTCCCCGCTGATGGAAGAAGGAAGAAGACAAATGTTCCCAGCCCTAAGATCTCAACCACTGCGACTAAAAGACTGTCGTCTAAGCGGGTGCCCACCACCGGAGTTTTCCAAGGTACTCGCTCTAAGACGAAATCTGCCACAGTGGGAGATTCGTCGTCCACAACACAGGGGGTTGCTGGGACTGGGGTAGTACTCCTCCGAACCTCCACAATAATCGGATGTTCCAAGAAGACGAGCCGGGGGAGACAACTCTCCCATCAGATGTAGCAAACCCCGACGTCCCCGAGGACGTCCACAACTCCCAAGACGAGGCGAACTCGGAGACTGGGGGTACTGTTCCTTCCGAGTCTGAACCAGAAGTGAACATACCCACATACCCCGATGACTTCTCACTACAGGGGTATGATTCGGAGGGCGCTTCCTCCACTGCTCCGTCCATCTCTCCTCATGTGAAGACGAAATTCATGACAGACAGCAGCCAAGGTGGTTCCAGCGATCGCCAACGCATCGACACGCTTGAAGCTATATTGCTTGCCTTGGTCAAGTCTGTGGACGAGATCAAAGCGGCCCTTCCAACTCTACAAGGAGGGACGCCTAAACAAACAAGCGCGGGTCCCGCGGTCAATGCGGACTCAAATTCAGCAGCACCGAATTCGGGCAACAATCCCCCTGAAACAACGGCCCCCACCGCCGTGGACGAAGCCCGCGAAGCGGAAAGAGAGGTCCAAGAGCTCCGAGCCATATTTCACGCTCGAGAAAATTCTCAAGACCTCAGAATACGACAACCATACCCTGCTGCATGGAGGGATGTCCCCTTCCCGCCAAGATATAAGCCGTTCAATATCAATCCTTATGATGGAAAGACCTCAGCAAGTCGGTACATCACCTACTTCGAGGTTACCACCGACCATCTGCCCCATGACGATGCCATTCTCACACGTTTATTCATCGGGGCATTGGAAGGGGTCGCCTTCGATTGGTATCGCAACCTGCCAGACAACTGCATCCACTCCTTCGCCGGCTTCAAGCGCATGTTCTTGGAGAGATTCTACGAAGTAGGGCAAGACATCACAATGTCCACCCTCATGGACGTCGTCCAAGGGGAGAAAGAGCTGACAAGAAACTATATCGAGCGGTTTCACCAAACCGCAATGAAGCTGCCATCTGGAAATCCCGATTCCTTCTTGATCGAAATTTGCCAAAAGAGATTGCTCCCAAAAATCAGTCTCTGGATGGGCGAAAGTCAATTCAAGGACTGGAAGACATTCATCATTAGCGCCACAAGCACCGAAGAACGATTGAAGAAGGCTCGCCAATTGGGACTGCACATCTCGGACGGAAAGAACAAGGGCAAGCGTCCAACACCAACAACGACAATGGGGGTAGTCCCTCCAACAATCGGGACAGCAGGGGTAAGCAGGCTATGGTGGCCGATACAGCACAGAAAACTTAGCCAAAGCCGGCAGACAACCAATGGCCACAAATCACATACTCCTTCGAAGACGGTCACGTCAAGCCCATCTTGGACATGCTCATACAAGGAGACAGAATTCAGCTTCCTCCACCAAGACGGGAACCGCGGCAGGCAGACATGGAGAACCCAAAGTATTGCTATTACCACCGTTACGTCTACCACGACACACACGACTGCTACCAACTAAAACGGTACATCCAAAACCTCATCGATTCGAACGCTCTGGCTATCGATTTCGAAGAGGTAACAGTCGCAGCCAATATGGTGTCAATACAATTCGGCAGCTTCCCTCCGACGGAAACTCAAGACGGTGTGGTCCCCATCCCTCTGGCGACAATAGAGATTGCTAATCTTCCACCTCCCCGAGATCAGGCTGCTGGTCTAGTGCCTCTCAAAACATCACGAGGGAAGGTCATGTGGGTCCATCCAGACTTGGTATCAGAAGTGTCTCAGCCCACACCATCTTCCATTTGCAAGAAGAAGAATGAAAAAGTCAGGTCCTTCCGCACAATCTCGGCAGATATCGAAGAAGCTACAGCCGTAGTCACGCAGTCTGGGGCACAATCCCAACCTGTGGCTGAACACCTGGCTGAAGATCATCAGCCCGCTACAACTGATGCTCCGGGACCGGCTCAGCCTCCGACGACCGACAAGCCTAGGCCGAGGAAGACTCGCTTTGACAAATTCCTCCGAAAAGAGGCATCACAAGGACTGGAGAAGCCCTACAACTTCGACATCTTAGCGCAATTGGCCAACACACCGGCCAAGTTGTCATTATACGAGCTTCTGAGACTCTCCAAGGATGTTCGTGCGGCTTTGAGCGATTCACTCCAAAACGTCGACGCATACCTGGCTCAGGTCAACCTCACGGGAGAAAACCCGCCTGCAGATCTCCAAGACAGCGCCTGCACGGGAGCGATGCCCAATATTGTCTTCACTCCTCAGGACATGCTCATCAAAACCAACCTGTACGATCGTCCATTATACTACACTGGATATATCGGCGACGTAAAGATGGATCGGATGCACATCGATCCTGGCTCTTCCATAAGCATTATCCAGAAGGGTCTGCTACATCTTCTCTATATCCCAATGCATCGCCTGATGCCTACAAGCGCCGCCATCAGCGGTTTCAATTCGGGCAGGAGCTACCCAATTGGGAGTCTGAAGTGTCAAATTGGCGATCTCCAATCAGAAGTCACCTGCTACGTCATAGATGCAGACACTTCTTACAACATCCTCTTGGGGCGCCCGTGGATACACGATTATATGATCGTGCCTTCCACACTGCACCAATGCTTCAAATATGTCGACAAGCACAGCTTCGTAAGGACGGAATTTGCTGATATCGATCCCTTCAAAGGGGTCGAATCCTACTACTCAGACTCCTGTCTGTACGAACAGTCGAAGAAGCATCTTGGTGAAGGAGATGTGCAAGCTCGTACCAAGACAGCCACAGGATCAGAAGAACCTCTGACGATCCACCTCTAAGCTCGCAAACCTGGCAAGTCTGTACCCCTTACCGCCACTCTGCATAAGGACGCAATCAGCCTCTCGGCAAACAAAGAGCAAATGATAATCCGGCTGCCAAGGTCCAGCCAAATGCCAAGACCCACAACGGAGCCACTAACAATCAGGCTGCCGAGAGTCGGCCAACCACAAACGGAGAAGCTCAATCCCTCCGATAAGCCATTGACGATACGCCTTCCCAAGAAGGGTCGTCACCCCGATGCAAGGCCTGGAACTTCTAGCGAACCAACCACTCCCCGTCCAGCATCGAGCACCAGACTGGGGGTCGTTAGTCTGCCAACAACTCCACGCTCTGCTCCACCAGCTGAACCTCTGACGATCAAGCTGCCCAGGTCGTCCTCTCAGTCTTTATTTATGCAGGAGGTAGCCGAAGAGGAACCGGAGCTAGCCAAGTATGTGGCTGCCCACACTGATGTTCCTTCCGCAGATGATGTAATCCCCCTAGAAAAGATACCTTACTTCATCAATAAAGGGCTATCTTTGAACTACCTCGAGCTTAATAAGCTTTATACAATGTATGCTATGGAACACGGTATAGGCACTCACCTGCACACATAGGTGACAAATGTGTACACCGCGATCCAGCTTACTCCAGTAGAAGACGCTTACCGTATAATCGAGGGAGGGGACCATCCAATCATCTTCGGCCGGAAGGACGATCCGCATCCCTTCACCATAGAAGAAGTCGACCTTGGGCCAGATGCCGGAAGACTGCCTCTGTATCTTTATAGCCCCCAATCCAAATATCTCATGCAGAAACAGGGGTATGATCTGGAGACGACGCCAGGCTTAAACTACGGTACTAGACGACGATTACCTTTGAAGCCACCGGTCCCGGCTGGCAAACCACGGGACTACTATAGCAAGACTCGATGTGGGTTAGGGTATGTTACACCTACGACGACCCCCGAAAGTTCAGATGAAGAATGTGACTGGCATTCACATTCGACCGGGTCACCAACTTCCGACTCAGATACCAGCATCGGAGATGTATTCAGACAAGTCCTGTCAGTCAATATGGCATTCGTCGACGCTTATGAAGAAGACGAAGACATCCCTGAAATCCTCGAGCTAGAGCCGTGGGCCCAACAGTTGGATGCACAATGGGAAAAGCGGTTAGAACTGAGAGAACCTCCTACTGAAGATGAGGTTATACAGGTCGACCTCGGCAGCAAATCTTCTCCAAAACCAATCTTCGTCAGTAAAAGCCTAACAGACGAAGAGCGAGAATCGCTGCTGGAGCTTGTCAAAGAATATATTGATGTGTTCGCCTGGAGCTATGAAGACATGTCAGGGTTAAATCCCGATATTGCTCTTTACAAACTCAACATTCGGCCGGATGCAAAGCCAGTCAAGCAACAACAGTGACGCTTCCGCCCGGGCATCATGGATGAGATCGAAGCCGAAGTCAACAAACTGATAGCCAGCGGCTTCATTCGTGAAGAGCAACACCCAGATTGGGTCGCCAATATAGTACCCGTCCTCAAGAAGAATGGGAAGATTCGAATCTGCATCGACTTCCGCAACCTGAACGAGGCATGTCCCAAAGATGAATTCCCCCTCCCTATCACGGACATCATGATTGACAACACCTACGTCTTCGAACGTATGTCGTTCATGGATGGCTTCTCAGGGTAAAACCAAATCAAGATGTCTTCTGACGACGAAAAGCATACATCATTCCGAACACCGATTGGCACATACTGCTACACAGTCATGCCTTTCGGTTTGAAGAATGCCGGTGCCACATATCAAAGAGCCATGAGCATCATCTTCAGAGACCACTTATGCAAGACGGTGGAGTGCTATATTGATGACATTGCCGTCAAGAGTCACTGTAAGGGAGACCATCTGCAGGATCTGAGGACGGTATTCGACCTGATGCGAGTACACAATTTGACAATGAACCCCACAAAATCCTTCCTGGACGTATCCAGCGGGAAGTTCTTGGGCTTCATCATCACCGCCCAGGGTATCCATGTAGACCCTGAGAAGACAAAGGTAATCATGGAGATGGGTCCCCCAAGAAATCTCTACGAACTTAGAGGCCTCCAAGGGAGGCTAGCTTATATCAGGAGGTTCATTTCTAACCTCTCCGGACGATGTCGACCATTCACCCATCTCATGAAAAAAGGCGTCTCATTCGTATGGGACGAAGAATGTCAGCGTGCCTTCGACATCATCAAAGAATATTTGTCGAACCCTCCAGTCCTGGTGGCTCCGGTGGCTGGAAAACCATTCCTGCTCTACGTACGAGCAATAGAACATTCCCTCGAGGCTCTGCTGGCACAAAACAATGATGCAGGCCATGAGCAAGTCATATATTATCTCAGTCGAATGATGGTTGGGCCAGAGTACCGATACACCGTTGTGGAGAAGGAATGTCTTGCCCTAGTGTTTGCCATCCAGAAGACGCGGCGCTATATCACTGGACAAACAATACATGTGATCTAATGAGTCAACCCTCTCAGGGTCCTCATGACTAAACCAGGGGCACTCAGCTCTCGCCTCACTACGTGGGCTATATTGCTGTCCCCTTATCATATGATCTTTGTTCCGTAAAAGGCTGTCAAAGGTCAAGCCCTGACAGACTTTTTGGCAGCCCACCCGGGCTCGGAGTCCTCCAGAATATATAAAGAGATCCCAGATGAGGTCGCCGACTCGCATGCAACCTCTCATGATGATATATGGCGAATGTTCTTCGATGGTGCTTCAAGAACTGGACCTAAGGGCAACATCATCGTCGGAGTCGGGGTGGTGCTGGTTTCTCCTTCCGGATTGGTGATCAATCGCGCTTACTCTCTCACAGAACCCTGCTCTAACAATATGGCTGAATACAACGCATTGGTCATTGGCCTCCAACTTGTAAGAGAGCTGGGGATAGAATATCTTGAAGCATACGGCGATTCTCAGTTAATCGTCAATCAAATCCGGGGCTCATACGAAGTCCGCCACGAAGACATGATCCCCTATCACCAAATAGCAATCAACATCATCGCGTCATTCGAGAGGTTCTTCATCGAACATGTTTCTAGACTCCGAAACATCGAAGCAGATGCCTTCGCAGGTCTGGCCGCTTCCCTAGCAGTGCTAAATCATACTCAACAATCGGTGGATGTGATAGGCCACGAACTGGTCTGTCCAAAGAACAACGTTCAACTCAAAGCGAGTTATTCCGTCCAGACGATTGACGATGTCCCAGATTGGCGACAACCATTCATTGACTTCATCGTCTACGACATCCTGCCCGAGAACCCAAAGGAAGCCACCTCCATCAGACGGCATTCTCTCAGATTCTTCTACGATACAGAGACGAAAATGCTATATCGGCGATCCTATGATGGATTATTGCTTCGGTGTCTGTCAAACGCAGAAGCCAAAGAAGCCGTACGAGAAGCTCATGACGGTGTCTGTGGGGCCCATCAGCCTGGCCCTAAATTGCAAGACCGTCTTCGCCGAATGGGCTACTACTGGCGCACGATGGTTGCGAATGCGATAGACTATGCAAGAAGGTGCAAAGCCTGCCAAGTCCACGCGGACTTCATCTACCAGCCATCCGAATTTCTATATCCGACAGTGGTGTCCTGGCAATTCGAAGCATGGAGGATAGATATCATTGGCCCAATCACTCCACCTTCCTCTCAAGGACATCGCTTCATACTAGCAATCACAGATTACTTCTCCAAATGGGCAGAAGCTATTCCGCTTGCAGAAGTAAAGACTTCAAACGTGATCAGCTTCCTCAAGTATCACATTATCTATCGCTTTGGACTGCCCCGAAGGATCATACACGATAATGGTCCACAATTCGTAAGCTACGTCTTCTATCGGTTCTGCGATAAGCATCGCATCCAGAATATTGCTTCGACACCGTACAACCCGGCAGCAAACGGGTTGGCAGAGGCATTCAACAAAACCATCATCAAGTTACTCAAGAAGTTCGTATCGTCCAACAAATGCGACTGGAACGAGAAGCTTGGTGAATGCTTATGGGCGTACCGTACCATGGTCCGAACGACCACAGGGAACACACCATTCTCCCTGGTGTACGGAAGTGAGGCAGTTCTTCCATTGGAGACTCAAATACCCTCACTCTGCATCGCCCTCACTTATCAATTGACGACGGATGATAACTGTCGATGCCGACTACAAAAGTTAGATACCTTAGATGAAAAGCGCCTCCTGGCTCAGCAAAGAATCGAGCTATACCAATCATGCATATCTGGAGCCTCCAACAAGAAGGTCAAAATCAGAACATTCCAAGTAGGCAATCTCGTTCTGGCAGTCCGGAGGCCGATGGTCATGACTCACAAGACCGCCGGCAAGTTCCAGCCAAAATGGGAGGTCCATTTATCATCGAGGCTGTATTCTCCAACGGTGCTTACCGCCTCGCCAAACAAAATGGAGACTTGCTCATGTTGCCCGTCAACGGCAAGTTCCTGAAGAAATATTATGTCTAAATGACATATTCCAGATTATAGAGTCATGTACCCGCTGGTGCCGCTGAACTCACATCCATAAACATTCCAGATTATCGAGTCACGTACCCGCTGGTGTCGCTGAACTCGTATTTCAACATTCCAGATTATCGAGTCATGTACCCGCTGGTACCGTTGAACTCACATCTCAACATTCCAGATTACTGAGTCATATACCCGCTGGTGCCACTGAACTCGCATTTCAACATTCCAGATTATCGAGTCATGTACCCGCTAGTGCCTCTGAACTCACATTTTGGTCACTCTCTCAGATAGCAAGTCATGTATGATCATACCCCTGAACTTTCTGCCTGGAAGAGATCCTTCCTCATGATCCACTACCCGCACTCCCAGTGCACAAAGAGGGTAACCGATCCACAAATTTCCAAAACGGCCATGTCCTCATTACCTCTGAGTCGTTTTACTTCCGCCAAAAATAAATTACCCTTTTACATAGAACTTCCATGTCCTCATTACCTCTGAGTCATTCTATGTACCCTCATTCATTGAGCCCACTCCTGCCATGTCCTCATTACCTATGAGCAGGAAGGCCCCGTCAAAGAAACCCTCATGCTCACCATGTCCTCAGTACCTCTGAGTAAGTGTGTTGGTTCCTTTTTTAACTTGTTGCCCGTATCCAAAACCAGGGTACGTTAGGGGCAATGGGTCCACGCAAAATGTCCCAATAAGATGACTATTACAAAGTAAAAGAGTGAAGCAAATATATTCCATTCATTCAGAAATTGGTTACATCCACATGACTACAAGCAGGTCAAAGAAAAGTTCTCCACGCAGACAAGAATAAAAGCAAAACAAAATAAAGACTACAGACAAAAGATAGACATCTACGAGAAACCCCTAAAACCCTAGTTGCAGAAGCGCGTATACCATTCCCTCAACCACCTTATATATGAAGGATGCAATTGAGGAAGATCCTCGTCCAGAATAGGAGAATCAGAATTCCTAGCACTACCACCCTCAGCAGTTTCGATATTTGGAAGGATGCCATCCCCCTCAGGCGCTGGTTCTTCTTTCATCGTCTCCTCCTTAACAGAGAAAGACCCCTGGTTGATGACAGGAGGCGGCGGCTCCTCTATCACTGCAATCTCAGTATTCGGTGGAGATACTGCAAGAACCAAAGACGAAAAATAATGAAAATGAATGAAAACAGTCAGAAGATATTCAGAAATGTTCATGCGGCTCGTTTAAGACAACTTTCATGCGGCTCGGACATAGGGTATACCCCCACGCGGCTCGATCATAGGACGTATATGCGGACCATGTAATTTGAAAAGTTCGCATCAAAGGCTTGTGCACGAAGCATGCAGCAGAGCAGGCTCTATTAGGGTTTCAAAGTACCCAATCTTCTACACAGTCCTTACCTTCGATGGCAACGTGAACGTCAAGACGAATGGGGGGCGCGACAGTCGAAGACGAAGCCGATTTCTTACTCTTCGCTACAGTCTTCTTCACAGCCTTGGAAGCCCTAGGTGCCATCGTTGTCTGACGGTCAGAGGAAGAAAACAAGACAGAAATCTGAGTCAAAAAGAGTCTAAGAGAGAAGCCCGTCCAAATACCCTTCTATTTATAGACATAAAAAAGAGGACCACGGACCGACGCCTCGTACAGCGTGATCGACTTTTCGGCTATCGAGACAAACTAGCCAATTAAAGGCTAGACGCTTGGGATCCTGCCCCGAAAAGATCTGCACGCATTGCATAATGACGTGGCAAAGAGCCTATGCAGTTCAGATGGCCATACGGCTAAAACAACTCTGCGGCTCGAAAGTTTCTACGGCTAAAACATCCATGCGACCGAAACATCCATGCGGTCGAGATATCATATGCGGCCAGAAGAATACACAGCCATGCTTCTTATTCAAAGTATTTCAATTTTGCAAATTAAAAACTTTGAAGGGGGTCTTGTAGAAGCATGAAAAATAATAAAGAAAGATCCATGCGGCCAGGAAACCCCATACGGCTCAGAAAGCCCATGCGGCTCAGAGGACCCATGCGGTTCAACGCGTCTATGCGGCTGACAGCTCTGACAAGACGACAGCCCTGACATAAAGATGTAATTATGACTCTGTCATAATGACAGACTCCTAGAAAAATGAAGGAGATCTCTGACATAATCCCCCGAGATCCAAAAAATGCCATGAAGCCTAGGCACGTGGACAGTCATATGCGGCTCGAGCGGAGACCCCCCATGCGGCTCAAGTCGAAGTTGCCCTATGCGGTCCAGATCGAAACAGCCCTATGCGGCTCAAGCAGACGCTCCCCCATGCGGCTCACGAGGACCATCTCCATGCGGCTCACGAAGGGGTTACCCGTTATGCGGCCACCTACGTTCATGCGGTCCAGATTATCATGTGAGGCGAAGGTTCGGGGGCCACTCCCCAACAGCCTTGACACGTGGCCGGTCTTATGCGGCTCAATCCTTATGCGGCTCAGATCCCCTCAGCGGCTCCCGGGACACGTGTCATAAAGCCAATCAATTTTCCAGATTTACTGCAATCAAAGATTGGGTCAAATCCCCATAATCTGGGACACGTGGTAGGAGAATGAATTAAACTTATTCATTCAGATTCGCAGATATCAGCAGATCATCATAAGGGAGATTTATTCCAATCAGTATTAATTACTCAGAGGATTTGGCACAATCTACATTAATGGCCCAGATTCATTACACTCAAAACTAATGGCCCAGATTGATCAATCAACAGGCCGCCGCCACTTTAAGGGATAATCATTGTAAACCCTAATGATAGCATTCCCTTCCTATAAATAGCAAGGTGCCATTCCCTTGCGAAAGAGGACCCTTTTTCGAGATCAGAGAGCACCAGAATACTTGGAAAGAAAAAGCAGAGAGAGAGCAAAGAGAGCATTTTTTTAACGCTAAGCAATCTTTTGGAGCCAAGGCTGCATACCGATCGTCCAAGGAGTAAGGCAGAGCTGCCGTAGCTTTCTCGAGCCTCCATCGTCACCCCCCAGAATCTAAAATAAACAATTGTACTTAGACTGCTGTACCTAGGTTTTCGTCCCTAGGCTTTCTTTGTACAAGCGAGTTTGTAACGTGAAGTAAAAGTCCAGTCCTCCGATAATTGTTCTGCTCTTTTATATTTCATGGCAAACAATCTCTTACAAGGATTTTCTCCGCCCCAATTAGTACAGTGGATCCAACCATGACACGTTACGATACAAAAATAATGTTTTACTATTATGTGTACGATATCTAATATACACGTCGTGTATAATGTCAATACGATAACCATGGTAACATCTCATGACTGAAGATCCAGCTATATACCAATCCGTATGTCTTCATGTCAGAATCAAATATAGCATCATAAATACAAGATTTATAGTAGATATCAAATAATGGAAATTAACAGAGAATATACTCGTCTGAGATCTGGGGTAGAATATCAATAGTGTCCGATATGGTGCCTCGAAGACCTAAATATGGAATATAAATGTCAGTTTATGTTTATAATCATAAGCATGCTATACTAGGTCAATTCTAGGCCTCCAAGTCATTTCTTGGTCAAACCAGGTCATACCTAGGGTTTTAGGATCAAGGGTTTTAGGATCATACCTTGCTCTACCAAGGTATACTAGTCTACACTAGGTCAATATCCTATGTAATCAACCATACAGTACATACATACACTCTATGGTATCATACCCTAACTAAATTGCCTAATTACCCATGTATCCACCCTATACCCTAACACAAGGGCAAAACCCCAAACATTAACCCTATCCATTTCCTATCGTAAGTGTCATAGGTAATTCCCCTACCTATGCCAAGGACATTACCACATTACTTACACATTGGGCAACCAATAGCCTATCTCAAATTTACCTAACATCCTACTCATATATTTACCATACCTTACCTTTGTTCCATACATATATATAGTCTTTACTCTCTCACACTTAACTTATCACAGATACCTTCAAGATATCCTCATTAATTCTATAACACTATATAATACACTATACCATGATATATCTTACATGTCACACCCATACAAATAGACTCAAACACACCCACATTACTGCTGATTCCCTGTACACACAAAATTGAACCCTGCTCGACCCCAACTTACTTATTATCCTGTTAACCTACACCTTGCTCCTCCTGTAATTTCTTCTTTTGCACAGGCCATCCATTGGCCTATCTCCAAACCTGTGAAACCCTCAATTCTTGTATGTACTCAAGCCTTCCCCCAATTACCTGCATGAATGAACACTCTAACCCCAACCCAAACTCTGTTTCTGCCAAGGCAGCAAGGCCTTGTTCCTTCTAAACCCTAACTTCCTATATCCACTGCCACTCTACTGCTAATCAGTCCACCTAGAACCTAACAGTCCAAGTCTTCTTTCCCCCTATCTCATCTACCTACACCTGAGCTACCACTACAATCTATTTTGTCCCAAAACCTATACTCTAATTGCATATCCTAAACATGCTTACAATTATGTGTTATTGTTGGGGCATAATTTTCGATAGAAAACTGAGAAAATGAAACAATTGTAAAGACAACATTTCAACGTAATACTTCAACGAAGGTGTACAACAGAGATCCTATGATGATTCTGGATTACAAGAATCTAAAAAAAAGATTTTGTAATCAGTAGCAAACGACAGTAGCACTTCTAAACAGAAGGTACTGATCGATATGCAAACAGCAGCAGAGAAGATGACAGGCGATAGATGAATAATAGCCTGCTGGGGTGAATGATCACCGTTGCTCAAAGCTATATTCTCTCCACACGAATAGCTTCCAGGAACAAGCAAGTTCGTCGAAGAACTTTGGAACACTCCTGCTCTTCTGACTCCTCGGACGGTACACGGACTCATGTGCAAAAGCAACGTTGGTGCAACGCTTCTCTTCTCTCACACAGCTTATGTTTACTTGTGTTAAGAAACACTTGTAAACTTTTGCAACTTTCTATCTTAGTCTCTGTACTTTCCCTGTGAGAGAGAAGTTACCTTTTATAGGCCTGAGTTGCAACTGCCCAGTTAGCATAATGTTCGGGACGTGGTAAAAACCACTCCGAACGTGCAGTAACCGCTCAGATCATACACATGCACGATCTGATGCAAGTTGCGCACTTCGCGCGCCTTGTACACCGTGCGCACTGAGCCACTTGTGCCACCTGCGAGCCCTGCGAGATGCTGACGTGCTAATTGCAAAGTGCGCCAATAAAATGCCATATTACGCCTCATGAGCCCACGAGTCCGAGTCCGTGTCCGTGTCCGAGTCCGAGTCACTAAGCCCCTACGGGGCATAGCTCTAATGGAAATAAATTTTCCAAGAACAAAAAGCATGAATACTTCATTATTGATTTAGCCCTTTTTCCATTAGAAAAATATCCCCACATGGCACACCCATGTGCACCTTCACACCACATGTGCATCTCTAAAAGAGCAAAGCTAATATATAGAGATATAACTCTTTTGGCCTAGCCGATGTGGGACTAAAGTTTCCAATACAAAAGGCCAAAACTCAATATTATGTACCCATACACTATACCCTATGTAGTGACCTTTCCTTCTATATGCTGTTGTCCAAAGCAGTAGGTATACTTGATGCCATTTATAACAGTAGGCATGCTGTTCTTGAACCAGCATTACATGCCTACCTATCCATCCATCAAGTTATCTAACACCCCAATCTATCTATTCATCAATCTAACACCCTATCTATGTACATAAGCACCTTTTCTTCACATCATACACGAATACTCAAACAGGTAATTCCACATGATCCCCACTCCCTCTCTTCACCCCACAAGCACTCCTGCTATTGCTGCCTGTTCTCCTCCTTTACCATGCAATTTCGTGCATAATTGTATGGACAGGACCCCTTGCTTGCGTCCTATTTACAATATATCATTTCACATAAATACATGGTGTGTAGCCCCAACACTCACAACACATGCACATATATTTAGTTATGTACAAATAGATAAACAACCTACTCAATCAGTCCTGTATTTCACAATACCATGTCACTCTAGTGTCATACACTCTAATCGCACCCTCAGATGCACAGGAATCCACTCCTACACACTCACATATATATATGTACCTACATATATGGACATATACACACTGTCGTTACTGCCCACTCCCACTCTACAATGGCCAACACACTTATCTAAGCCTCTAATCCTTACCCTCAACCCTGTATACATACACTCTACCAATGTCCAATGACCTTCTCTCTAGACACTCTACAAGACACAAACACAGGTGTTGCACATGTAAGGTTTCCCATTCAGTTCCTACAGCACATTGCTACCACTCCTTGTCTCTCTCTCTACCAGAACTGAACCCCAAAACCTAACCTACATTCCTGCACAATCGCTCCCCTGTACACACTGTTACATCTTCCTCTATTCCTACACTTCACATATACAAATACATGTATTATACTCTACTTCCTTCCTTAATACACTGCTGCTCTCCACAGATATTAGCATAAGCACATAGAGTAACCTACACACACTCACATAACTAATCTATCCATCCCAAATACATAAAGATCAGGCACACACCACACACACACCACACACACCACACACACACACACACACACACAC
>JANAVB010020599.1:2151972-2441493 GCA_029216955.1 Iris pallida | reverse complement strand
TTCTAGTAGGCCCTGAGAAGATATTACGATCCCTCTTGGGCTTCAGGCCAACTCTTGCTGCACCTTGCATGCCTTCACAAGGATCTCCGAATATGTATCATAGAAGGAGGGAATAAGGATCTTCTCATCCTAAGTCAAATCCTCCATGAAACGGCTCACCCTATCTCTTGGTCCTGTACCATGTATTATGTATATCGGCTCAGTTAGCAAACTCTACAGCATACTCCTCTACCGACATTCCTCCCTACTAGAGGTTCTAGAATTTTTTGGCAGGTCCAGTCTGTCAGTAGACAAAAATAACTTCTTCTTGAAGAGGTCCTTGAATTCGGCCCAGGTATAGCCCTCTACAGCAAGAGCCGGCTCATTCGAACCAGATATGAGCGATATCAAGTAGCTGCAGCCTTACTGCCTTGACCTTCAGATCATCAGCGAGCGGGATACCTTCATAAGACGCTTGATATCCTCGAGCAGTCATCAGCGTAGATGATGCCCTCGTCCTATTAAAATCTTGGGGTCCCAACTTCTTGAAGTCCTGGATGTTTCTTGGCTAAGCTGGAATCCACTACTAAAAATACAGCAATTTGGCGACGGAAAATTAGCGACAGCTCCTATCCGTCGCTAATAGCGACGGACTAGCGACTAACTTGTGATGGACTACCGTCAGAAAGCAATGAATAAATTTTTATTTTTGTGTAAAAATCAGTCGCACTTCGTCGCAATTTGACGAAAAGTTAGCGACGGACAGAAGTCCGTCGCTGATATGTCGCATAATTTGGCGGCAAAATCCTGAAAAAAATGGTGCGGACTATTAGCGACGGATGTGACAACATTTCTGTCGAATATATGGGTATTTAGCGTCCGTCTCTAAATACTGTACCCTAACTTAAATTAAAAACCAACGGAGGAAAATTTTTTATTTCCCCCAAACTCTCTCTCTCTCTCTCTATCTTCTCCTCTCTTCCTTCGACGATTTCTTCCTTCCGACGATTTCTCTCGCTCCGACGATTTCTCTCCTCCGTCGATCGCTTCCCTCCGTCGATACTCTCTCCCTCACGATCTCGTCGGTAAGCTCTCTCTATTCTCTTTCCCTCTCTCTCTATTTAGGGTTTCGGGGGGGGTGGCGGTCGGCTTTCGTCGAGGCGGGGGGAGGGGGGTCGGGAAGGGGGGTCGGGGAGGGGGGTCGGGGGAGGGAGGGGTGATGTCAGGGGAGGGGGTATTGGAAAGGGGTGGTGGGTGGGGTGGGGGAGGGAGGGTAGGGGGGGGTGCTGTCGGGGGGGGGGTCGGGGAGGGGGTGGTGGGGTGGGGTAGGGGGTAGGTGCTACCGGAGAAGGGGGTGGGGGGGTGGGTGCTGTCGAGGGGGGGTGGTGGAGTGCGGGAGGGAGGGGGAAGGGGGTGGTGCTGTCGAGCAGGAGGGGTCAGGGAGGAGTGTTGGGGTAGAGGAGGGGGGGTGGGGGTTGGGGGGAGGAGGTATGGTAGGGAACACACGGGTAGGGTTTCATGGCAGGGGTTAAGGTTTCGGGGGGGGGGGGGTATCGGTGGTTTTGGATCGGTCCATTCCTATGAGTATCGGTGGTTTCGGATTGGTGTATCGGATCGGAGGAGGGGGGTATAGGTGATTTCGGATCGGACCCAATCCTATGAGTATCGGATCGGAGGAGGGGGGGTGTAACAAAATCGGTATCGGAATCGGAATCGGAATCGATATCGGACCATTCTATGAGTAATCGGATCAGGGGTATCGATAATATCGGTGGTTTCAGATCGTAGTATCGAATTTTTTGGTATCGAAAAAACAATAACCATTAATAAAGTTGACTGTCCTCCGATTAGTCCCTACAGCCATTCGACTGGCGAGGCAGAAAACTATATAGCGTAGATAAAGTTGACTGTCCTCCGACCATCATCCCTTGGCAATGAGATATGACAACCTATCACTATATCTTATATAGTAGTAGTGATGTCTTAGTATATATATGTGAGTCATCTTGATTCTGTTACATTCTTCAGATACTAGATACGATAAGAAATATACTACACCATATGTACAGAACTAGATGATTCACTCTAATGTATGCTAGAATGATTTGGGTTGTGTTCTAAGCCATCCGTTCTCACACTTGACAAAAAATCGAATATTCTGTATTTATCAGCTTTCGAAAATGTACTCAAACGAGATTATGGTTCCTTTAGTTAGCTTGCTTATGTTACAAAATTATTTGTGAATATCGATCTTACCAGATGGCACACATGACCCGAGGAGTGGCACGTTGTTTGAGGGAAATACTAAATGCTGAGGTGGCTCCTCCTACTGAAGAAGGAAGTGGCACCGGTAGCTAGTGAGACCGGGAGTTCTATCATCCAGCACCTGCAATGGACTACATCTCTCCTGCCGTCGATCCCACTTACTCGAGGTGGTTGAGTGATCGTATCACTGAGCATTTACGTGAGCTGCGTGGTTCTCATTAGCTATTAGTACTTATTTGTATTGGATTATTTGTATTGGGTTGTTTTGTATTAGACTATTTGTATTGGACGACATATATGAATAGTACTGTGTCAATCTCTGGATTGTATGGACTACGACATGGTGATCAGGACATAGTCCCTGCAGCCATTTGACTGGCGAGGCAGAAATTATGTAGCCGTAGATAAAGTTGACTGTCCTTCGACCCTCATCCTTCGGCAAGATGATAGACAACCTATCACTATATCTTATATAGTAGTAGATGATCTTAGTATTACATTATGTGAGTTCATCTTGATTCTTTTACATTCTTCAGATGGTAGATACGATAAGAACATATATTACACCCATATGTATAGAACATAGATGATTCACACTAATGTATACTAGAATGAATTTTGGGTTGTGTTTTGAGCCATCATTCCCATACTTGGCAATTAAGCATGTGAAATATATCGTGAAGAACATAAAAACTTGTGGTCGTACTGCAGAAAGTGCAGATGACATGAACTGATTATGTTCAGTTTATCTTACGATACAGATTTTCACATCCAAATTGAAATGGATCGTTACTTCGTTGATCGTACATGATGTACCAGCGGACACCTCCTGGATTGTAGGTACTTATAAGTATTGACCGTATCGGATTAGTATCGATCTATCGGTTTGGTATGAGTCGTATCGGTTGGTATTGGTCTTAGCGAATTGGTATCGTCTTATCCGATATGTATCGGCGTATAGCTAGGATTCATATTAGCCTTATCGATTGGTATTGGTCATATCCGATAGGTAGGCCGTGTGGATTAGTATAGACCATTTCGGATTAGTATCGCGGAAGGTTTAGTAACAACTGTACTTGGATTTCTCTCTTCTAGAACTAGAATTACCATTGCAAGAGAGTCACGGGAGCGTAGCTGGCCAGTTACAGAACATACATACTTCCTTTTCAATCTCGCTTTTCCTGATGGAAAAGTATATCTGGTTACTGTAATTGGCCAATCACGATCTGGTGACTCTCTTGCAATGGTATTCTAGCTCGAGAAGAAAGAAATTCAGGTACAGTTGTTACTAAATCTTTCACGATACTAATCCGAAAATGGTCGATACTAATCCAACACGGCCGATTACCTATCGGATATGAACGATACCAAATTGATAAGGCCAATATGAATCCTTGCTATACGGCCGATACATGTACATATCGGATAGGACGATAACAATTTGTTAAGGCCAATACCAATCTGATACGTCTATACCAAACCGATAGACGATACAATTGATACAGTAGATACTAAGTACATCCGGCTATACCAGCGGATCCACCAATTACTGCACGATAGGCACAATGACTCCAGTTACATTCGGTTATTGGTGAGTACATGATTACTATAGTAATTCTGTTAGTCTTGTGATACAAATTTTACTCTTCATGCTACCAATGTCACAACTTTTCCAGTGCTGCTCCCTCAATGATGATGAACGCAAAAATCAAAGACCCCCCTCTCTTTCTCACTTTCACAGTTCTCACAACAGAAGGATCAATGCTTTCTAGTTCTCTTCCATCCATGGTCTGGACCATCTACTCTCCCTACTTTCCTCTTCTTATTTGACTCTATCAGCCACATATGATATCCAGCTCAAGTGTAGAGTCGGGGGAGAAGAAGTGGGCAGAAAGAAGTGGGGGAAGCAGCACAGCCGGCGGCATGACCTGGAGGAAGTACAGAGGTTTTGTAGCTCCCCTTCCGAAAATTTTAAAATATTTTTTATTTATTTATTTGATTTAAATGGTGATTTTAGATTTTTTGGAATAATTATTTAGTTAATTATTGCGGTAGATGATTTAGCATAGTGAGTTTTGAAGTACAAGACGACTAGGAATCATGGCACAGATAGTGCAGTGGCGTGCTTTGAATAGTGTTTAGCCATGATAGGGGAATGCCGAGCCATAGGAGTGTCCTAACTAGGAAAACCAGGCCAAGTTATAGCATGACCATTATAATAAGTTTAATTAATTATTATTAGATTTATGACTTTGCAGGAACCCGGTTGAACAAGTTAGTCCGAACTGGGCCGAACCAAACCCAAGTCCAGGTAGGCATATAGTGGGACCAAGTACGGCCTTGTAGACATGTTTGGTAAGTGCAAGTTTTTGTATATATTTTCGAATGGCAATTATTTCCTAAGAATGTTTGTTATAGGTAGATTTAGATAGTATTATTATTAAATAGTGTTTTACAAAATTGTATGATTTTTCTGAGCCAGATAAGTAGTGTACAGGTTGTATCATCAGAAACGACTTTTGGGCTATTTAATTGTATTAGGATTTTTATTATCATTAATACTACTTGTTGTTATTAATTGTTAACGATTTATTATTAAATCATTTATTATATAAATGGTATGCATATAGTGTGTATATATATTCCTGTAAATAAGACATTATACTATGAATATATATTATTATATTTTTGGCTAACTGAGTATTTAATGATATGTATATACGAGGGTGTAGATATGGATGTGAATATATACGTATATATAATGACAATATTTGATATAAATATTCTCGAAATGTTATAACATTTTATTAAAAATATTTTATAGTTTATTTAAAATTTGGAATTATCATATTATATATAAATAGATATATAAATAAATATTGTGTGTGTGGTGTATATATAGTATATATATATATATATATATATTTTTTTATATATATATATATATATATATTTTTTTTTTTTATATAGATATATATATACACCACAACACACATAAAATATATATATATTTATATATATTATTATATATAATTTATATATATATATATCTATATATATATATATATTATATATATTTTATATATATATATATATATATATATATATATATAATATATATAATATATAAATATATATATATATAAATATATATGTATTAGAATATAAATAATGAATGAAAATAGAAAAAGAATAAGAAAAACTAAAACAAATAAAACCAAAACCGAGCCCAGCCCGAGCCAAGCCAGCCCAGGCCCGACTCTAAGCCCAAACCGACCAAGCTCGTGAACCCCCTCCCTGATTCCGCTCGAACAGAGCGTATATATACGCTCGATCGAGAGCAGCAAACCCTAACCGGGAAACTCACACCGCACGACGGCGCCCTCCCCGAAGTCCTGGCGGTCACCCGACGACTGAGCGGCCACCCGCAACCACGCACCGCCGCACGGGTCGCTGGAGTCGGCCGGCGTTTGCAAGGAATCACTGCAGCACGTCGCCAAGGTACCGTGATTCCCGACTAGATATCTACGTAACCAGTTCATCGTTTTCAATTCTGTAAAATCCTATGTGAACCCATATAACCCTCTTCCCAATCCATGATGAGTTACGACGAGGAGTAATATATGGTCGAGAAATCGAACCCAACATCGCGAAAAACTGTAGAAAACTGAACACTAGTGCAGTCCAACCCTACATGTTTGAAGATCGATTCTGATCGATCTAATGCCATATTAGAAAAACTATTTGAAGACACTTTTAGACAACATATAGGGCTTCATAATCCTTTTTGTGGATTCGGAAATCATCGACTACGCATCGAGAAATCGAATCCCAAAGTTTCCCAAAAACATGTTTTAAAAACTAGAAATTTGTTCGATACGACGTGCGTCCCGCCATTCCGGACGACGTGGTCGCGGACCGAAAGCATCGAAAGCTGCGTAACGGCTTCGTGGACGTGTGGGCTTTGACGAAATTCAAATTGGTCGTGTGTGCGCGACAAATTTGATACGTATTCGTCGAAATTCACCGTATCATGCACTTTGCAAATTCTCCAATTACTTTGTGCTCGTTTGTCAGATCGAGACGAAACTTATGCAACAGAACCATATCGTTTTTCTGGTCCTGCATGCCATGTTTGGTCCGATTCTGAGACAGTTGATCGGATTGCCGTTTCGCGGGCCCTACGGTCCGATTCAACGGGCGATTTTGTGCACGGCCAATCGGAATCCAAAACTGGACATACCGTTGGGTTCGTATCGGAAAACTGGATCCGTAGACATATAGTTTGACGACTTTAGAGATCATTGACTCTGGCATGCTTTTCGGTACAAAGTGGGTCTAACGGCGGACATCATTTTTGCCCAAAATTACCGTTTTGCCCTATGACAAGAATTGGACTTAAGGACAGGCAATCTTAGCTAATTTGACTATTCTGAGAATGTTGGCAATGTTTGTTTCAGCTTTCGGAGACAGTTGCGATTACTTGGACTGTATGGCTTACCAGTTGACTATGTATTTGTTTGATCTGCGTGCAACCTCCAGGCAAGTATAACTTGCCTCCCTCCACAGTTTTATTTACATGCATTTTATTTCAGTTTTTAGTCTTTGATTGTTTATGGACATGTACTTTTTATGTTATTTTCTGTGGAGTTATTTTTATTGCATATAGCCGTGTTCATGTTTGGTATTGTGGTTCACACTTGGAGTTTCTCGTCAGTACCTTGCTTGAGTCGTGTCATAGAACGAGTACGTATAAGTGAACTGCTAAATCCTTGATATTGTTTCCTTAGCACCAGAGAGTCCACACTCAGGACGAGGGTGTTTTTCTTGATCTGTTTACATCCGTGAGTCCACACTCGGGACGAGGATGTCGATTATTTGTACCGGAGAGTCCACACACGGGACGAGGGTGTTGACTTGACTTGCACCAGAGAGTCCATACTCGGGACGAGGGTGTTTACATCAGAGAGTCTACACTCGGGAAGAGGATGTACTACTTGCACCAGAGAGTCCACACTCGGGATGAGGGTGTCTTGCCGTGAGCTAACCAGAGAGTCCACACTAGGGATGAGGGTTAGTGCTTAGTTCAAACCAGAGAGTCCACATTCGGGACAAGTGTTTGGTTCTTCCATTAATCTCGTGTATTCGTTCATCCGGCAGTTTATTTATGTGTAGTTATTCTAGTGTTCGTGTGTTCGTATTCGTGTTCGTATTTATTCGTGTTCGTGTTCGTGTTCGTGTTCGTGTTCGTGTTCGTAGTCATTTGTCTTGTCCTTGTTCTTTCTTGTTTATTTTCTTCCGTATGATAAAACTGTTAGATAGGCATGTATATTATGTATCTTTCTATGTCCTCTGAGGACCTGATGATCTCCTCAGGTTTAGCGATTGCATGGAGTTAGCTAGTAGTTCTGGATGGCAGAGGATTTACAGTTCTTGCGGGATTCAGGTATCGTTATCGTGTTTATTATCCGCTCGTGCTTTTATACCTTATCATGAGTTATCCTGTTCCTTGATTCAGTTTTTAGACTCTTGTTATTTCCTTTAGAGTCTTATCGGGCATTTATGCTAGTGGGCTGCAGACCACGACCCATAGTGTTCATTCATGTTTCATATTCTTATTGTGGATTGAGATATAGATTGTATTGCCATGATTTGGCAGTAAACTATACCTTTGACAGCGTTTACGTATTCGAGATGGGCTGGGGTCCGCTCGATGCGTAGCTGGCTTGCTCACGCTCTCACGTCCGAAAAGCGGGTGCGGGTCGTGACAAGTTTTTTGGTGGCCCATGCAGGTCAGACCATATCGTACCGGTTACGTAACTGTACTGGTACGAGCCTGCGACTACGACTAAAACCCTTAGAAATCTCAATCCACTATGCCTTGAAAATTCTCCTAGAAATTCTCCACGTCCTTGAAAACTCTATATTTGCTCTCGATTATACTTCCTTGCTTCCTGTGCCATTGATTCTCGCCCCTTCCTATTTCGGAGTGACGAATGATCGTGCTGACTAGAACTTATCAGAAATTCTTAAGTTATAGTATAATATTGCTTGATTATTTAATTTTTGGTTGCTTGATAGCTAATGAGTATTGTAGAGCCATATGTCTTAGATAGCTGTTGGTAGTAAGTTAACAACTATTTGGAAGGTTATAAGTTTAGTGACCTGTGTTTTGAGGAGTAGTGTGACCAAAGGTGGGTAGAAGTCCTCGATGATTCGTAGTTACGAAATGGCTAGGAGGATATAGATAGTTCTGAGAAATTAAAATTCGAGGATATTATGGTAATAGTGGATTTATTCTTTTAATTTTTTTTATGTTTGAATTTTTGGCATGTTTATGAGTTAGAATTTCGAGGACGAAATTATTTTTAAGGTGGGTAGATTTGTAGCTCCCCTTCCCAAAAATTTTAAAATATTTTTTATTTATTTATTTGATTTAAATGGTGATTTATAGATTTTTTTTGAATAATTATTTAGTTAATTATTGCGGTAGATGACTTTAGCCATAGTTGAGTTTTGAAGTACAAGACGACTAGGAATCATGGCACAAATAGTGCAGTGGCGTGCTTTGAATAGTATTTAGCCATGATAGAGGAATATCGAGCCGTAGGAGTGTCCTAACTAGGAAAACCAGGCCAAGTTATAGAATGACCATTATAAATAAGTTTAATTAATTATTATTAGATTTATTGACTTTGCAGGAACCCGGTTGAACCAAGTTAGTCCGAACTGGGCCAAACCAAACCCAAGTCCAGGTAGGCATGTAGTGGGACCAAGTATGGCCTTGTAGACATGTTTGGTAAGTGCAAGTATTTTTGTATATATTTTGGAATTGGCAATTATTTCCTAAGAATATTTGTTATAGGTAGATTATAGATATTATTATTATTAAATAGTGTTTTACAAAATTTGTATGATTTTCTGGAGCCAGATAAGTAGTGTGCAGGTTGTATCATCAGAAACGACTTTTGGGCTATTTAATTGTATTAGGATTTTATTATCACTAATACTACTTTTTGATATTAATTCTTAACGATTTATATTTATTAAATCATTTATTATATAAATGGTATGTATATAGGTGTGTATATATATTCCTGTAAATAAGACATTATACTATGAATATATATATTATTAATATTTTTGGCTGACTGAGTATTTAATGATATGTATATACGAGGTGTGTAGATATGGATGTGTATATATACGTATATATAATGACAATATTTTGATATAAATATTCTCGAAATGTTATAGCATTTTATTAAAAATATTTTATAGTTTATTTAAAATTTGGAAGTATCATATTATATATAAATAGATATATAAATAAATATATGTGTGTGTGGTGTATGTACATATATATATATATATATATATATATAAAAAAAAATTTATATATATATATATATAAAAAAAAAAATATATATATATATATATATATATATATATATATATATATATATATATATATATATATATATTTATATATAAAATATATATATATATATATATATATATATATATATATATATATATATATATATATATATATATATATATATATATATATAAAATATATATATATATATATATATAAAAAAAAATATATATATATATAAAATATTTTTTTTTTAATATATATATATATATATATATATATATATAAAAATATATATATATATATATATATATATATATATATATATATATATATATATATATATATATATATATATATATATATATATATATATGTATATATATATATATAAAGATATGTATAGATATATATATATGTGTATATGTGTATTTATATATGTATTATATATATATGTATATGCGCGTATATATGTATGTATACATATACATACGTATTGAGGTGTATATATATATAAATATATATGTATTAGAATATAAATAATGAATGAAAATAAAAAAAGAATAAGAAAAACTAAAACAAATAAAACCAAAACTGAGCCCAGCCCGAGCCAAGGCCAGCCCAGGCCCGACTCTAAGCCCAAACCGACCAAGCTCGTGAACCCCCTCCCTGATTCCGCTCGAAACAGAGCGTATATATACGCTCGATCGAGAGCAGCAAACCCTAACCGGGAAAACTCACGCCGCACGACGGCGCCCCTCTCCGACGTCCTGGCGGTCACCCCGACGACTGAGCGGCCACCCGCAACCACGCGCCGCCGCACGGGTCGCCGGAGTCGGCCGGCCGTTCGCAAGGAATCACAATAGCACGTCGCCAATGTACTATGATTCCCGACTAGATATCTACGTAACCAGTTCATTGTTTTCAATTCTGTAAAATCCTATGTGAACCCAATATAACCCTCTTCCCAATCCATGAATGAGTTTACGACGAGGAGTAATATATTGATCGAGAAATCGAACCCAACATTGTAAAAAACTTGTAGAAAACTGAACACTAGTGCAGTCCAACCCTACATGTTTGAAGATCAATTCTGATCGATCTAATGCCATATTAGAAAAACTATTTAAAGACACTTTTAGACAACATATAGGGCTTCATAATCCTTTTTGTGGATTCGGAAATCATCGACTACGCGTCGAGAAATCGAATCCCAAAGTTTTCTAAAAACCTGTTTTAAAAACTAGAAATTTGTTCAGTACGACGTGCGTCCCGCCATTCCGGGCGACGTGGTCGCGGACCGAAAGCATCGAAAGCTGCGTAACGGCTTCGTGGACGTATGGGCTTTGACGAAATTCAAATTGGTTGCGTGTGCGCGACAAATTTGATGCGTATCCGTCGAAATTCACCGTATCGTGCACTTTGCAAATTCTCCAACTACTTTATGCTCGCTCGTCCGATCGAGACGAAACTTGCGCCAACAGAACCGTATCATTTTTCTGGTCCTGTATGCCAAGTTTGGTTCGATTCTGAGACAGTTGATCGGATCGTCGTTTCGCGGACCCCACGGTCCGATTCAACGGGCGATTTTGTGTACGACCCACCGGAATCCAAAACTGGACATACCGTTGGGTTCGTATCAGAAAACCAGATCAGTAGACATGTAGTTTGACGACTTTAGGGACCATTGACTCTGGCACGCTTTTCGGTACAAAGCGGGTCCAACGGCGGACATCGTTTTTGCCCGAAATTATCGTTTTGCCCCTGTGTCCAGAATTGGACTTAAGGACAGGCAATGTTAGCTAATTTGACTATTCTGAGAATGTTGGCAATATTTGTTTCAGCTTTCGGAGACAGTTGCGATGACTTGGACTGTATGGCTTACCGGTTGACTTTGTATTTGTTTGATCTGCGTGCAACCTCCAGGCAAGTATACATTGCCTCCCTCTACAGTTTTAGTTACATGTATTTTATTTCAGTTTTCAGTCTTTGATTATTTATGGACTTGTGCTTTTCATGTTATTTTCTGTGGAGTTATTTTTATTGCATATAGCCGTGTTCATGTTTGGTCTTGTGGTTCACACTTGGAGTTTTTTGTCAGTACATTGCTTGAGTCATGTCATAGAACGAGTACGTGTAAGTGAACTGCTAAATCCTTGATATTGTTTCCTTGGCACCAGAGAGTCCACACTCGGGACGAGGGTGTTTTTCTTGATCTGTTTACATCCGTAAGTCCACACTCGGGACGAGGATGTCGATTATTTGCACCAGAGAGTCCATACATGGGACGAGGGTGTTGACTTGACTTGCACCAGAGAGTCCACACTCGGGACGAGGGTGTTTACATCAGAGAGTCTACACTCAGTACGAGGATGTAGTACTTGCACCAGAGAGTCCACACTCGGGACGAGGGTTAGTGCTTAGTTCAAACCAGAGAGTCCACACTCGGGACGAGGGTTTGGTTCTTCCATTGATCTCGAATATTCGTTCATCCGGCAGTTCATTTATGCGTAGTTGTTCTAGTGTTCGTGTGTTCGTATTCGTGTTCGTATTTATTCATGTTCGTGTTCGTGTTCGTGTTCGTAGTCATTTGTCTTGTCCTTGTTCTTTCTTGTTTATTTTCTTTCGCACGATAAAACTGTTAGATAGGCATGTATATTATGTATTTTGCTATGTCCTCTGAGGACATAATGATCTCCTCAGGTTTAGCGATTGCATGGAGTTAGCTAGTAGTTCTGGATGGCGAAAGATTTGCGGTTCTTGCGGGATTCAGGTATCGTTATCGTGTTTATTATCCGCTCGTGCTTTTATACCTTATCATGAGTTATTCTGTTCCTTGATTAAGTTTTTAGACTATTGGTATTTCCTTTAGAGTCTTATCGGGCATTTATGCTAGTGGGCTGCAGACCACGACCCATAGTATTCATTCATGTTTCATATTCTTATTGTGGATTGAGATATAGATTGCATTGCCATGATTTGGCAGTAAACCATACCCTTGACAGCATTTACGTATTCTAGATGGGCTGGGGTCCGCTCGATGCGTAGCTGGCTTGCTCACGCTCTCGCGTCCGAAAAGCGGGTGCGGGTCGTGACAGGTTTTGCTGGAGGTGCTGTCGATTTTCCCAGGATGGTGTTGAGGAGCAAGTGTAGAGTCGGCCGAAGGAGCCGTTCCTTCGGTCGACTCTATACTTGCTCCTCAACACCATCTTAGGAAAATTGCCAGCACCTCCAGCAAAACCTCTGTACTTCCTTTAGGTCATCCGGCTGTACTGCTTCCCCCTCTTCTTCCTGCCCACTTCTTCTTCCCCGACTCTACACTTGAGCTGGATATCATATGTGGCTGATAGAGTCAAATAAGAAGAAGGGAAGTAGGGAGGAGCAGATGGGTCCAAAGGAGAGAAGAAGGAAAATTTATGTTTCATGGGGGAGGAGCAAATGGGTCCAGATGGGAAGTAGGGAGAAGCAAATGTCCCTGTTATTTGTAGGCGTCCCCCTAGCGCGCCATGGGTGGTGGCGCGTCACCCTTCCTTCCCGTCCGACCACTATGACACGCCATATCCAATGTCGTTTCATTACTCCGATTACAATTTCGATAAACTTCTTATTTTTTTTATAATTTGAGTAAATTTCTTTACCCTATATGAAAATTTTTGTTGTCAGAGAGATGGCTCCTCCCCGAGGTGGTGCTGCTAGCCGAGGAAGGGACCGAGAAAAGAAACCCTTGGAGGTCGACACGGAGGAAGTCTCTATCGTCAAACAAGAGCCGGTGACTGTTAAGGAGGAGGTGTTACCAACGGTCGAGATCAAGGAAGAATCGATGACTATCAGGAAAGAGATTGCTCCCAAGGTTGAAGTTAAGGAGGAGCCACCATCAGAGAGTAGTAGCATCGGGACTGACCCTCCTGTCCCTACAGAAGACCTCAACCAGATTGAGCCTTCATATGCAAAGTGGCTGATAGAATGGTGCATGCCTCAACGCAACTATGATCCCTGGCTGTGAGGATTCATCGTCTGACTTGCAGTCTTTGCTGAGGCCAAAGTCAATTTTCCTTTTTATTGAATATTGAATATTGAATATTTATGTTTAGATATTGAATATTTATGTATTTTGTATGAACAATTTGAATATTTGTGCCCAATTTTATGTTTTTTTTTAAAATATTCCCAGATACCGACAGACTGGCGGCCACTTTCCGACGGACTATCCATCGCTAACTGGAGGATTCCCAGTTAGCGATGGATGGGTGACTAAAATCCGACGGATTACCCGTCGCCAAGGTCTTGGAATTATGAAAGATATCCAGGAGCCTATCGACGGAATATCCGTCGCTACTCCGCCGTTAATCCGACGAGGTTGGTGACAGATTAGCGACGGATTAGCGATATATTTTGCGTATCAGAAACCCTCTAATACGCATTTAACAACGATTTAGCGACAGTTTGTCCGTCGCTAAATGTTGCTACATTAAAATTTTAAACTGTCGAAGTTGACAGAAAATCGTCGGCTAGCCGTCGCTAAATGTTTTGACATAGCCAACGGTCATCCGTCGCTAAGTAGTAAGTGAGCGACGTACTAGCGACAAACTAGTTTTAGCGACGAGGTTATTCCCGACGAATTTTTTCATCCCGTATCCGTCGGTAATTCGTCGATAATTTCAATTAGCGACGGATTAGCGACGAATAGGGCCGTCGCTATATTGTTGTATTTTAGTAGTGATCCTGCTGCTGGGCCAGAGCTTCCTGCTCTACTGCAGCTAGAACGAGCTGGTGTACATCCTCTATACCCTGACACATAGCATTTGACTGCCTCTGATGCATCTCAGACTGTACCCTCTGAGCCTCTAGCATCTCTCTGAAGAAGGCAAACATCTGCCCCATATCAGTAGGTACTGGAGACGGAGGAGGAAGATCTCCTGGAACAGAAGAAGGAGTCTGCTGCATAGGAGAAGGAGGAACACCGACGATAACTTCGTTCGTGTCCCCCACTCTGGAGTAGGAGCACCAACTACTACCTCGGAGATGGTCCTCTGAACCGGAGGAGTCGCACCCCCGAAGGCAGTTGCTGACACTCCAACCCCAGGAGACGTAACTGGGACAGGATCGTGGGACGTCATAGACCATTTCTGAAGCTACTGATCTTGAACGCTGTGATCTGGTCTTAGGCGGCATCCTGAAGACAAATCGAAAAAAGAAAGTCAATATGGCACAAGATAGAATATATTCAAGGAGGGCATTTAGAGTGCAATTAATCAGTATCAAGAAATGACAGTTATATAGAAGCAAATTGGAAGTTTTTTCTAATTGTGATTGAGTATCCGTAGCCTATAGCTGTCACTCCACGTTCCCAAAATACGTAAATTTTTTTGCTTTTTCTTGTATATGGTATCTGGCACCTGTATCTTGATTGTATGCAAACCAGTATTTGCACCTGGCTTTGACATGGAATAGTATCTCATCGGAGAGTAGTGTGTCACCCCTTGTCCTTGTTTGGTTGTAAGCGTGGCTCACTACTTTGATTATAAGATTTCTGGACCGTGTTATGCTTAGGGTTTTATTTAATTAATTAATTTGATTAGTTGTATCATGAAGCATTTATCATGTCATTAGTCATATGGCTAGGTCATGTTAGGAATTAGGGTTTAGGAGAGCCAACCCTCACCAATATAAATAATCTCTTCCTCTCTCTCTCTCTCTCTCCTCATTCACTCTTTTATTCATTTTCCACAACCAACTCACCTAGCAAGTACATCTTGCACAAATGATAGACCACTTACATTTTTTATTTCATGTTATTTCTTGGTTATTATTAGTCTAGATTATTCATCTCTTTATTCTTTACAAGTTTAGTTCTCAAAGTTTTTGATTTTAATGGCTAGTTTTGTGTAGATCTAAATTTATAAAATTAGAATTTTATGATTTTTTATGGTTTTGATCTATTAAACTTGGTTGTTTTCAAAATCTAGTTATTCCATGTTGTAGAGAATTTGATTTCATTCAATTTTGGCTTTTATTTTGCTTGATTTCAAGTCCTATAGCTCAAGTTATGGACATTGGAAGTTTTAAGAACTTTATGGACAAAAGCTTGCTGCCTGGGACGATAATCCTTCTGTGTGCGTCGTGCACCATGGGCAGTTTTGTCTGTGCGTGCAGCCCGCGTGCGTCGTGCGCCCGTGCCTTGCGTGCCAGCGATCTGTGGGCAGTTTTGTTCTTGCGCAGAGGGTGTCACGGGCCCGCGTGCCGTGCATCCGTGCTCCACGCACCGTGGGCAGTTTCGTCCGTGCGCACAGCATGCTGTGCACCCGCGCCTTACACTCTTGCTCGCCCGCACGCCGTGCTTTCGTTACCCATGTACTATAGGCAGTTTTGTCTGCATACACAGTGTGCTGCGTTCCGTGCATCCGTACTCCGCGCACCGTGGGCAGTTTCATTCGCATGCCCGTACCTCTCGTGCTTTCTTGCCCACGCGCCGTGCTTCCATTCCCCGCATTCCGTAGGCAGTTTCGTCCGTGCGCGGCCACGCGCTTTGCTTTCGTTCT
Organism: Iris pallida; assembly: GCA_029216955.1. Taxonomy (NCBI): domain Eukaryota; kingdom Viridiplantae; phylum Streptophyta; class Magnoliopsida; order Asparagales; family Iridaceae; genus Iris; species Iris pallida. Next base: position 2,425,329 of record JANAVB010020599.1, on the reverse strand, counting down.
TCGTGTGCCGTAGGCCAGTTTGTCCCCGCGTGCCGTATGCCCGCGTACCGTGACCTGTGCCCCCATTCTCCTAACACCGTGGGCCCATGCCACGTGCGTCATGCACCAGATTGTTTCGACACATGGTTTTATATGTGCCCATGCGCCTTCTTTGCTTAGTTTGACCCATTGTGCCTATGGCACATGAGACCACATGACCTATGCGTCTGTTTGTTAAATTTTATCCTTTTTTATTTCTCTGACATGCGCATGTCATGTCCCATGCACCTGAATTTATGATTTGATATTTTATCTACTTTTGATGAGTTTATTGATTTAACTTTGATTTTTTGTCCCGATCTTGTGTCATATGTAAGACCCAGATTATGTGTCCAATGTGACTTCTGTGTCACATGGGATCTATGTGACTTTTTGACTTGACCATGTTCCTGACTTGATGGTGTTTCTGACTTGATTACATGTATACGTGCTGGTACATTTTCTTAGTGTGTATTGAGATATAGTATTAGTGTGCACTGCGGTGCTATTAGTGAGTGCACTGAGGTGTGACTCTTGGTGCTAAGTGATCCTTCACGTTATATGTCGATACATGCATCCTCTCTAGCACAGTAATGGTAATTGGTCAGCAATATTGATGTGGTATATTAAATGTTTGCTTGATGCATTACACTAAGCATGGATCTAGATTTGGGACTCTTTGAGCCGAATATAGAATTATACTTAGGATACACGTACTATGGTACGACATTTAGGAGGATGATCATGTGTGACCACGACATATGATTCCAAAATTAAGATAGGGTTAATCTAAGCAACTTAAATTGGTAGAAGCATTGAAAGGGAACAGAATCTCGAGATCGTACGTTACCAACCACCCTAGGCCCTGTCCTAACGTGTTAGGTTGGCCACCACGGATACTGTATAGTCATTCGTACTAGTGAAGTGCAGTATCTGGTTTGTGAATGCCGAGCCAATTCTTCCTACAGAAGGGCTGGAACCGTTATTGCTTGTTTTAGTGCGATGGCCTTTCGAGGGACCGGTACATTTAGTGCATACATGTATTAAATTGGTTCGGCTAGCCTTGCTTGGATACAGCACAATATAAGGTTTTCTATATTATATGCATTACTGGGATAACCTAGACAAATCATAGAAAGCCCTAGGATGAATGGCCGCTTGTAAACCGACTTGCTTGTGATATGTTTCTTTTGTTAGTAACTGAGGAACATGGACTATCGTGGTGCGTGGTCCAGTCCATGTCCTTGTTTGGTTGTTGGGTTGGGCTACTGTGCTACGATAGGCTATGGACCGAAGTTGCATTCAGAAGCCCTTAACCTAACCATGGTTATAGGATATATCTTATCTTGGCACGATATTGGCCCCATTTGCCCTTGATTGGTTGTAATGGTGATGTATTGTCTCGATCATATAATATAAGCCTATAACTCTTGAACCAGGTCTTAATTTACTCATTCGATTTTGTCTTATTTATTATGTGCTCCCTTGTGGTACTTGCTATTCGAGTCCTGGCCCCGCTGGTTTTGTTTTGCCAGATTTCATAGCAGAGCCTGAGGATCTAGCCTTCTACCCAAACAATGGCGCATACTAGGAGCTTGGACACCAGGAACTATGAGTGGGTTTTTCTGCACCGCTCTGATATTTTCTATTTTGTACTTGGCGTTTGGACACCGACACCTATTAGCCGGCTGTTCTGGACACTAGTTTCTATTTATATAATTGTAATTAAATTAGACTGCAGCTGACTATGGTTATGTACTTTTGACTCTCGACACCAGCTCATCATTTTGTATAGCTAGTCTCATGAATCATTTTGATGAAGCATCGGGGACGCCTTACTGCTTTGTCTTATATGATCATTTTTTACTGTTTCTCGCTTTGATTGATTGAGACATAGATGCTCTGCGAGACCATAGGAGACCTGATTGTAGCATATACCCCTAGTCTCTTGACAGCCATAATTGTTGTATGACGTCTTCCTACCTCATATGAGGTAGCTAGCCTAGTCCGTATCCGTATTTCGGTACTGGGACGTGACAATAGCCTGCATCCTCTATACCAGGCTCGTAGCAGCACTCTAAGTCGAGCACCACTACGACATAGCACTAATTACGACTTTTGACCTGCATGGGCTAACATTAAAAATGTGTCATGACCCGCACCCGGTATAGGGGCACGAGTGCGTGACAGCGTCTAGCCAACGCCGCAGCATCGACGGTAGAAGGCTGTCTAGGTCTACTAAACTAACTAACATGTAAATATCATAACCTGTCGAAATAGTCATCTCCAAACGGAGGATAAGTAATGACAATATATCCATACTCAATCACAATACTATAAGGAAGATAAATGTCACAAAAGATAAAGACAACATGATATAAAATATCCAGAAAAGTCTAATCATAAAAAATAATACAAGTCCAGATAGTCTATGAGTCAACAATCTCAAAAAAAAGTCAAACAATAACAGGCCATGAGTCATCAGCTAGAGACAAATCCAGTTCAAACCTAGCCTAAACGAGTCGCTAGATAAGCCTCCTTAGCTGGAGCTAAATATAGGATCGATGGAGCACCTTTAGAGAGGGGTGAATAGAGTGCGTGCGTGCAGCGGAATAATAATCACCACTTAAAAATATTTATGGCAGTAGTCAAACAAATATGAAGCATGAAGTATATAAGTAAATGCGTAAAGTAAATGAGTAGAGAAGAGCAAACGCAAACACCAAGGTTTATACTGGTTTTCCTCTGAGAGGACTAGTCCAGTCGCGAGAACTCTTGCCCTATATTAATCCACTATTTTGAATAGAGATTACACTGCGTGCTTTGCTCCGAAGAACAAGCAAACTTCAACACCGTCGTGTTTTTATTCGAAGCCCACGAACAAACTTCAATACCATCGTATTTTCATCCAATGCCCACGAACAACCTTTAACACCGTTTTGAAGAAAGCTTTTATACTCCAAGCTTGTACAACTCAAAAAATTCCTAATCGAAAACCACCGGCACTTAGAAGAATAGGAGTGTCTTGGAAATAGGAAGATTGAAAGATCTTGATAAATAGGAAGGCTTTAGAATAGATAGAGAAGATGAAGAATGATTGAGTGAATAGAAATAGGAATTTTTTCTCTTTTTATAGGAATTTTTTAAATAGAGTTCGGGTAGAACTCTGTAGGCTTTGCCGTTCATAATTTTAAACGTGGCAGATCCAAAAGAATAGGTAGAAGCTATTGACCAGAAGAAATTTAAGTGGACCGAGTTCGGGCAGAACTCTGGCCGAGTTCGGTTAGGCTGATTTCATGTCAGTTTTGGTTCAGTAGGGTTTTTGGATGATGGTTTGGTTTGGGTCAAAAGGGTTTGTGATAGTGGTCTACTAAATTGCCAGTGATCCCGATTCATAATTATCTAGACTCAATAAATAGAAAAATACAGAATAAATTAGAAAAACAAATGGCCCTTTAATGACGTCTATGAGAAGACTTGAAGATGTCATTTTTCCTTGATGGTAAATGTCCAAAGATAAGTCGCTGGGTGGTTCAGAGAAATCTTCTGATTTAATGCCGTCTTTGGCCCATCAATAATTCTTCATCACATATGTTCTGGTATAGAGTTGAATTTTTAATTGGTTATTATTAACACAAACTCTATTCATCTCCTATTTAGAGTTGCCTATACGTTACTTCACATGCTACCTTGGATCTCTTTAGGTTACCCTTAGGAGGTGCGTAACATTCAGAGTCTAATGCAGCCTTACTCGATGGGTATGCAATTCTGTCAAAGACAGATCTTTTCATCGGTACTGCTTCCTCCGTAAGCGGTTCAGCCACTACGGGGAGCAGCACTCTTCGCTGTGCTTTCCCGAATTGGAAATTGAGCGAGGCGGCATGGCAGCAGTAGCCAAAATCTTCTTCTGGGCTTCGTCGATCAGGGGTTCTGAAGTGCAGTCCCCTCCGTGGTGCTGTTGGTCGCAGCCGTCTTCAGCACCCAGGTGCGTCGAGTCTTCTTCGGTTTTATGAACCGCTACGAAGGACTCGACTTCTCATCCGAAATGAGATCTTCAAAAGCTTGTTGGTCGAAATGTAAGACCGACATCTTCTGTAATGCTCCGCTCCGTACGAGGCATTTGGTTGGCTTGTTGGATGCTATCAGAATGTTAGACCGTGACTTATGTCAGAAATTAAGAGAATTGAGACTGATTCTCTCTCTCTTAGCGGGCGAGACGGAATGAGTATTGTAGTGTGGCTTGCTGGGGGAGCTACGCTTAGAGGGAATGTGTGTGTTCGGAATAAGAAGACCCTTTTATGCAAGTGAGTGGAACTGTCCTTCCTTCTCCTTACTCCTTCATGCTTAATAAAATAAAGTATTGAAATGCTATGAATTGTCCCTAAATGTCCCATATTTTAGTTGCTGAATAATAGAGATGCTTATGCTGAGAATTATTGAAATGTACAACACATGAACATTAAACTGCTAATGTGATTTGATGCCTGAGAATGAATTGATAACATTGTCCCTTATGTTTAATGCTGCTGAAACAAATAAAATACTTGAATAATAAGATGCGGTGTGGTGGATACATGAGTAATGAACTGGTTATGCTATTAACACAAAGAACTGAAAGAAACACCTCAATCATGTACCTTCTGTATAACTGTTGCTATTGTATGTTTCCTTATAAGCAATGAAAAAAAAAGAATACTGTCCCTATGAAATGAATGAAATGCTGCAGGTCCTATCGAGATGAATAAAATATTATTCGTTCCTCTTAGAAAGGAATGATATGAGAAATGTTGCAATGATTGATGCAATGAGAAATAATGAGGCTTGGGATCGTTAAGATCACCAAGTGAACATGTGGTAATGTTGGAAAAATGAGATAATAAAATGTTGCCTTTACTTACTTTAATATTTTATCATGCGACTTCGAACACGATCGGGTCGAACACGCATTGGCATGACCATGGGCAAACTTGTATACAAGGTATTATTTCCTCGAACGGTACCTGTGTTGTGGGATCGAGTCGGCCTAGGAGGGAATCGGCGTGCTTTGGTGGCACGCGGTATTGGGACCTTCATTCGGGCTCACAACCTGGTGAAGGGCACATCCCATACCCTATAAAGTCCTATATGGCAAAGTCCTTAAATGGTGCGTAGCACCAGTGGTCATGTAGTCAGGATGCATGCTAATGAATGTTTTGTGCAGACAGAGTAAGTATATCATATTATCATATATTCTTATGCAGGTATGTAGAGTCAGATATCGGTAAGAAATCACTTAAATGTGATATATGCAATATATGTTGGTTGAATTGTCTGCTTAATCATGCTAAATAAGACGATGTTATGATGTTGCCTTTAAGTGAGAACCCTATAACATGTTTGGCTGATGTTAACGCAACGATGCTTAAAAAATTCCTCTATGTACACTGTTAGAACTTGATAATACCAAGTATTTTTTATTGTTGCCTTTACATAAGAAATGAGATAACAAGTTTACATATTCAATGTTTCTACTCATGAATTATAGACTGATGCTAGGCCCCAAGTAGAAAGATCATTCTAATAAAAGCTTGCTTAATTGACTGGTTAGTGTTGGTTTAGGCAAGTGGGTTGGATTCTGCTTGCCAGTACATAGATGATGTACTGACCCACGTTTTGTGGGTAGGTTCTCGTGCTTGGGATGTTCTATACACGAAGATTGGTTCGATTGGTCCCATGGCAACGAAGATTTTATTGGGCATGTAGAAGCTCTCCTTGTACAAGATAATGTCTTCTGTTTATAAAGGGCATAATGTATGGAACAATGTAATCAGTTGTACCAATGAGTTGTAAGCCAAGTCGGTATATCGAGTTGTAATCCAATGTATCCAAGTATCAAATGTAAGCTTTATAGCATTGTTCAGTTGGCTTTTATTGTAAAGTGAGATGTGTGGTAAGCATTGTACTTCAATACAAGTCTTGTACTTTTCTTCAATTATCAATAAAGAGAATAAAGTTCTGTATATCTCTGTATGACTTCAAGTTATCCTTTTATCTCTACTGCTATAAAGAAGTCCTATATTTTTATTCGATAAGAAAGATTGTCCTCATTAACTTTAATTTGTCTATTCTGCCACTGCGATGTGCTCCTATTTGAAGATTATCAATTATGTACCATCTTTGCCTTGTATAAGTGCAATACCAGACTTGTACAGCATCACGTCCAAGCGAGGACGATCGATTCCATAAGATAAAATATGTGAATAAATGACTCTACGAATCAGGGTGTGACAAAATGGTATCATAGCACGGCTTTACGTCCTTGGTCTCTTCTTTGATTCGTTTCAAATCAAAGTTGCATCGACGATTAACCAAAGTTTCTTCTGTGATCACTCAACGTTGCTTCCACGATTATGTTGTTGTTGTTCTGTAATCAGCCTATATTGTTCGTATCTAAAAGTTCGTTGACCCTCTTGGCTGCTCACTGGATGTTCTATACAATAAGTCTATATACATTATGATGTCCCTGAATGAATGATTGTTGTTGGTTTGGACACAAATAACCCAACAATGACTCGATGTCATATTATGCTATATTGTGAATGCTATTTGGAATGTGGGAATAAAGAAAAGTGGTTATGTATGCTGTAACCAGTTGAGAATTGCATGTGACGTTGGAAAAGGATTGTAAATAAGGTAATTGATGGATGAGTTCAACAGAACTGATGAGTTGACTCATGTGTGCTGGCTAGTGCTTTTGAGACCCTAAGAATGTTGGCTTGTAATATTGAGACCCCAAGATATTGGCTAAGTGTTGTGATTATTATAGATCATGAATGTTCGGAATAGATTTGAGTTGGTATTATTTAAGGATGGCTTCGTTTCTGAGTGGTATATTGCCTCTACTACCTCAGAACGAGATATATACTGACCCTTTCCATAGGATAGCAATAAGACTACCTGTGGATACGGGGTAGTGCCGAAACATAGCCGGGAGTCATGTATTGTTCCTAGGTGACTCGAGTGTTCCTTGATGGTGATGTTATGCTGGAAAACAAGATTTTTAGAAATTATAACGGGTGGCTTTGTTAGAAATTGTTTAGTCGAGTGATGACTTAGACTAGTAAGACAGTTAGTATGCTATTGGTAAGTAGATTTGGTTAGAGAATATTGTGGCTTAAAACATCTAAATGTTGACTTCGATTGGTTGGATGCAAATCATATGTGGCTAATACAAAGTTGGTTGCTAAGCTGAAAGTTTTAGAATATTGTCGGCGAACCAAAGGAATACTAGAAATCTGTGCCTTGGTCCTAAGGTGTAATAGATGTCAATCCATCTTGATCACCAAAGGATAGTCGTTGCATATGTGCATGTATGCTGAGTAATTGAATTGTACTAGAAAAATAACAAGTGGCAACCCTGAATATTTGTGCTGCTTAGAGAATGGTTAGTTGATACATGAATTGTCAGACTGGATGGAATAAACTACTCGACCCCTGAGGTAAGGAATCTTAAGAATGTCCGTATGAGTTTTTGATGGCTAGAAAATGAATAAGATTTAGAATCACGAAATATGTTGGATCGTGTTGGTAGATGGTGTGATGTATAGATGGCTGTCGGATGGGATATAGATTACTGACTTATGATTTAGTGGTGTAACTTCGTCATACAGACCGAATATTTTGATTCTATAGTTATGTTAAGACTATCGGAATCGATAATCCATGAATAGTTAGCCATGGCTTATGGGTTCGTGTGAGTACAAAGGAATTGGATTAGAAATTTGATCATTAGAAATTTACTTGATAGATTATTAGAACGATGAGAATTGTATGTCGGGTTGGGATTGACCATAATGTTGATAGATCGATCTTAGTCGATCGTTGGATAAGTCTAGAATGAGCCTCTGTGGGAATTATTTCCTTGAGGAAGACCCTGGATAGATAGACTTGACCCTAGCGACCGTGGGCTACATGACCAGTTGTTGGCATAGCTGACAATGGCAATTAGTTGTTCAGACTGAGTTGAATCCCATAAGTTTGGGTAGAGCTGTCTCGAATAGTTGGTTGCATGGTGGCCTGAGAGTAAGAAACTAGCATAACCCCTAGTAGCCGTCCACTCTAGGGGAGTCACCTGAATGATTAGGTTTATTTGTCGTTATAGCTAGCCTTAGAGACTTAACCGAATCATAGATGGCCGTTGGCGACCCATAGGATGACCTGGTGGACATTGAACGAGAGATGGTGGTGATAGGTATTGACCTAAGGAAATGTATGCTTCAACTTGTGCCTTGGAGATGTTTGACCTATTTTAAGTATATGTCGACCTTAAGTGGGAATTGCAATCGTAGGGTAATACTTGAGTGGTGCGTGCTGAGCAGTGTATCGTTCAATGAGATGGAATTGACTGCTCATAACGAGAATGTTTGATCGATATCTATAGTCGGGTAGCTGGGTTAACCTTGACTGTTGCATAGAATTATACCCTTACTCGGATAATCGATAGTGGGTGACATCGGATTGTATCTTTTAGAAAAGATGAATTGCCACGGTGAGAAATATTGTTGGATTTGGAAAGGATTGGGATTGCATGTTGTGAACTCTTAGTATGGTTGGCTCTAAGCTAGACCCTTGGCCCGAATATTAAAAATATTATGCTTGGATAGAGAGCTTACTTGAGTTGTCCCTGATGTTAACTGTTGTAGCCTGGATGATAGTGATTGTGGCAAGTGAATAAAGTAATAAGTCAATTGAAAGGATGCTAAGTCGGATTTGGAAAAGAGAGTTATACCGTAGCTTATCAAATCGTACTAACATGGAAGTTGGCTGAAGTACATATATTTTTGGGATGCCTAAAATATTTGTATGGATCCAACAGAAGTGATAGGTTGCGATTGATATTACAATGGGAAGAGTTTATCGTACTAGCGCGGACTTTGGCTGAAATGCATATGTTTTGGGGATGCCTAAAATGTGTGTATGGATCCAAACGAAGTGATATGTTGCGACCAAGATAGAAATACAAGAAAAATATTGGTGAATCAAAGAGAAGTTTCAAGTATTTGGAAAAGAGAAAGATGGATTGAATCGTTGATGGATTAAGTGGTACAGTTGGGTAGCTATTTCGAAATGGCTGAGTGTGATGAACTGAATATTGAATTGAAGCTGAATGAATATTGAATTGAAGCTTGTTTGCCATGAAATATAAAAGAGCAGAACAATTATCGAAGGACTAGACTTTTACTTCATGTTATAAACTCGCTTGTACGAAGAAAGCCTAGGGACAAAAACCTAGGTACAACAGTCTAAGTACAATTGTTTATTTTTGATTCTGGGGGGTAACGGTAGAGGCTCGGGAAAGCGACAGCAGCTCTGCCTTACTCCTTGGACGATCGGATGTAGCCTTGGCTCCTGTGACGAGATGCTTGGCATTGACGAAGAAATGCCCTTCTTGCTCTCCTCGTGTTGCTCTTCTAGCTTCTCTCTCTCTGTGTATTTTCTCTCTAATTATTAGGGGGGAGCTCTCTGTCTCTGTCTCTTCGCAAGGGGATGGCACCTTGCTATTTATAAGAGTGGGGGCATCATTAGGGTTTGGATAATTACCCATTCTCAAAGTGGCGGCGGCCTGATGATTAATCAATATGGACCATTAGTCTTAAGCGTGAAGGATCTGGGCCATAAATGTGGATAGTATTGAATCCTGTGAATGATTAATGCTGATTGCTTTAAATCTTCATGATTGGTTGTGTCAAGCTTGGATCTCTCACCATGTGTCCCATTGGCTTGATTACGAATGATATGCCCTGATCTCATTAATTATGAGGATAACGTTAAATATGGTTATTGGGATCTGGTAAATCTCTGATTGATTTAATACCACGCATCCCGTAATCACCCTGCTACCAGCTGTCAAGTCATGGGGGCAATTGAATCTCTGCCACGTGTCTTAATGTTGGACCCTGCCAGAGCCGCATGATATCCATGAACCGCATGAGACAGCGTCTCAGTGAGCCGCATAGGTATAGTACTTGCGAGCCGCATGGGATGGTTTCTTAGTGAACCGCAGGAAGATGATTCCTGCCAGCCGCATGAAGCTGTTCTTCAATTGAGCCGCATAGGAGTAGCCACGTGGCAATCTTGGATCGTGTCAGAGATTTTCTCCTGTTCCCGAAGAGCCTGTCATTACGACAGGACCATCATGGCACTTTATGCCAAAGCCGTCAGCTGTCAAATCATGGCAGAGCATTAAATAAGGCCATTACTTGATGGCCAGCTGTGTGAAGGGATCCCACGGGGACACGTGGTATTGATCGAGCCGCATATCTCTGTTGGTCGTTTGTGAGCCGCATGTACTTCGAGCCGCATGAGGCTGGGAGACTCTTTGAACCGCATGGGACTGTCCCTATGTAAGCCGTATGGATTCTCCTACTCCGAGCCGCATGAGACTGAGAGTCTCTCCGAACCGCATGGGACTGCCCCTGTATGAGCCGCATGGGGTTCTCCTATTTCGAGCCGCATAGACCATCATTCTAATATTTTCCATACTTCTACAAGACCCCCTTCAAAGTTTTCAATTTGTAAAATTAAAATACTTTGAATAAGAAGCATGGCCTTTGCTAACCACATAGATGGTTCAGCCGCATAGATTTATCTGGCCGCATGAGCTGTTAGGCCGTATAGACTTTTTTGCCACGTGTCCCAACCACGTGTGCAAATCTTATGCTTTAAATGCCCTTGATTCATTTTTTGAATTAACGCCGCCTTTTGGGGGAGGATCCCAAGGGTCAGTTTTGCTTTGACCGAAGTGTTTTGCCTTTATTCTTTTAGGCAGCATGTGGATCGAGGCGTTTGTTGATTTACGAACCTCCTTCGCCTATAAATATGAGTAATTTATTCTTTGAGGGTTTCTTTACCTTCTCTCTTTGTTTGAAAACTCCTTGTTGCCGACTTCCTCTTCGTCTTCTCCTATCAACGATCGGTAATGGCTCCCAAGAAGACTACCGCTGCTACGGGCAAGAAGGCCGCGTCGTCGTCTGCGGCCGCGAAGGGTAAGAAGGTCGCGTCTTCATCGACTGCGACGGCGAATGTGGCGGCTCCTCTGCCGGCTGACGTGCCTGTTTTTTACCCCGACGTTCACCCGCCTATTGCTGGTAAGACCATCAACATGAACTGTCATGGCTACGCCGCATATCTTATGCGCGAGCCTGTATTTTCGAGTGTGCTACATGTCCGACTCATGTTCGAGCCGTATGGGATATGACCCAGGCCTGAGCCGCATAAAAATTATTGTTTGCAGCCGCATAATTACTTCACCATCAGGGCCGCATAAGCTCATCTGGATTGGACCGCATGAGCTCTTTCAAACTGAGCCGCATAAGCCTATTTCGAACTGAACCACATAAGATCATTTGAACTGGATCGCATAAGCTCATCCGCACTGAACCGCATAAGCCTATTTCGAGCCGAACCACGTAAGCTTATTCGAACTGGACCGTATGAGCTCATCCGAACTGAACCGCATACGCTCATTTCGAACCGAACCGCATAAGCTCATTCGAACTGAACCGCATGAGCTCTTTCAAACTGAGCCGCATAAGGCTATGCTGAACTAAGCCGCATAAGCATCAAGTAGTTGTGTTTCGGCTATCTTTTTGACCTTGTTTCTTTTATCTTTCTTCAGTGAATCTGCCAGTAAATCCTGCGGGGGCACTTCTGGTTGGCTCGAATCAGTTTGCCATAGATGTGCGACGGAAAGATTTAGTTCGTCAAGTGTCCGAGCAGCTCCTTGTTAATGAGCCTTTGGAGCGACTAAATGCTATCAGGGTTCAATCTTTCCAATTCCTTAGTGACATGATGAGCTCCGGGAAGCCTAATGGGAATCATCTGAGGCCGGTCTTCCTTTTTGGGGATGCGTTGATCATAGAAAATTCCCGAGTGTTGGATGTTTCCGAGAGTTGGGATTTTAATCTAGACGGGATGCCGATTCACATCCCCATTATGAAGCATCATTTCCCTTTTACGTGATTCAATATGATCTTATTGGATAGGCAGATGACAGACTCCCTCACTCCAACCAGACCGGGGATGTTTGTTGGTAACATCCGTTACAACAAAACTACTGGGTCAGTACGCGCGATCAAGGATCCGGCCAGTCGATCCGTGATAGGGTTAGCCCCGGGTACCTTTATCAACACACCCGGTCCTAACTTCTCATTTTCTCAGGCTGATACCTTCCTAAGCCAGCTTGCTCGCAAAGGGTCCTATCCTGTTGGCAGATTGGTACTGTCGAGCTGGTTACACCCCATTCCCCCGTAGGCTAACCTGACGTCGTGGATTCTGCGGAACTACGGGGAATTTTTGCGAGAAGTCAATCTTTATGATGCTATCCGGGGTACCAGCCACGGATTGCCCATTAATAAGCCGTTATTTATGGCCCTTCTGGAGATGTATAATCATCGGACAGGAACTTTCTTCACACCTGTAGGGGAGTTGGGGCTCGCTCTTCATGAGATGTATGCTGTCTCCAAGCTTCCCTGGGGAGATGAGCCTTTCGAAGCGTATACTCCAACGAACGAGGAGTTCCAGGATCTAGATCGACGATTCCCAGGCTTCGTTGCTGTGTACCAAGAACTGTTGTGTCATCATAGCACATGTCACCGAACGGCTATCCAGAAAAATGATAGCTCGGAAGGGGACACTCCCCATACCAACTCTTGGGTCTCATATCTTTTCAAATTCAGTACTGCTGGCCGAGTTACTTCCCGAGATCGTCAAACTCCTAGGGAAGTAGAAGACTTGGTGTCGACTGTTAGGAGGTCGAAGTCTAAGGGTGACAAATTTGGGAGCCAGATTGACTCCTTCAGCTATTTTTATTATAGTACTCGGCGGCTATCAGAGAAGGCACTCTTGGCAGGGTTTTTAATGGTATGGCTGCGCAATTGTGTGGTCTCAGGAGGGGTAGGTGCTATTGAGAGGATCGACCGTCACTTCATTCTTCCCGTCGTGAAGTTGGCCTTTGGGGTCAGGCTGGCTCTTCTTTCCGCTATGGTGTGCAGTATTCAGCATGGTCTCCGCGCCTTCTCGTCCAAGGTCATCGCTCGAGACGTGGCGATGGACTTTGAACGTATAGAGCTGCCTTATCATTACCTGCTGGGATGGCTATTGTTGCATTATCAGTCTTTGATGAGGCATAGGACGGGAGATGGCGTTACGGACGACGACGCTTTTCTTTTCAGGTATCACCATCAGCCTTGGGAATGTAGTACCATGCCGGCGTGTCGGAGGATGCTGGCGAGGGTGGACGGATATGATTTCTTCGTGTCCGTTCCCCATTTTACCGACCAGGAAGTGAGGAGTGTTCATGTCGATGGTGTTGGACCTCCTCATTTCTTACCTGAGAAGATGCGTCTGCGTAACATTCGTCCGGCGTATTTAGTTTATCGTAATCGCAACACTGTGTACTTAGAGCCCTACTTGCCCAGTAGGTTTGCCCGTCAATTTGGGTACAGTCAACTATTCCTTGGGCGTCCCAGTTCCTGCCTGGGATTTGAGGGTAGCATTCTCCATGGTATTAGGACATGGAGCTACTATGACACTTGTCATACTCGAACTAGCTTCTCGGTTCCTGCAGCCAACGTGATAGGGGAAATCTTGCATATGGCGGCCTTATATCATGTTACGGCAAATCAGCCTCCTTTTGATTTTGACCCGAGGACTAGCTTCATCGTGGGCACTCATCTGGCGGAGAAGGCTACGGTGTCGAGGACAAAGAAGAAAGGGGCGAATAGAGTTCCTACGCCCGATTCCGAGTCCTTTGACACAATTGAGGAAGATAATGAGCGGGACGACGAGGACTCTCTCTCTTCTGGTGGCGAAGCAGCGGTGGGTCAGCCGCCCATCATGGCAGATGAGATGATGACGGATCAACCGTCGGTCGTTTTAGATGAGGCGGTAGATCAGTTGCCACCTGTATCGGAGGTGGTGCGGGTAGAACTACCGCCTGTCGTGCCTGGTCCCTCGCGTAAGTGAGGCAGGCGTGAGTCTACTGGCGGAGGTATAGCCTTTTCCGTAAAGAGAGCTGCGGTCGGACCTCGTAGGCTACTTATTACAGAAAGGGGTGAGGATGATGACACTGCTCCAGAGGTACGACTATGTCGGAGCTATCTCCTTGTTGTGGCTTTTTTTTCTCTTGGAGATATGACCTGACCATTTTTTCTTTATAGGCGTCTGATGAACCAGGCTCTCCTGAACCGTCTGCTGCCCCTGGAGTTGATCCGGCCCTTACTGCTTTGATTAGCGACATGTGTGTCGCGGTCCTTTCTATGGGGGCTCTCTCAGCGGCGGCTGAGGACTCCCAAGCTGCTGAGGCCCCAGGCCGGGGCGACGAAGGTTCCCTCGGGCCTATCTCTGAGGTTGCTGAATTTCTGCAAGGCGACACCGATCTCGTTGCATCCCCTCCCGAGGGTGCTGGGGCGGAGGAGCCTATCATATTTAACTCGGAGGCTACTGGTGAAGAGGCTGCGGTGGCTGTAGGCGAACCTCAGCCTCCACACTCTTCCGCTGGTAAGATAAGCCAAATATTGACTAGTGAGGGGGCTTATTTGCTCTATCAACATATCCTCCATGTCAAATTGATTCATGGTTGTCTTGGCCCTACAGGTCCTGACCCTTTACTTTCTATCGCGGATGTTCTTGGGGAAGGCTCGGCCTGCCGCGATCTGGGGAAAAGGAGCGTTTTCTCTCCTTCGCCGTCTCATGTCGAGGGGCCTCCCGCCAGCTCCGGGCAGATGGAAATGGAGCTGGCGATGGTCTCCGCCTCATCCTCTGCTGCTTATACGGCTCCGGAGATTGACCTCTCGACCCTGCCGAGCATTCAAGTTTTACGGGCTGCTGAAGAGGAATTGGCCGCTGTTCATGCGTCCTTCCGTGCAGAGTTTGTTTCCCTTGTGGCAGGAGCGGCAGATTTTGTTGCGTCTTCTTCAGCGTTGCCGGCTATGCTCCCGTTGACACCGGCTTCTTCGGAGGCTCTGGACGAGGTGACACAGGATGTGGTCGACAGCTTCTATCGCCATTTAAAGAGGGGCGTAGATGCTGTCGTAGAACGGGGGACCCCTTTTACTCTGTCTCTGCTGTGCGCTCAGGGTCAGGTTGCAACTTTGAAGTCTCTTCTTGGCGGGTGGGGTTGGCTGCACTCCTGGAGCCTAAGTTGGCAGAGGCTGATCAGCTTGTGACCCAATTGCTAGCGATACGGCAGGCGGGCTTGCCTGTTGCGATTGAACGGGAGCGGGGCTTCCTTATTGCTGTTCGGGATAGGATCAAGCTTGCTCGAGATACTGCCGGGCCAGTTGTGCAGGGGGACCTTGACAAGTTCTCCGCTTTGTATGACAGGCTGGGTCGTCGAAGTCAGGCTTGTAGGGCTCGGAAAGAGTCTGCTTCTCATGGAATAGCTGAAACGAAGGAGCGGATTCTCGCACTTCAAAGGGAGTTGGCCTTCTTAGAGTCAGAGCTGGGGGCTGCTCGTGCGGAACAGGAATCAATCGATCGGGAGGCCGAGAGGGTTTCCCGATCTTCTGTCAACCTGGAGCGGGCTTTCAAGAAATTCGAGGACGACTGGCAAGCTCATGCTCATCTGGAGGACGCGACGGTGCTGAGCCAGGAGGCGGAGCATCGAGCTAAACAGAGGCTTGAGCGATCGGTTGCCTTGCTGACGTACCGTCTCATGGCGTTATGCGCCCCGGAGCAGTGATCAGTCTTCTGTCTTCTTTTGTTGTCGCTTTTTTTTTTTTCTTTTTGTCTTCATTTTGTAAGGGATGAGATCCCGAATGATGTAGCACTTTAAATTTTGAATAAATGGGCATGATTCAACTCATCTTCTCTTTTTTTTACTTGTGGTGTTCGTGGATTTGGACCTGCTGGAGGATTATTTGTGGACCTGTCACCTGGGCGTACCTTAGTTTTAGGTACGAGTAACTAGTTTTGGAGAGGAATACCTAGAACAACTTTGCGATACGACAGCTATAGAAGTTTTTGGTATTCAGAAGAATGCCAAGGAGCAGCTGGGCTCTCAAGCATGATAGGGAAGGGATGGGCGCGTACTGGAGATCCAGTACAGCATCTGTGGTCGACTGAGGACATTTGTGGTCAACAGAGGACATTTGTAGTCAACAGAGGACGTTTGTGGTCAACAGAGGACATTTGTGGTCAACAGAGAACATTTGTGGACCTATTATCCTTGTCATACTCCGGTTGTGGGTACAGATAATAGGTTGAAAGGGAACCGACATACTTACTCAGAGGTAATGGGGACATGGCAAGCATGAGGGTTTCTTCGACGGAGCCTTCCCACTCAGAGGTAATGAGGATATGGCAGGAGTGGGCTCAATGAAGAAGGGGAACATAGAACGACTCAGAGGTAGAAGAACGTGGAAGTTCTGTGCGAGGGGGCGGTTTGTTTTTGGTAGAAGTGAAAACGACTCAGAGGTAATGAGGACATGGCCGTTTCGGAAATTTGTGGATCGATTACCCTTTTTGTGCACTGGGAGTGCGGGTAGTGGATCATGAGGGAGGATCTCTTCCAGGAAGAAAGTTCAGAGGTATAATCATATGTGACTTACTATCTGAAAGAGTGACTGGAATGTGAGTTCAGAGGCACCAGCGGGTATATAACTCGGTAATTTAGAATATTGAGAAAGTGTGAGTTCAGCGGTACCAGCGGGTACATGACTCAGTATTCTGAAGTATATGTGGGTGTGAGTTCAGCGGTTCCAGCGGGTACATGACTCGATAATCTGAAGGGAATGTGGAGGTGAGTTCAGCGGCACCAGCAGGTACATAACTCGATAATCTGAAATGTTGTGGATGTGAGTTCAGCGGTACCAACGGGTACATGATTCGATGATTTGGAGAGAATATCGTTTAGACATAATATTTCTTTAGGAACTTGCCATTGACGGGCAACATAAGCAAGTCTCCGTTTTGCTTTGCGAGGCGGTATGCACCGTTGGAGAATACAGCCTCGATGATAAACGGGCCTTCCCATTTTGGTTGGAATTTACCGACGGTTTTATGCGTCATAACCATCGGCCTTCGGACCGCCAGAACGAGATCGTCCACTTGGAATGTTCTGACTTTGACCTTCTTGTTGAAGGCTCCAGAGATGCGCGCTTGGTATAACTCGATTCGTTGCTGAGCCAAGAGGCGCTTCTCATCCAAGGCCTCCAACTCCTGTAGCCGACGACGGTGGTTTTCGTCCGTTGTTAACGGATGCGTGAGGGCGACGCGGAGTGAGGGGATCTGAGTCTCTAATGGAAGGACTGCCTCACTCCCGTACACCAAGGAAAATAGTGTATTCCCGGTGGCTGTTCGTACTGTGGTGCGATATGCCCATAAGCATTCGCCAAGCTTCTCGTTCCAGTCGCGTTTATTGGATGATACGAACTTCTTGAGCAGCTTGATGATTGTTTTGTTGAATGCTTCGGCTAACCCGTTTGCTGCCGGATTGTATGGCGTTGAAGCAATGTTCTGAATGCGGTGCTTATCACAGAACCGGTAGAAGGCGTGGCTTGTAAACTGCAGACCATTGTCGTGTATGATCCTTCGTGGCAGTCCAAAGCAATATATGACGTGATGCTTTAGGAAGCTGATCACGTTTGACGTCTTTACTTCTGCAAGCTGGACAGCTTCCGCCCATTTGGAGAAATAATCTGTAATGGCTAGTATGAACCGGTGTCCTCGGGAGGAAGGTGGGGTGATTGGACCAATGATATCCATTCCCCATGCTTCGAATGGCCAGGATGCCACTGTCGGATGTAGAAACTCGGATGATTGGTGAATGAAGTCCGCGTGGACTTGGCAGGCTTTGCATTTTCTAGCATAATCTATTGTATCTGCCACCATCGTGGGCCAATAGTAGTCCATTCGTCGAAGACGGTCTTGCAATTTAGGACCGGGCTGGTGGGCCCCGCAGACACCGTTATGAGCTTCTCGTACGGCTTCTTTGGCTTCTGCGTTTGACAAGCACCGAAGCAACAACCCGTCATAGGATCGTCGATACAGCATTTTCGTCTCTATATCGTAGAAGAATCTGAGAGAACGTCGTCTGATGGAGGTGGTTTCCTTTGGATTTTCTGGGAGGATGTCGTAGACGACGAAGTCGATGAATGGCTGTCTCCAGTCTGGTGCTCCGTCGACCGCCTCGGAGGAATAGCTTGCCACGACTTGAACGTTGTTCTTGGGGCAGACCAATTCGTGGCCTATCACGTCAACCGAATGACGAGTGTGGTTTGGCACGGCTAAGGAAGCGGCAAGGCCCGCTAAGGCGTCGACTTTGATATTTTGGAGTCTGGGGACGTGCTCGATGAAGAATCCCTCAAACGATGAGATGATGTTGATCGCTATTTGGTGATAGAGGATCATGTCTTCATGGCGGACTTCGTACGAACCCCGGATCTTATTGACGATTAACTACGAATCGCCGTATGCTTCAAGATATTCTACCCCCAGCTCTCTTACAAGTTGGAGGCCAATGACCAACGCGTTGTACTCGGCCACATTGTTAGAGCAGGGCTCTGTGAGAGAGTAAGCGCGGTTGATCACCAACCCGGAGGGAGAAACCAGTACCACCCCGACGCCGACGACAATATTGCCCTTAGGTCCGGTCCTTGAAGCGCCGTCGAAGAACATTCGCCATATATCATCGTGAGAAGTTACATGTGAGTCAGCGACCTCATGTAGTATTTTTTCGTATATTTTGGACGTCTCCGAGCCTAGATGGGTGCTAAAAAGTCTGCCAGAGCTTGACCTTTAACAGCCTTTTGTGGAACAAAGACCATATGATAAGGGGACAACAATATCGCCCATGTAGCGAGGCGTGAACTGAGTGCCCCTGGTTTAGTCATGAGGACTCTGAGAGGGTTGACTCGTGAGATCACATGTATGGTTTGCCCTGTGACATAATGCCGCGTCTTCTGAATAGCGAACACCAAGGCGAGGCATTCCTTCTCTACCGCAGTGTATCGGTGCTCCGGTCCAACCATCATTCGGCTAAGGTAGTATATGGCTTGTTCGTGGCCCACATCGTTGTTTTGTGCCAACAGGGCACCAAGGGAGTGTTCCATTGCTCGTACGTAGAGCAGGAATGGTTTTCCAGCAACCGGGGCCACCAAGACTGGAGGATTTGACAAATATTCTTTGATGCTGTCGAAGGCACGCTGACATTCCTCGTCCCATACGAATGAGACTCCTTTCTTCATAAGGTACGAGAACGGTCGACATCGCCCGGAGAGGTTAGAAATGAACCTCCTGATGTTAGCTAGCCTCCCTTGGAGGCCTCTGAGTTCGCGGAGATTTTTCGGGGGACCCATCTCCATGATTGCCTTCGTTTTCTCAGGGTCTACATGAATGCCCTGAGCGGTGATAATGAATCCCAAGAACTTTCCGCTGGATACACCCAAGAAAGATTTCGTAGGGGTCATTTTCAGATTGTGGGCTCGCATCAGGTCGAATACCGTCCTCAGGTCCTACAAATGATCTCCCTTACAGCGACTCTTGACGGCGATGTCATCGACATAGCATTCCACCGTCTTGCGTAGGTGTTCCCTGAAGATGATACTCATGGCCCTTTGATATGTGGCGCCAGCATTCTTTAAATCGAAAGGCATGACTGTGTAGCAGTACGTGCCAATTGGTGTTCGGAATGACGTATGCTTTTCGTCGTCAGAAGACATTTTGATTTGGTTGTACCCCGAGAAGCCATCCATGAACGACATACGTTCGAAGCCGCAGGTATTGTTGATCATGATGTCTGTGATGGGAAGGGGGAATTCATCTTTGGGGCACGCCTCGTTCAGATTGCGGAAGTCGATGCAGATTCGAATCTTCCCATTCTTCTTGAGGACGGGTACTATATTGGCGACCCAATCGGGATGTTGCTCCTCATGAATGAAGCCGCTGGCCATCAGTTTGTTGACTTCGGCTTCGATCGCGTCCATGATGCCTGGGCGGAAGCGTCGCTGTTGTTGCTTGACTGGCTTCGCATCCGACCGAATGTTGAGTTTGTGAAGGGCGATGTCGGGATTTAACCCTGGTATGTCTTCATAGCTCTAGGCGAACACATCAATGTATTCTCCGACAAGTTCTAGCAGTGACTCCCGCTCTTCGTCTACTAGGCTTTTACCGACGAAAATTAGTTTTGGAGAAGATTCGCTACCGAGGTCAACCTGTGTGACTTCATCTTCAGTAGGAGGTTCTCTCAGTTCGAATCATTTTTCCCATTGTGCATCTAATTGCTGGGCCCACGGCCCTAGCTCGAGGATCTCGGAGATGTCTTCGTCTTCTTCGTAAGCGTCGACGAATGCCAGGTTGACTGACAAGACTTGTCTGAACACGTCTCCGATGCTGGTATCCGAGTCAGAAGTTGGTGACCCGGTTGAATGTGACTGCCAGTCGTATTCTTTATCTAAACTCTCAGGGGTCGTAGCAGGCATTACATACCCTAACCCGCATCAAGTTTTGCTATAGTAGTCCCGTGGTTTGCCTGCCGGGACTGGCGGCTTCAAAGGTAATCGTCGCCCAGTGCCATAGTTCAAACCTGGCGTCGTCTCCAGATCATACCCTTGTTTCTTCATGAGATATTTAGATTGGGGGCTATAGAGATACAGAGGCAGTCTTTCGGCATTTGGCCCGAGGTCGGTTTCCTCTATGGTGAAGGGATGCGGGTCGACCTTCCGGCCGAAGATGATTGGATGGTCCCCTCCCTCGATTATTCGGTAAGCGTCTTCTACTGGAGTAAGCTGGATCGCGGTGTACACATTTGTCACCTGTGTGTGTAGGTGAGTGCCTATACCGTGTTCCATAGCATACATTGTACATAGCTTATTGAGCTCGGTGTAGTTCAAAGATAACCTTTTATTGATGAAATAAGGTATATTTTCTAGGGGGATTACATCATCAGCGGAAGGAACATCAGTGTGGGAAGCCACATACTTGGCTAGCTTCGGTTCCTCTTCGGCTACCCCATGTGTAAAGGAAGACTGAGAAGACGCCCTAGGCAGCTTGATTGTCAGAGGTTCGGCTGGTGGAGCAGAACGTAGAGTTGTTGGCAGACTAGCGACCCCCAGTTTGGCACTTGATGTGGAGCGAGGAGTGGCTGGTTCGCTAGCAGTGTCAGACCTCGAATCGGGGTGACGACCCTTCTTGGGAAGGCGTATCGTCAGCGGCTTGTCGGAGGGATTGAGCTTCTCTATTTGGGTTTGACCGACTCTCGGCAGTCTGATTGTCATTGGCCCCGTTGTGGGCCTCGACACTTGGCCGGACCATGGCAGCCGGATTATCATCTGCTCCTCTTGTGCCGAGCGGCTGATCGCGTCCTTCCGAAGGGTGGCAGTAAGGGGTACAGACTTGCCCGGTTTGCGATCTTGGAGGTGGATCGTCAGAGGCTCTTCTGATCCTGTGGCTGTCTCGGTACTAGCTTGTACGTCTCCTTCACAAAGGTGCTTCTTCGATTTTTCGTACAAGCAGGAGTCTGAGTAGTAAGATTCGAACCCTTTGAAGGGATCGATATCAGCAAATTCTGTCCTCACGAAGCTGTGTTTGTCGACATATTTGAAGCACTGGTGTAGCGTGGAAGGCACGATCATATAATCGTGTATCCATGGGCGCCCCAAGTGTAATGCCTGTGGTTCGTATTACGTATTTCTGGAATACGTGTACGTATTTATTCTTGTATTGCATGATTCCTTGTTTAGTTTTTCTTCCTGGCTTGGCTTGGTTTATTCTTGGCCCGGGTTGGCTTGGATCGGTTGGAATTATTTTGGTTCATCATGAACCATGGATGAACCCCCTACCTACCACCACCTTTGATATTTATTGCCATTTCTTCTTTCTCTCTCTTCATTACTCATCTTCTTCTTCCTCATTTACTTCCCTACCAACCAGAGAGAGGAGAGAGAGGTCTAGGCAAGTGCAACTTGCTTCATGGAGGAACTCCGATTTTATTACTTCATTCTCTTCTTTACTAAATTCTAAAGCACTTTAGTACTTGGCATTTTCACTTTCCATGGCTAGATTCTTGTAGATCTATATTTATATTAATTTTGGATGTCTTGGGTTTTGATCTACTAAATCCTATTATTTCTGAGTTTTGAGGGTTCTATGTTGTAGAGAATTTCGTTCTACCCCATTTTGACCTATGGAAGTTCTGATTTTGGGCTCCGGATGATGGAGTTGTGGAGCTTGAGAACTTGGCTCTCATGGTGTTCATCTTCTCAGAATTTGGAGAAGATGAACTGTGCTTAGACTTGACTTGACCGCATGATAATTCATGCGGCAAGTGATTTTTGGCCGCATGAGACTCTCAGCAGCATAGGCTGAGTCTCATTCTTAGCCGCATGGACATTTCCACTTAGCCGCATATGCGCCCATCTCCTTGAGCCGCATGAACTCTAGCACTTGCGGACCGCATAGGCCCTGATCTTCGAGCCGCATGAGAACCCCTAGACCCAGCCGCATGGACTTCTTAATCCGAGCCGCATGACCCTGATTAATCCCAGCCGCATATGCGTCCGTCATTCCCTAGCCGCATGAACTTGCTCCCTCCCAGCCGCATGAAGCCTACTCTTCCGCTGGCCGCATGAGGCCCAACATCTTGGAGCCGCATGCGCCATCACCTCCCTGGCCGCATGCGCCCCATTTCTTCTTGGCCGCATGAGATCCAGCGGCCCTGGCCGCATGCGCCCTCATATTTGAGCCGCATGAGTCTTACCCTTTCCTGACCGCATATGCTTTAGCCGCATGGCTCTTCTATAGTCCCGAATATTGATATTTTATTAGATATTTTACGTCCATTTTATATCCTTACGCCTTTTGTCCTGAACTTGAAAATCATGAATTCATTTGATATGTTTGGAATTGATAATTGAGCATGACGTGATAGTGACCCGTAGTGGTGCACTCCTGACATAATAACCTGACATGACCAGATGGTGGCCCGTCGTGGCGCACTCCTGACTAGTACACTTGATATGATAAACCTGACATGATTATCCTGAATAGCTGTTGCGACGGCTACTTGACATGACATGACCTGTATAATTAATCTGGACACCGTGGGCGATTGTGCTTGTACAAATAAACCAGTCCTGTCTTGCATGATGTCTAGGACAGGGACTCCTGAGTACCACGGTCAGGAGTACCTATTGAAATGGACTAAGGTTAACAACTAGATTAACACATTAGTCATGAAGAGATTCTCCAGCTACAGGCAATCCCGTTACATGGGCGCGCTTGGGATCTGTAGCCTGCCGTCGAGTAGGGTACATTTCCAGCACACTGTCATGTGTTGCACCCTTCAAGCTACTTAAGGGTACATGTGTTTCCTGGACGATGTACCCACCTGTATTCAACCCCTAATTTCGACCTGGGTAACCTGGATGGTCTGCAGGGCTTGTGGCTGTAGAATAATCTCACTGCATCTTGTTAGTAACTAGGCCTGTGATAACCCTAGTTAGTTAAAGTATCAAGCCGTAGGTCTTGTTTGGCCGTGAAATGATTGGATGGAGTTTAACTAGTCTAGTCTTGTCATGATCCTGCTCCAGATTGCTACATGACCAGAATGCCTGTATTTATTTTACTGATAAATGGTAAGAATTTTAAGCTCTGTTCAGACGAAGGGTTACAACCCCGGTCCTTGTTTGGTTTACGGGTTGTAACCTGGTTATCTGAATAGTTCCATGGTTATCTCGTCGTATATCATCCTGATGTATTTTCTTAATTCCAGTTTTACCTTATTTTATACTCTTGTGCTGATTGCTGGTTTTAGTTCCTAAGTGAAGCTTCTTTTGTGGCACTTGCTCTTTCTGGGGTCTGACCCAGCTGGTTTTGTGTGGCCAGATTTCGGAGCAGCTCCAGAGGATCTACCGACCTTCCTGCCAGATGGTGGCCACTAGACGAAACCCTTGCAATGAGTGGGTTTATTTTTGATCTCCCACTTTATTGTAAAAATATTCTTTTGAGGCGTTTAACCGACGAGCACCTGTTTAGCTCGATTGTACTTTACTTACTGTCTGTCTACGGGCTATAACATGATTAACAGATCCTAGGGTTGATCATGTATGACTAAACTCTTGCTAGTCCTAACATTTTGTAACGACTAGCTTCATGATTAGCTGAATATGTAATATTTGGGACGCCTTATTATTGTATATTTAATGATCATATATCTTGTAAAATCTATTTACTTGCTTGTGATTGAGATACTAGGCTTGTTCATGACCATAGGAGACTGTTGGCTTGTAGTAAACCCTCATGTATCTAGACAGCCGTGACCGTATAGCGAGATGGATTCTATTTCATATACGTAGCTGGCTATGTCTGCCCCCGCTCTCCAGTATTCTGGTTCTGGGGCGTGACATGGTTTAAGTGGTGGCCCATGCAGGTCTTGTGAATCAAGATATGTGAGGGTTTACCGAATAGATGTCTCAATCAGTATTCGTCCTTGATCTCTGCTCGTATCTTCTGAATCCCAGGATTCTTGTCCTGATCATATACTTGTATCATTGATCTGTCCTGGTCCTTCCTTATTGTTCCCTATGTCGTCTTCTTCAGCGGCATTGTTCGTAGTCCTACCGACCAGCAAGGCGGCGCACCTCCCGCGGACCAGCAGCAACCCGAAGATCAAGCCCAGCATTCGGGAGTAGCCTCTAGAGTCGTGCCTTCTGGCGGAGAGCCACCAGTCCAGCCAGTTCAACCTGTAGAACATGATGGTGGCACATTAGTAGGACTCGTCAGGACCTTGATAGCTTCCCAAGATCGCAGAGGAGATGCCTTGCACCAGGCAGTGATAGATGCTTTAACCCGGGGCAGTCATCAGGGTAACAGCGCGGCCAACAACTTCAAGCGCTTGAACCCTCCCTTCTTCGACGGTAGTGAAGATGCTATCGTAGAAGATGCATGGCTTCGGGATACAGAAGTGATTCTCGAGGCAGCCATGACTCCAGAGAACGAGAAGGTGGCCGTTGTGCGCCTACAGTTGTTAGATCTTGCCCGCAGCTGGTGGGCGGTGTTCAGGGAGAGATTCCAGACCAAGTATTTTGATGTTGTAGCTCGGTACGATCTACAGACGAGGTTTACTAATCTGAAGCAAGGAGGCAGGACGGTCGACGGATATGCGGCCGAGTTTTCTAGACTCAGTCGGTTTGCTCCCACCTTGGTGGCAACCGAGTATGATCGAGCCCAGCGGTTCCAGCAGGGACTTCACCTGGAGATCTTATTAGCAGTTGAGCAGTTTGAGCATCAGACTTTTGATGCAGTCTTGAGAGCAGCCCGGAGGCATGAGTATACCTCCCAGAGGATCGTGGACAGGACCGGAGGACGGAAGAGATCTCACGGCCAGATGAATCAGTCTTCAGTACCAGCCCCGGCAGCCAGGGCCTGACTATTGGAGCTCCGAGGCGAGCGGCCTCAGTAACGTCGGTTCAGCATTCCACCCCGACGTACCCTCAATAGCAGCAGAAGCAGTCTTCCGCAGTGGGATGTTCTCATTGTGGAAAGCCAGGCCATGTAGTGGCAGAGTGTCGTAGGGCACAGAGATTGTGTCTGGTTTGTGGAGCACCAGACCATAGGGTTGGATCCTGCCCGAATAGGGGTGGTTCATCATCGTCCAACCATTCTAGCTCTTCGGTGAGAGGACCAGCACCGGTCCAGCAGCAGTAGTACCCAGTGTCGAGGCCCTTGCCGCCTCAGTCCCAGATGTTCCAGTAGCAGAACCCCCAGCAGCATGCACAAGCCCAAGCCTTGAGTCAGAGCAGGCAGCGAGGATTTCAGCAGAGGGGACCAGCGCCCCGAGGGCATGGTCATGCTATGGTGATGACCGCAGAGAAAGGATTGGCCCCAGGAGAGGTAGTGGCAGGTACTATTCTCGTCAACTCATTTCCAGCTTCAGCTTTATTTGATTCTGGTGCATCGCATTCATTTATGTCTGCACGATTCGCGATACGAGTAGGATTGGAGCCCGAGTCATTATCAGTAAGGCTTAATATACTTACTGGTAACGGACTTGTGGGAGTAGATAGAGTGTTTTCCTCGTGTCGGATCGTAGTTAGCGGTAGAGAATTCTCCGCTAGATTGATAGAGTTCCCGATGGCCGATTATGATGTGGTCCTAGGGATGGATTGGTTGAGGAACCAGTATGCTAGAATAGACTGCCATATCGGCAGGGTTGTTTTTAGCATTCCAGGGGAGCCAGAGTTTTCCTTTTCCAGAGGCGCAGTTGAGCCTTCTCCTCCAGTATTACGGATGGCAGTAGCAGCAGTGCAGTTGCCCATGGTAGTCGATGAGTTCCCAGATGTTTTTCCAGAAGAGCTTCCAGGTATGCCTCCGGAGCGGGAGATCGAGTTCACTATAGACTTGATTCCCGGGATAGCCCCAATATCAGAGAGAGTCTACAGGATGGCGCCATCAGAGTTGGAGATCTTGTACAAGATGATTGAAGAACTCAGAACCAAAGGATTCATTCGTGCTAGTGGATCGCCTTGGGGAGCCTCGATGCTTCTTGTGAAAAAGAAGGATGGTACGTCCAGGTTATGTGTTGATTATCGTACCTTGAACTCAGTGACAATCAAGAACAGATACCCTCTTCCGAGGATAGATGACTTGTTTGACCAGCTCAAGGGGGCTTCAGTATTCTCGAAGATTGATTTGCGCTCAGGTTATCATCAGATCAGAGTCAGAGAGCAGGATATCCCGAAGACAGCTTTTAGATCGAGATATGGGCATTGGGAGTTCCTTGTTATGCCTTTTGGAGCAACCAATGCGCCGGCAGTATTCATGGATCTCATGAATCCCATCTTCATGCCTTACTTGGATCAGTTCATGATTGTGTTCTTGGACGACATCCTGGTCTACAGCAAGAGTGAAGCGGAGCATGAGCAGCATCTCCGTGTGGTTCTTCAGATTCTCAGAGAGCACCAGTTGTATGCCAAGTTCAGTAAATGCGAGTTCTGGCTCGATCGCATTTCGTACTTGGGTCATATCATCACTCGAGGAGGAGTAGAAGTTGATCCCCAGAAGATTGTGGCTATTGAGTCATGGCCAGTGCCTAGCACAGTTGCAGAAGTTTGTAGTTTTCTTGGATTAGCCGGCTATTACCGGCGGTTTGTTTCGGATTTTGCTCGAATTTCAGCGCCATTGACCCAGTTGACCCGTAAGGAGGTGCAGTTTGCTTGGACAGCAGAGTGTCAGAGTTCTTTTGAGCAGTTGAAGCGAGGCCTGATAACAGCTCCTATTCTCACGCTTCCTGATGGAACCGGAGGATTCTCAGTGTATTGTGATGCTTCAGGTAGAGGCCTAGGATGTGTTCTGATATAACATGGAAAGGTAATAGCTTATGCGTCACGACAACTTCGTAATCATGAGAGGAATTACCCAACCCATGACTTGGAGCTGGCAGCAGTGGTGTTTGCACTTAAGTTGTGGAGGCACTACTTGTATGGAGACAGGGTGGAGATTTTCACCGACCACAAGAGCCTGAAGTATGTTTTCACTCAGAAAGATCTTAACATGCGTCAGAGAAGGTGGCTGGAGCTTCTTGTGGATTATGATGTCAACTTGCAGTATCATCCTGGGAAGGCCAACGTTGTTGCAGATGCTTTGAGCAGGAGAGCCGGAGTTTATTTCCTAACAGCACAACCAGAGCTATTAGCAGATCTCCAGAAGATGGATATAGAAGTTGTTCTCCCTTCCAGCGTAGCATTGATGGCCAGCATGCAAGTCCAGTCCACTATAGTCGAGAGGATCCGAATAGCGCAGTCAACAGATTCCAAGCTTCAGCGACTCAGAGCAGAGTGTGAGGCAGGACGAAGACCGAAGTTATACATTCATGAGGACGGTACACTTCGATATGGTAAGCGTCTTTGTGTACCCAGCAGAGATATCCGGCAGGAGATCATGTCAGAAGTGCACAGTTCTCAGTATTCCATCCATCCTGGCGGTACGAAGATGTACCGTGATATCCGTCAGCACTTCTGGTGGAATGGCATGAAGCGGGAGATAGCGCGGTTTGTCTCTCGGTATTTGGTTTGCCAACAAGTCAAGGCCGAACATCAGAGACCAGCAGGACTTCTTCAGCCCTTGCCGATTCCAGAATAGAAGTGGGAGCATGTGACCATAGATTTTGTGACCGGATTGCCTAGGTCTCCAGCTGGTAGAGATGCTATTTGGGTTATAGTTGACCGGCTCACGAAGGTGGCTCACTTTCTTCCATTCAGAGTTGGTCAGTCGACGGCTCAGCTAGCAGAGATGTACCTCAGGCAGATTGTCAGATTGCACGGTGTGCCAGTCAGTATCACCTCGGACCGAGATTCCAGATTTATGTCGCACTTTTGGCGTAGCTTGCAAGAGAGTTTGGGAACTCATCTCCAGTTCAGTTCAGCATATTACCCGCAGACAGATGGCCAGTCGGAGCGCACGATCCAGACTCTTGAAGATATGTTGCGGTCTTGCACACTTGACTTCGGTGGTTCGTGGAAAGATCACTTATACCTGGTGGAGTTCTCGTACAACAACAGTTTCCAGGCCAGTATCCAGATGGCACCGTTCGTGGCACTTTATGGCAGGAAGTGCAGATCCCCGCTAGCCTGGGATGATGTTAGAGAGAGACAGATGCTCGGTCCAGAAATGATTGCCCAGACAGTTGAAGTGGTCAGGCGAGTCAGAGATCATCTTCGAGTTGCCCAAGATCGCCAGCGCCATTGGGCCGATTCTCATCGGCGCCCTCTCGAGTTTTCGGTCGGCGATCATGTATTCCTGAGGATTTCGCCTAACCGTGGCGTCATTCGTTTCGGCGTACGGGGCAAGCTTAGTCCTAGGTATATAGGACCGTTCGACATTCTGGAGAGAGTAGGAGACGTATCCTATCGTCTCGCTCTTCCGCCGTCGCTAAGCGAGGTGCATGACGTGTTCCATGTATCCCAATTACGACGGTATATCCCGGACCCGAGCCACATCCTAGATCATTCGGAATTGGTTGTTGGTACCAACCTTTCGTATGAGGAGAGGCCCGTGTCTATATTAGACCGGAGAGAGAAGATCCTCAAGAACAAGACTATCAAGTTAGTCCGGGTTGCTTGGGGTCATCACTCTTTGGAGGAGTCAACGTGGGAGCGTGAGGATGATATCCGATCGCGATATCCCGGCTTGTTTGACTCGTGAGGTATAATATCTTTCTTATGCCTCATGCCTTCGATTCCTTGCTTGAATGAGTGATTGTCTGCCTAGTTATAGCTTGCATGTGATTAATGTAGCTTGTCATTGCTCCTCTAGCCTCTTGATTAAATTCCGAGGACGGAATTCTTTTAAGGTGGGTAGAGTTGTAATGCCTGTGGTTCGTATTACGTATTTCTGGAATACGTGTACGTATTTATTCTTGTATTGCATGATTCCTTGTTTAGTTTTTCTTCCTGGCTTGACTTGGTTTATTCTTGGCCCGGGTTGGCTTGGATCGGTTGGGATTATTTTGGTTCATCATGAACCATGGATGAACCCCCTACCTACCACCACCTTTGATATTTATTGCCATTTCTTCTTTCTCTCTCTTCATTACTCATCTTCTTCTTCCTCA
This sequence comes from Iris pallida, assembly GCA_029216955.1. NCBI lineage: Eukaryota > Viridiplantae > Streptophyta > Magnoliopsida > Asparagales > Iridaceae > Iris > Iris pallida. The sequence continues at coordinate 2,395,724 of JANAVB010020599.1, read as the reverse complement.
TTTACTTTCCTACCAACCAGAGAGAGGAGAGAGAGGTCTAGGCAAGTGCAACTTGCTTCATGGAGGAACTCCGATTTTATTACTTCATTCTCTTCCTTACTAAATTCTAAAGCACTTTAGTACTTGGCATTTTCACTTTCCATGGCTAGATTCTTGTAGATCTATATTTATATTAATTTTGGATGTCTTGGGTTTTGATCTACTAAATCCTGTTATTTCTGAGTTTTGAGGGTTCTATGTTGTAGAGAATTTCGTTCTACCCCATTTTGACCTATGGAAGTTCTGATTTTGGGCTCCGGATGATGGAGTTGTGGAGCTTGAGAACTTGGCTCTCATGGTGTTCATCTTCTCAGAATTTGGAGAAGATGAACTGTGCTTAGACTTGACTTGACCGCATGACAATTCATGCGGCAAGTGATTTTTGGCCGCATGAGACTCTCAGCAGCATAGGCTGAGTCTCATTCTTAGCCGCATGGACATTTCCACTTGGCCGCATATGCGCCCATCTCCTTGAGCCGCATGAACTCTAGCACTTGCGGACCGCATAGGCCCTGATCTTCGAGCCGCATGAGAACCCCTAGACCCAGCCGCATGGACTTCTTAATCCGGGCCGCATGACCCTGATTAATCCCAGCCGCATATGCGCCCGTCATTCCCTAGCCGCATGTGTAGAAGCATAGAAAATATTGCTTTTAGTCCCACATCGGAAAGGAGAAGAAGAAAGGGCTCACTCCATTATATAAATAGAGCCCCCTTACCTCCTTTGAAAAGGGCACCAACTTCTCTTTCCTCCTTCCAAACTTGGACTCTTCCTATTACGCACCTTCGGGTGCTAAGTAGAAGAAGTCTAGGGCAGCGCGGGCTCATCGGGCTAAGTCAGCTGTCCCAACCTCTGACCATCAAGAGCGTCCCGCTAAGCGGGCCTCTGATGGAAAGTTGTACAGAGCCGCCAGTGTCCAGCCCCCGGCGGCAAACGGACAGAGTGGTTCTCAAGAGTCTCCCAACAAAGATCGAGGGCAAGTGTTTCTATTAGCCCCACATCAGGGAGCAAACATGATACCTACGCACTCGTGTGTTCGGGATACCCGGGCCCACAAAGCGAGTGCACGGGCTGATCAAGACATTCCTCATGCGGCTCGGTCATGAGACGTCCTTCATGCGGCTCGGTCATGAGACATTCCTCATGCGGCTCGGTCATGAGACGTCCTTCATGCGGCTCGGTCATGAGACATTCCTCATGCGGCTCAGTCATGAGACGTCCTTCATGCGGCTCGGTCAGGAGACATTCTTCATGCGGCATAGAACCCAGGAAGCTTCATGCGACTCAAAATCAGACGAGCTTCATGCGGCTCAAAAGTCACCAACATGGACATGCGGCTCATACAGGAGCAGTCCCATGCGGTTCAGAGAGACTCTTAGTCTCATGCGGCTCGGGGTAGGAGAGTCCATGTGGCTTACATAGGGATAGTCCTATGCGGTTCAAAGATCCCCCTAGCCGCATGCGGTTCAGAAGTACATGCGGCTCCCATTCGACCAACAGAGATATGCGGCTCGATCGACGCCACGTGCCCCCATGGGACCCCTTCACACAGCTGGCCATCGAGCAATGGCCCTATTTAATGCTCTGCCATGATTTGACAGCTGACGGCTCTGACATGAAGTGTCATAATGGCCCTGTCAGAATGACAGACTCTTTGGGAATAGGAGAAAATCTCTGACACGATCCGAGATTGACACGTGGCTACACCCATGCGGCTCCAGTAAAGAACAGCCTCATGCGGCTGGCAAGAATCGTCTTTCTGCGGCTCACCAAGAAGCCATCCCATGCAGCTCGCGAGTACTACACTTATGCGGCCCACCGAGAAACCATCCCATGCGGCTCGTAAATACTATACCTATACGGTTCACTGAGACGCTGTCTCATGCGGTTCATGGATATCATGCGGCTCTGGCAGAGTCTATCATTAAGACACGTGGCAGAGATTCAATTGCCCCCACGACTTGACAGCTGGTAGCAAGGATGATTATGAGATGCAAATCAATCAGAGATTTACCAGATCCCAATGACCATATTTAACATTATCCTCATAATTAATGAGATCAAGTCATATCATTCATGATCAAGTCAATGGGACACGTGGCGAGCAATCGGGCATTGGTATAATCAATCATGAAGATTTAAAGCAATCAACATTAATTGCTCACAAGATTCGATGCTATCCTCATTAATGGCCAAGATTTATTGTAATCAGGACCAAGGGTTCAGATAGATTGAAGGAGCACCGACATTCCAAAATAATGATCATTAGCAAACCCTAATGGTCATACCTCACCCTTATAAATAGCCAGCATCATTTCTTTGCACAAGGGCCGACAACAAAAAAAATAAAAAAAATATACAGAGTCAGAGAGAGAATACACACAGAGAGAGAGAGAAGCCAGGAGAGCAACAGAGGAGCAAAAAGAGCACTTCTTCGTCAACGCCAACTATCTTTTCACAAGGAGCCAAGACTGCATACCGATCGTCCAAGGAGTAAGGCAGGGCTGCCGTCGCCTTCCCGAGCCTCTATCGTCACCCCCCAGAATCTAAAATAAACAATTGTACTTAGACTGCTGTACCTAGGTTTTCGTCCCTAGGCTTTCTTTGTACAAGCGAGTTTGTATTGTGAGTCTAAGTTCAGTCCTCCGATAATTGTTCTGTACTTTTATAATCAATCGCAAACACGATGGCGACTCTGCTGGGGACAAACTTCTCCACGGCTGAGGAGTTGGTGACGCAATCAGATGCAGCCAAACTTGGCTCCACGCAACAAAAGATGGTCGTCCGCTTCGACCAACAAGCGTTTGAAGAGATGCTCTCCGAAGGAAGCGCTGGCCCGGTCCAGAAGCGCACCCGCACGACGAAGGCTCGCAAAGAGTGGAGGCCAAAATCATTTGCTCCTCTCCAAGCCCCCGACGGTGTACCCTCTGTTGCTCAAGACGGTGAGAAGGACTCTTCTGCGGCCGCACTTCAGACCGTAGACAACTCTGCTGTCTCCAAGTTCGGCAGAAGAAAACACTATGATGCTGGACTTGTAGAGGAAAAGAGGAACTCTACGTGAACTGAGCCGCATAGGGGTACTAGCCGAGTGAAAAAGGCTCATGCGACCACAGTCGCTGGCCGCATGAAGAAGAATCACGCGGTCACATCTGGCAGCCGCATAGTTTATGCAGCTACAGTCGCCAATCACATAGATGAAACACATGAGGCTACAGGAGACAGCCGCTTGCAGAGAACCCATGCGGCCACTATTGCCAACCGCATGCGGCCAGCCTGCACGATCGTGACTCCTAACCGCCCAAAGACAACTCATCCGACAGCAGAAGATGACCGCATGCAGACAGCCTGTACGGTACCCAACTCTGGCGGCATAGCTTCCGTTCTACGCTTCTCTCGATCGGTCTTCGACCGTCTCTCATACGGTCCCGACCCTGATGATTCTCTGTATGATAAGCCAGATTCTGTGGCATTCAACTTGGACTCCTCCTATTACGCACCCACAAGTGCTAGAAGGAGGAAGTCTAGGGCAGCGCGGGCTCATCGAGCCCAGTCAGCTGTCCCAACCTCTGACTATCGGAGCGTCCCGTTGACTATCACACGGACCTCGGATGGAAAGTTGTATACAACCACTCAAGTCCAGCCCCCCGCGGCAAACAGACAGAGTGGTTCCTCTGACCTGCGGGAGACGATCCTCCACAAACGCAAGGAAAGAGAAGGAGTATCGGTGTGCAAAGAGTCCTCGCTTGGGCATCGCTGTACCCAAATCATCGTTAATTGCTGCTGCAACAATGCGATAATGACGGAAGCTCGGCCATCCGCCTTCCAAAGGCTACAGCACCCGAACTCAGAAGAAGAGGCACCTCCTGTTGTCTCCTGCAATTCTGCTCAAAAAGTTCCCGTCGAAGAGAGGAGGAAGAAAACGAGCGTCTCTAGTCCGAAGATATCAACTATTACAACTAAGAAACTGTCGTCTAAACGGCTGCCCTCCACTGGTGTATTCCAACACACCCGTTCAAAGACGAAATTTACCTCGATGGGAAATTCATCATCTACATCGCTGGAGGTTGAAGGAGCTGGGGGTAACACTCCTCCGAACATCCGTAACAATCCGATGTTCCAAGGAACCGAGTCCGCACAAACAACTCTTCCATCAGGAGCAACGGACGCTGATGCCCCCGAGGACATCCGTAACTCTCAAGACAAGGCAAGCTCTGAAGCTGGGGATACCGTTCCCTCCGAGTCCGAGCCTGAAAAGAATATTCCCACCTATCCCGATGACTTCTCGGTGCATGGGTACGACTCAGAGGGCACATCCTCCACCGTTCCTTCCATCACTCCTCACGTAAGAACGGTGTTCATGACGGACAGCGATCAAGGTGGTTCCAGTGATCGCCAGTGCATCGACAGTCTCGAAGCCATATTACTTGCTTTGGTCAAGTCTGTAGACGAGATTAAAGCGGCCCTGCCCACTTTACAAGGAGGAGCGCCTGGTCAAACAAACACAGGTCCCGCGGTCAATATAGATTCGAACTCAGCGGCACCAAACCTGGACAATAATCCTCCCGAAATAACAGCCCCTGCCGCGACAGATGAGACCCGAGAAGTAAGAAGATAGCTCCAAGAGCTCCGTGCCATGTTTCATGCCCGAGAAAACGCTCATGATCTCAGAATACGGCAACCATATCCTGCTGAGTGGAGGGATGTTCCATTCCCACCAAGATATAAGCCGTTCAACATCAACCCGTATGATGGCAAAACCTCAGCAAGTCGATACATCACTTACTTTGAGGTCACCACCGACCATCTGCCCCATGAAGACGCGATCCTCACACGGTTATTCATTGAAGCATTGGAAGGAGTCGCCTTTGATTGGTACCACAATCTGCCGGACAACTGCATCCATTCCTTCGCCGGCTTCAAGCGCATGTTCTTGGAACGATTCTATGAAGTAGGACAAGACATCACTATGTCCACTCTCATGGACGTCGTCCAAGGGAAGAAGGAGCTAACAAAGAACTACATCGAGCGGTTCCGCCAGACCGCCATGAAGCTGCCTTCCGGAAACCCGGATTCTTCTTTGATCGAAATCTGCCAAAAGAGACTGCTTCCAACGATCAGTCTCTGGATGGGCGAGAGTCAATTCAAAGATTGGAAGGCGTTCATCATCAGCGCCACAAGCGCTGAAGAACGACTGAAGAAGGCCCGCCAACTGGGGTTGCACATCTCAGAAGGAGAAAATAAGGGCAAGCGTCTCAACAACGATAATGGGGGTAACCCCTCCAACAATCGGGACAGCAAGGGAAAACAGGCTATGGTGGCCGACACGGCCCAAAAGCCCGAGCCACAGCCAGCAGACAAGCAATGGCCTCAGATCACTTACTCTTTCGAAGACGGCCACGTCAAGCCTATCTTAGACATGCTTATACAAGGAGGTAGAATTCAGCTTCCTCCACCAAGACGGGAGCCTCGGCCGGCTGATTTGGAGAACCCAAAGTTCTGCCATTACCACTGTTATGTATACCACGCTACACATGACTGCTACCAACTAAAACGGTACATCCAAAGCCTCATCGACTCGAACGCTCTGGCCATCGACTTCGAAGAGGTAACCGTAGCAGCCAATATGGTGTCCATACAATTCGGCAACTTCCCTCCAACGGAGACCCAAGACAGGGTAATTCCCGTCCCTCTCGCAACAATGGAGATTACCAATCTTCCCCCGTCCCGAGAACAAGCTGCTGGTCTAGTACCTCTCACCACCTCAAGAGGAGAGGTCATGTGGGTCCATCCAGACTTGGTATCAGAAGTAACTCGGCCCACACCATTTCTCACCAACAAAAAGAGTGAAAAAATCAAGACCTGCCGCACAATTTCAGCAGACGACGAGGAAGCTACAGCCGTCGTCACGCGGTCCGGAGCGCAATCCCAACCTGTGGTTGATAGTCCAGCTGAAAATCATCAACCTACTGCAACTGATGCTCTGGGACCGGCTCAGCCTTCGACGACCGACAAGCCTAGGCCGAAGGAGACTCGCTTCGACAAATCTCTCCGAAAGGATGCAGCCCAAGGGCTAGAGAGGCCCTACAACTTTGACATCTTAGCACAATTGGCTAACACTCCGGCCAAATTGTCATTATATGAACTCCTGAGGCTCTCCAAAGACGTTCGTATTGCATTGAGCGAAGCACTCCAAAATGCCGATGCCTATCTCGCTCAATCTAACCTCTCTGGGGAGGACTCAACTATGGATCTCCAAGATAGTGCCTGCACGGGAGCAATGCCCAACATCGTCTTCACTCCGCAGGACATGCTCATCAAAACCAACCTACATGATCGCCCGCTATACTACACGGGATACATCGGCGACGTGAAAGTGGATCGGATGCACATTGATCCTGGCTCTTCCATAAGCATCATCCCGAAAGGTCTGCTACATCATCTCCGCATTCCAATGCATCGTCTAACACCTACAAGCACCGCCATCAGCGGTTTCAATTCGGGCAGGAGCTACCCTATCGGGAAGATTCGTCTGAAATGTCAGATTGGCGATCTCCAATCCGAGGTCACCTGCTACGTCATAGATGCAGACACTTCTTACAACATCCTCTTGGAGCGCCCATGGATACACAATTATATGATCGTGCCTTCCACGCTACACCAGTGCTTCAAATATGTCGACAAACACGGCTTCGTTAAGACAGAGTTTGCTGACATCGATCCCTTCAAAGGGGTCGAATCTTACTACTCGGACTCCTGTTTATACGAAAAGTCGAAGAGGCACCTGGATGAAGGAGATGCACAAGCTCATACTGAGACAGCCACGGGATCAGAAGGACCCCTGACGATCCACCTCCAAGCTCGCAAACCGGGCAAGTCTGCACCCCTCACCGCCACTCTGCGGAAGGACGCAATCAGCCTCTCAGCGCAAGAGGAGCAGATAACAATCCGGCTGCCGAGATCCGGCCAAGTGCCGAGACCCACAACGGAGCCACTAACAATCAGATTACCAAGAGTCAGTCAACCACAAACAGGAAAGCTCAACCCCTCGGACAGGCCATTGACAATACACCTTCCCAAGAAAGGTTGTCGCCTCGATGCAAGGTCTGACACTTCCAGCGAACCAGCCACTCCTCGCTCCACATCGAATGCCAAACTGGGGGTCGCCAGTCTGCCAACTACCCCACGCTATGCTCCATCAACTGGACCACTGACAATCAAGCTTCCTAGGTCGTCCTCTCAGTCTTCGTTCACACAGGGGATAGTCGAAGAGGAACCGGAACTGGCCAAGTATGTGGCCGCCCACACTAATGTCCCCTCCGCTGATGATGTAATCCCCCTAGAAAAGATACCTTACTTCATCAATAAAGGGTTATCTTTGAACTACATCAAGCTCAATAAGCTATGTACGATGTATGCTATGGAACACGGCATAGGCGCTCACCTACACACACAGGTGACAAATGTGTACACCGCAATCCAGCTTACTCCAGAAGAAGACGCCTACCGAATACACAAGGGAGGGGATCATCCAGTCATCTTCGGCTGGACGAACAACCCTCATTCCCGCACCATAGAAGAAGACGACCTCGGGTCAGATACCGGGAGACTGCCTCTGTATCTCTATAGCCCTCAATCCAAGTATCTCATGCAGAAACAGGGGTATGATCTAAAGACTACGCCAGGATTGAACTATGACACTGGGCAACGATTACCTTTGAAGCCGCCAGCCCCGGCGGGCAAACCATGGAACTACTATAACAAAACTCGATGCGGGTTAGGGTATGTAATGCCTACTACGACGCCGGAAAGTTCAGATGAAGAATGCGACTGGCAGTCGCATTCAACCGGATCGCCAACTTCCGACTCAGATACCAGCATCGGAGATGTGCTCAGACAAGTCATGTCAGTCAACATAACGTTCGTCGACGCTTACCACTGAACTCACACCCTCAACATTTCAGATTATCGAGTCATGTACCAGCTGGTACCACTAAACTCACACCCTCAGCATTTCAGATTATCGAGTCATGTACCAGCTGGTACCACTGAACTCACACCCACAACATTTCAAGATTATCGAGTCATGTACCTGCTGGTGCCCCTGAACTCACCCCTACATCCCCTTTAGATTATCGAGTCATGTACCCGCTGGTGCCGCTGGACTCCCACTTTCTCAATATGTTAATTTACCGAGTTATGTACCCGCTGGTGCCTCTGAACTCATATTTCGGTCACTCTTTCAGATAGTAAGTTACGTATGATTATACCTCTAAACTTGCTTCCCTGGAAGAGATCCTCCCTCATGATCCAATACCCGCACTCCCAGTGCACAAAAAGGGTAATCGATCCACAAATTTCCGAAAACGGACATGTCCTCATTACCTCTGAATCGTTTTCACTTCCACCAAAAACAAACTGCCCCTCACATAGAACCTCCACGTTCTCCTACCTCTGAGTCGTTCTATGTACTCCCTCTTCATTGAGCCCACTCCTGCCATGTCATCATTACCTCTGAGTGGGAAGGCTCCGTCGAAGAACCCTACATGCTTGCCATGTCCACATTACCTCTGAGCAAGTATGTCGGTCTCCTTTCGACCTATTATCTGTACCCATAACCGGAGTACGACAAGGATAATAGGTCCACAAATGTCCGCTGTTGACCACGAATATCCCCCGTGAAACCTCCCCTGCCATGTCCTCACTACCTCTGAGCAGGAAGGTTCCACGGTAAAACCCTCATGCTTGCCATGTCCTCATGACCTCTGAGCAAATATGTTGGTTTTCCTTTTCACCCTATTATCTGTATCCCGAACCAGGGTACGCCAAAGATAATAGGTCCACAAATATCCCTTGCTAAGCTTCTTAGCATAAACCCACCATCTCACCATGCCCCGGGAGCCCAGCTGCTCTACGGTATTCTTTTTTCCCAATACCGAGAGCACCCATGACCACTTTGCCATGGCTGTTCCGGATATTCTGACCAAACTTGTTATCTGTACCTAAAACCAAGGTACGCCTAGGGTAACAGGTCCACAAATAATCCTCCAGCAAGTCCAATTCCACAAACGCCACAAGTATAAGAAAGAGAAGATGAGTTGAAACATGCTCATTTATTCAAAATTCAAAGTGCTACATTATCTGGGATCACATCCCTTGATAAAAAGAAAAGAAAAACAGTGAAAGAAAATAGAAAACTGATCACTGCTCCATGGCATTCTTTCGCCCGATACCAAGAACCTCCATATCCGCCTTACCGCGGAGTTGTTCTAGGTATCCTATCAAACTTATTATCCGTACCTAAAACCAAGGTATGCCAAGGATAATAGGCCCACAAATGTCCTCTGCTGACCACAAATGCCGTACTAGGTCCCTTAGTACATCCACATCTTTCCTCATCATCACATGCTTTCGGAGCCCAGCTGTTCTACAGCATTCTTTCACCCAATGCATAGAACTTCCACGTTGATAGCACCTCTGAGTTGTTCTATGTATCCTCATTCGAGTTCACTCCTACCATGTCCATATCATCTCTGAGTAGGAAAGCTCTACCATCAACCTTATATTTAGCACGTCCATACCACCTCTGAGTAAATATGATGGTTCCCTCTCTCAACTTATTATCCGTACCTAAAACCAAGGTACGCCAAGGATGATAAGTCCACATAAAATCCCCAGCGGAAGTACCCAAACCTATCACGTCCATGCTACCTCTGATTGGATTGCCACACCTAAATAAATCTACTTTCCATGCTTCTTATTCAAAGTGTTCCAAATTTGCAATTTGGAAACTTTGAAGGGGGTCCTGTAGAAGCATGAAAAATATTGATTTTAGTCCCACATCGGAAAGGAGAAGAAGAAAGGGCTCACTCCATTATATAAATAGAGCCCCCTTACCTCCTTTGAAAAGGGCACCAACTTCTCTTCCCTCCTTCCAAACTTGGACTCTTCCTATTACGCACCTTCGGGTGCTAAGTAGAAGAAGTCTAGGGCAGCACGGGCTCATCGGGCTCAGTCAGCTGTCCCAACCTCTGACCATCAAGAGCGTCCCACTAAGCGGGCCTCTGATGGAAAGTTGTACAGAGCCGCCCGTGTCCAGCCCCCGGCGGCAAACGGACAGAGTGGTTCTCAAGAGTCTCCCAACAAAGATCGAGGGCAAGTGTTTCTATTAGCCCCACATCAGGAGCAAACATGATACCTATGCACTCGTGTGTTCGGGATACCCGGGCCCACAAAGCGAGTGCACGGGCTGATCAAGACATTCCTCATGCGGCTCGGTCATGAGACGTCCTTCATGCGGCTCGGTCATGAGACATTCCTCATGCAGCTCGGTCATGAGACGTCCTTCATGCGGCTCGATCATGAGACATTCCTCATGCGGCTCGGTCATGAGACGTCCTTCATGCGGCTCGGTCAGGAGACATTCTTCATACAGCATAGAACCCAGGAAGCTTCATGCGACTCAAAATCAGACGAGCTTCATGCGGCTCAAAAGTCACCAACATGGACATACGGCTCATACAGGAGCAGTCCCATGCGGTTCAGAGAGACTCTTAGTCTCATACTGCTCGGGGTAGGAGAGTCCATGCGGCTTACATAGGGACAGTCCTATGCGGTTCAAAGAGCCCCCTAGCCGCATGCGGTTCAGAAGTACATGCGGCTCCCATTCGACCAACAGAGATATGCGGCTCGATCGACGCCACGTGCCCCCATGGGACCCCTTCACACAGCTGGCCATCGAGCAACGGCCCTATTTAATGCTCTGCCATGATTTGACAGCTGACGGCTCTGACATGAAGTGTCATAATGGCCCTGTCAGAATGGCAGACTCTTTGGGAATAGGAGAAAATCTCGGACACAATCCGAGATTGACACGTGGCTACACCCATGCGGCTCCAGTGAAGAACAGCTAAATGCGGCTGGCAAGAATCATCTTCCTGCGGATCACCAAGAAGCCATCCCATACGGCTCGCGAGTACTACACTTATGCGGCCCACCGAGAAACCATCCCATGCGGCTCACAAATACTATACCTATGCGGTTCACTGAGACGCTGTCTCATGCGGTTCATGGATATCATGCGGCTCTGGCAGAGTCCATCATTAAGACACGTGGCAGAGATTCAATTGCCCACACGACTTGACAGCTGGTAGCAAGGATGATTATGAGATGCAAATCAATCAGAGATTTACCAGATCCTAATGACCATATTTAACATTATCCTCATAATTAATGAGATCAAGTCATATCATTCATGATCAAGTCAATAGGACACGTGGCGAGCAATCGGGCATTGGTATAATCAATCATGAAGATTTAAAGCAATCAACATTAATTGCTCACAAGATTCGGTGCTATCCTCATTAATGGCCAAGATTCATTGTAATCAGGACCAAGGGTTCAGATAAATTGAAGGAGCGCCGATATTCCAAAACAATGATCATTAGCAAACCCTAATGGTCATACCTCACTCTTATAAATAGCCAGCATCATTTCTTTGCACAAGGGCCGGCAACAAAAAGAATAAAAAAAATATACATAGTCAGAGAGAGAATACACAGAGAGAGAGAGAGAAGCCAGGAGAGCAACAGAGGAGCAAAAAGAGCACTTCTTCGTCAACGCCAACCATCTTTTCACAAGGAGCCAAGGCTGCATACCGATCGTCCAAGGAGTAAGGCAGGGCTGCCGTCGCCTTCCCGAGCCTCTATCGTCACCCCCCAGAATCTAAAATAAATAATTGTACTTAGACTGCTGTACCTAGGTTTTCGTCCCTAGGCTTTCTTTGTACAAGCGAGTTTGTATTGTGAGTCTAAGTTTAGTCCTCCGATAATTGTTCTGCACTTTTACAATCAATGGCAAACAGTATGAACTTGCTCCCTCCCAGCCGCATGAAGCCTACTCTTCCGCTGGCCGCATGAGGCCCAACATCTTGGAGCCGTATGCGCCATCACCTCCCTGGCCGCATGCGCCCCATTTCTTCTTGGCCGCATGAGATCCAGCGGCCCTGGCCGCATGCGCCCTCATATTTGAGCCGCATGAGTCTTACCCTTTCCTGACCGCATATGCTTTAGCCGCATGGCTCTTCTATAGTCCCGAATATTGATATTTTATTAGATATTTTACGTCCATTTTATATCCTTACGCCTTTTGTCCTGAACTTGAAAATCATGAATTCATTTGATATGTTTGGAATTGATAATTGAGCATGACGTGATAGTGACCCGTAGTGGTACACTCCTGACATAATAACCTGACATGACCAGATGGTGGCCCGTCGTGGCGCACTCCTGACTAGTATATTTGATATGATAAACCTAACATGATTATCCTGAATAGCTGTTGCGACGGCTACTTGACATGACATGACCTGTATAATTAATCTGGACACCGTGGGCGATTGTGCTTGTACAAATAAACTAGTCCTATCTTGCATCATGTCTAGGACAGGGACTCCTGAGTACCACGGTCAGGAGTACCTATTGAAATGGACTAAGGTTAACAACTAGATTAACACATTAGTCATGAAGAGATTCCCTAGCTACAGGCAATCCCGTTACCTGGGCGCGCCTGGGATCTGTAGCCTGCCGTCGAGTAGGGCACATTTCCAGCACACTGTCATGTGTTGCACCCTTCAAGCTACTTAAGGGTACATGCATTTCCTGGACGATGTACCCACCTGTATTCAACCCCTAATTTCGACCTGGGTAACCTGGATGGTCTGCAGGGCTTGTGGCTGTGGAATAATCTCACTGCATCTTGTTAGTAACTAGGCCTGTGATAACCCTAGTTAGTTAAAGTATCAAGCCGTAGGTCTTGTTTGGCCGTGAAATGATTGGATGGAGTTTAACTAGTCTAGTCATGTCATGATCCTGCTCCAGATTGCTACATGACCAGAATGCCTGTATTTATTTTACTGATAAATGGTGAGAATTCCAAGCTCTGTTCAGACGAAGGGTTACAACCCCGGTCCTTGTTTGGTTTACGGGTTGTAACCTGGTTATCTGAATAGTTCCATGGTTATCTCGTCGTATATCATCCTGATGTATTTTTTTAATTCCAGTTTTACCTTATTTTATACTCTTATGCTGATTGCTGGTTTTAGTTCCTAAGTGAAGCTTCTTTTGTGGCACTTGCTCTTTCTGGGGTCTGACCCAGCTGGTTTTGTGTGGCCAGATTTCGAAGCAGCTCCAGAGGATCTACCGACCTTCCAGCCAGATGGTGGCCACTAGACGAAACCCTGGCAACGAGTGGGTTTATTTTTGATCTCCCACTTTATTGTAAAAATATTCTTTTGAGGCGTTTAGCCGACGAGCACCTGTTTAGCTCGATTGTACTTTACTTACTGTCTGCCTACGGGCTGTAACATGATTAACAGATCCTAGGGTTGATCATGTATGACTAAACTCTTGCTAGTCCTAACATTTTGTAACGACTAGCTTCATGATCAGCTGAATATGTAATATTTGGGATGCCTTATTATTGTATATTTAATAATCATACATCTTGTAAAATCTATTTACTTGTTTGTGATTGAGACACTAGGCTTGTTCATGACCATAGGAGACTGTTGGCTTGTAGTAAACCCTCATGTATCTAGACAGCCGTGACCGTATAGCGAGATGGATTCCATTTCATATACGTAGCTGGCTATGTCTGCCCCCGCTCTCCAGTATTCTGGTTCTGGGGCGTGACACCAAGAGGATGTTGTAAGAAGTGTCTGCATCTATTGTAGGCCTCAAAAATAAAGTCACGTTGAGTTGATCAGAACAAGTCACGCAGAGTGATCCAAGAAGCAGCACAAAAGATACGCTAAAGTTCTGCCTGGCCATCTCCTTTAGAAGTCACGCAGAAATAGCTCAGCCATACATCAGAATTATTATGACTGACAGCACAATAGTCGAAGAATATCTCTTCGTATGCCACGTATGTACAGACTTCGAGAGATCATCGCCGTCTACTGCGTGATTTTCGAAATCTTTTTCAGCAAGACTCAGCCTTCGTCAAGTTGGCGTACCAAAAGGGTTTCTTGTCATTTAATGCGACTGACAAAGCAATCACTGTCAGAGATTTTGTGTCAGTCGAGACACGCCGAATCAAGACAGCTGACAGTTCTATCTCAAGTCTGCGTGTATTTGTGATCTTCATCTCAAGTTTGCGTGGATTCTGAAGTTTTCTTCCTCAAGTTTGCGTGGATTTTTGAGTTCTTTGCCTCGAAGTCTGCGTGGATCCTGAAGCTTCCTGCCCCAAGTTTGCGTGGATTTTGAAGCTTTCTACACCGAGTTCGCGTGGATTTCGTCTTCAACAAGTCTGCGTGGATTTTATCAAATTGGAGTACGTGGCAGCCATGCCACTGATCTCTCGCCTGCGTGTCCTGTAACTTGCACACGACTCATACATGATTGCCATGTGTCCAACAGTTACAGGTCACGTCCAGTAACTGCTCACAGCCTTGCGTATGTTAAATCCTGCGTGATTTTCAACTAAGCACAGGCTGTGAAGACAGTTATCTTTTCAGTTATTATTTTTGACTCTATAAATAGAGTTCTTTTTTTCATTCATTGTACAGATACATAGATATCTACTGTCAAAATTTTGAGAGCTTTTCTTCTTCGCATAGTCCAAGGGATAAAGCGATCGTCTTCTAGATCGGATTCCTACAGTTGTAATTTTCCCAGAAACACTACAAATAAAGAGAATTTCTTTATGGAAAACAAATTGGCGACTCTGCTGGGGAAAACCATCTCCTCTTCTGAGATGGCAACAACTCAATGTGACACTTCGTCAATCGGCTCGACGAAGAAGGTGATGACGATCAAATTCGATCAACTCGCCTATGAAGAAATGCAGCGGGCTAAGGGTAGCAAGCCCACTCCAGCCTCCATCATCACTGCCAAGTCGAAGGGACACTCTGTCTATGTCCCTAAGAATCAGTTGGCAGTCAATGGTGAAGTCTCTGCCACAGTGTCTGCTCCTAACACTGGCAAGAGCTCTATTGCAAGCACGCACACTCTTGTGCACTCGAAGATGACAGCAATCAAAGATCACGCTAACAGTACTGGCTCCTTAGCCAAATCTGTTCCAGTGTGTATCTCCAAAGTTAAAAGTCACGCTGACAGTACTGGCTCCTTAGCCAAATCTGTTCCAGCGTGCAAATTCAACTCTAAAAGTCACGCTGACAGTACTGGCTCCTTAGCCAAATCTGTTCCAGCGTGCAAATTCAACTCTAAAAGTCATGCTGATAGTACTGGCTCCTTAGCCAAATCTATTCCAGTGTGTAATCCCACATTCAAAAGTCACGCTGACAGTACTGGTTCCTTAGCCAAATCTGTTCTAGCGTGTAATTCTAAAATCAAAAGTCACGCTAACAGTACTGGTTCTTTAGCCAAATCTGTTTCAGCGTGTATTTCATCAGAGAAGAATAACTCCTTAGTTATCTCTTCTTCTTTACCGAGTTCTACTAGAACTGGGGGTGGTCTTCCACACAAAGTCTCTTCGAAAAGGAATAACTCTTTAGTTGTTTCTTCTGCTCCTGTAGTTTTTACTTCAGGAACAGCTTTGACTGATACTTTTGTTAGTCAAAGGAAAGGAGATGGTCTTTTGACTACTCTTCCTTCTGGACATTCTATGTCTCAAAATCTGAATGAGTCTAAGAAGAAATATTCCTTAATATCTTCTCCTATGACTTCTTCAAATTGGGCACAGAATCTGTCCATTAAAGAGGGTCTGTTACCAACTCCTAATCAAAGGAGTGGTTCAACTCTTCCTTCTCTGCAAATATCCAGATCAATGGAAGGAAAACTCCATGTTTCTAAAATTAATGTGTTACCTTCCACTGATTTAAGAACAAAACTCAGCACTTCTGGTGTTAAGAAACCATACCAATTGGATATGAAGATAAAAGATCCAGATGCAGAGTATGCAAGAAATTATGTGGCTCACATTAATCACTCTTTGTATAATCAAGAGCCATCAAGACCCAAGAACAGGAAGTATACTCCTCAATCTTCACAAACAGATTTACGGGAATATCTTCAACAGAAGAGAAGGAGTAATTCTATATCAAAGGAACATGCTGAATATGACTTCTATCCAAGAGTCATAATTCAGTGCAGATGTCAATCAACAGTCCAAGACCATGGTGATCATGAATATGACTTCCAGCCAAGAGTCACAATGTAATGCAGATGTCAAAATAAACGACAGTCTGTCTTCAATAGGATTCAGTATGAACCTATGCCTGATGAAGATGAGCCTTTGTTTGCCTCTGTCAACATGACTTCTCGGGACACCGGGGGTAGAGTTGATAGTCCAGATGGAGTATATAGAAACACCAGAGCAAGAGTCCTGGCTTCTAGTCAAAGAAATGTGATCCCTGAAATTGATTCTAAATTTCTTGGAGAATCTAACTTCCCACCACTTCCTACTGGGGGTAATTCTCCTATAGTTGACTTTGATGTACGAAGCAATGATTCAGAGCATACAACATCTACTAGTTCATCAATAATCCCTCATACAGTCACGACTTACATGGTTGATGGGAATATTGATGAACCTTCTTCTTCCTTGACTCCTCAAGATCAAAGAATTGCTTCTTTGGAACAGCAAATAAAGTCTATGACTGACACAATAAAGTCGATGTATGAACTCATGACAGCTCAGTTGCAAAATCGACAGACTGTACCAGATGCCATACCAGTTGATACTGATATAAGTCCAGTACAAGTTCCTCCAGCAGTACAATCCAATACTCCTGGACCAGCTCAACTAAATCCTAGTCTCTCTGGAGCTGGGGGTAGTGCTTACAATGCTGTTCCTCCTCCCAACTATTCTCTTCAAGCCACAACTCCACAATCTTCGGGAGTTGGCTCTGAAGAATTGAAGAATCTCAAAACTCAATTCGAGGCATTCAAACAGAAGGATGGTTTACAAAGGTTAGGCATCAAACAGCCTTATCCGATAGAATGGAAGCAAGTATCATATCCTCCTAAATACAAGCCTCCTACTATCTCATTCTATGATGGAACCACTTCTCCAAGTCAGTTTATCAATCACTTTGAAGTGATGACTGATCAACTGCAACCAAGTGATGCCCTCCTTACTCGGGTATTTATTGGAAGTCTCAAGGGAACGGCTTATGAATGGTATAGGAGTCTCCCAGATGGGAGTATTACCTCATTTGCTGGTTTCAAACAGATGTTTCTTGAAAGGTTCTATGAAGGGCTTAATGACATGACTATGTCTGCTCTTATTAGAATCAAGCAGAAAAATAATGAATCTACAGAGGAATACATTGAACGGTTTCGAAGAGAAGCTCTGAAGATGCCTCTTGGAACTCCTGATGCTGTCACCATTGATACGTGCAAATCAAACTTGTTGCCAATCATCAGTATGTGGACAGGGTCCACTCAATTTCAAGATTGGCCTTCCTTCATAGTCAGTGCCAAAGCTGCAGAAATCAGTGCTGAAACCTTCAAAGGTTTAGGAGTGCAGATGACTCCTAAAGAAACAGGACAAGGTGCTAACAATAAAAATAATGCTCGCAAAGGAAAAGAAACTCTTGAAGTTAATCTTCAGAGCAAAGATGCATCAAATGTTCAAACTCTTGCCTCTACAACTCAACAATCAAGAACACCTCGCCCCAAAGAAGAATATTCTTTTGACGACGACGATGTCCTTGGTATCTTTGAATGTCTGCTAAAAAGTAATAAAATACAATTACCAGAGATCAAGAAACCTGATGAAGCTGGTAAGACAGATCATCCTAAATACTGTCCATATCACAGAATGCTGGGTCACACAATTCGTACATGTTATGTACTGAAAGGAAAGATCCAAGAAATGATTAAATCTGGAGCTATCTCTCTTACTCCAAAAGAGAAGACCGTCACCTCCAACGTCGTCTCTATGCAATTTGGAGATTTCCCTCCTCAACTTCTTGAAAGTGGGATTGTTCCTATTCCCAAAGCAACTCTTGACATAGTGAATCTTCCTCCTCCACAGTCTGAAGGATTAGCACCAATCACTTTGGAGACTGGAGAAATCATGTGGATCCATCCTGATCTAGTGGCAGATTTTGAATCGCCTTCTCCTCAAAAGATTTCTTCTAAAAAAAATCCAAGAAGGCTGGAAAGATCAAGTCATGTCATATGACTTCTCATGGGCCTACCTCTGACACAGAGCCAAAAGACAAAGAAGAAGCACTTGTTAGTGCTACTCGAACGGGGAAACCTTACCTAAAGGACTATTCTAAAAATCCTGAAGATCCTACTGATATCCCTTCAGATGCTAAAGATGCTCCTAATGTTCCTCCTGAAGAAGAATCATCCACTGAACCTGTTCCTCCCAAGCCTACGGCTCTGGAGAAAGGCAAACAACAGGCTCGGTTTGATAAGCCAATCAAGAAGTCTTCTCCTCTTGGACTTCAGAAGCCTTACAACTTCGACATTTTGGCTCAACTTGCTAATACTCCAGCTAGAATGTCCCTTTTTGAACTTCTACGTCTTTCCAAAGAGACTCGGGAGACGTTAAGTGAAGCACTTCTACAAGCTGACTCTTGTTTTGCACAATTGAAGAAGCCAGATGCGGAACCTGCCACTTGCTTACATTGCAACAGTGTACTGGAGATTATCCCAAATATCAACTTTACACAAGACGACATGCTACTGGAGGATAATCGACATGACCGACCTCTCTACTACACTGGTTATATTGATACGATGAAGATAGATCGTATCTTCATTGACCCAGGGTCTACTATAAGCATAATGCCGAAGAGTCTGTTAGATGAACTAAAAATCCCTCTTCACAAGCTCTCCAAGACGGTTACTCCTATCTTGGGATTCAATCAAAGCCGAAGTGAGCCTTTAGGAAAGATTCATCTGAAGCTTCAGATAGGCGATTTCAGATCTAAAGTCACTTTCTATGTGATCGAGATCGTGGGATCCTATAATCTTCTTCTGGGGAGGCCCTTTCTTCATGAAAATAATGTGGTACCCTCTACTCTTCATCAATGTTTTAAATACATTGATAGCAATGGAAGAGTACAAAAAGAAGTTGTTGATATAAATCCCTTCCATGGGGTTGAAGCTTATTTCAACGATTCCCGAATGTACAAAGAAGAGTATACAAGGATCATACAAGCTATGGAGAAAGAAGATGCACAAAGTGAGACTTTAATAATCCCTGTTAAAAGTCGAACTACTCAGCAACAATCTCTTAAACCCTCTAGAGAAGAGTCTTTCATCATTCCAGTGAGTGGACGGATCTCTCCGTTACCTCAGTCATCTACTCAAAATACACTGATCATTCCTGTCAGTGGGCGTACTACAGTTCCTGTATCTTCACAAGATACTCTGCTAATTCCAGTTGGAGGGCGGACTACTCTTCCTACTCAAACTTCAAGGGAGCTCACCTCTTCTGAGCCATTTGTTATCGATCTTAATCGAAACAAAGCTTCTTCTTCTTCTTCCCCTTTAGTCATTGACTTGGCTAAAATCTCTAAGGCTCAGCCTTCTCCTAATGTAAATATTGCTGCTTTTACATTTAATGAAAAGTCTCCACCTTTGCAGTACGTTGATGTGTGTAATTATGTTCATAGTTATTTACATCTGTTAGATGACTTGAACACAATAACCATAGGAGTTGTACAGACTGTTCATACAGATGTATCTCTAGAACCTGTACAATCTTCATACTTTCTAGTTCCCAGCAGAAAGCCAGGAGACATTCCAATATTCTTTTACAAAGGGCCTCAAAATCCTTCTGATCTTGAAGATGATGACAAAAATAATGATACTGGAAGATTACAACAACGTCGTTATAGTCAGCAATCTAGAGACATCATCAAAAATATGGGCTATGACTTCAGGACTGGCCTCAATGATGGAAAAGGAAGAAAAATACCTGTCCGGATTCCTCCTTTGAAATATGGAAGGACGAAATGCGGATTGGGTTATACTGCTCCTACTCCTTTCATCAATATTATCCATGAAGATCCCGAGTCTGACGAAGATAAGAGATCTGATTCTTCTAGTACCACTTCTTGGGATTCCGATACGAGTATCGGGGACTTCTACTGCAACCTTCTGTCTTCCAATATGGTTTCCATTGACCATTCTGAAGAAAGTGATGAAGACGAAGAAGAGTTTGAAATCTCACCTGAATCAGAACAGTGGGCCCAAAGATTAGATAATCAATGGGAGTTTTGTTTCGAGCAAAAAGAACCTCCGACTGAAGATAAACTTGTTCAAATAAATGTTGGTGAAGAGGGATCTCCCAAACCAATATTCATCAGTGAAAGTCTTTCAGAAACTGATAAGAAAGACATGATCAAACTCATTCGTGATTACATCGATGTCTTTGCTTGGAGTTATGAAGATATGCCAGGGCTTGATCCTCAAATTGCAACTCACAAGCTCAATATCTTGCCGAATGCTAAACCAGTCAAACAACAACAGCGACGATTTCGTCCAGACATTATGGATGCAATTGAAGCTGAAGTCAATAAACTCATGGCCTCTGGGTTTATCAGAGAGGAACAACATCCTGATTGGGTGGCTAACATAGTTCCTGTTCTCAAAAAGACTGGCAAGATCAGAGTATGCATAGACTTTCGCGATCTCAATGCGGCATGTCCTAAAGACGAGTTTCCTCTTCCGATCACTGATGTCATGATCGATAATACTTGCGGGTTTGAACGAATGTCATTCATGGACGGGTATTCTGGGTACAATCAGATCAAAATGTTTCCAGAAGACGAGAAGCACACTTCTTTCAGAACACCGATTGGTACATACTGTTATACAGTTATGCCATTCGGTCTCAAGAATGTAGAAGCAACTTATCAACGAGCTATGAGCACTATATTCCGTGAACATTTATGGAAAACAGTCGAATGCTATGTTGATGATATTGTAGTCAAAAGTCGACAAAAGGAGGATCATATCCAAGATTTGAAGACTATATTTGATCTAATGCATAAGCATCAATTAAAGATGAACCCTACTAAGTCCTTCTTAGGCGTCTCTAGTGGTAAATTTCTCGGCTTCGTCATTACCTCTAAAGGTATACACGTGGATCCCGAGAAGATCAAAGCCATCCAAGAGATGCGTCCTCCACGCACCTTAAAAGAGCTACGAGGATTTCAAGGAAGAATCGCTTATATCAGGAGATTCATCTCTAATTTATCAGGACGCTGCAGACCATTCAACAAACTTATGAAGAAAGGTGTCTCTTTTATCTGGAATGATGAATGTCAGAAAGCATTCGATGATATAAAACAATATCTAATGAGCCCTCCAGTATTGGTACCTTCCGTCTCAGGAATACCGTTCCTCCTCTATACTCGAGCAATGAGTCATTCATTGGGTGCATTACTCGCTCAAAAGAATCAAAATGGCCATGAACAAGCCATTTATTATCTCAGCCGCACTATGACTGGAGCTGAACCTCGATATTCACCGGTTGAAAAAGAATGTCTAGCCTTGATGTTTGCTGTCCAAAAGACACGTCATTATATCATTGGCCAGACTATTCATGTCATCTCTAGGATCAATCCTATACGGATCATGATGAAGAAACCCAGTGTTTTGAATTCTCGATTGGCTAACTGGGGAATCCTACTTGCTCAGTATGACATGCACTATATTCCTCAAAAATCAGTCAAAGGACAAGCTTTAGCTGATTTTCTGGCTGCTCACTCAATTCCAGAAAATTCAAAACTCTATGATAAAATCCCAGATAAAGTCCTAGATTCAAATCAAATTGCTGAAGAAGATCCTACTTGGCGTCTATTCTTTGATGGAGCATCAAGAATTGGTCCTAATAGCGATATTGTCGCTGGAGTTGGAATTGTTCTTGTATCGCCAGAAGGTCTTGCCATCCAAAGAGCTTATTCTCTCGATCAGCCGTGTTCAAACAATGTAGCTGAGTACAACGCATTACTTATTGGTCTTCAACTCGCTAAACATCTGAATATTCAACATTTGGAGGCGTACGGAGACTCTAAACTCATTGTCAATCAGATCAGGGGTACTTATGAAGTTCGCCATCAAGATCTGGTTTCTTATCATAAAACAGCTATATCTATGGCTTCTTCGTTTGAAGAATTCTTTATTGAACATGTTAGGCGAGCATGTAACACAGAAGCTGATGCCCTTGCTAATCTTGCAGCGGTACTGGCTATCCCAATCAGACGGCAACAAATGATTGTTGTTCGTAATCGAGAATTATTTCATCTTGAAAATAACCTGACTCTAGGACTTCCAGTTGACATTGAAGAATCAACATCTCATGACGTCAAGACAACAAGAGGATTTGGATTCAGTCGTAAATCGATGTCATCTTCATCTGATTCCAGCATGGAATTCATCTTCAGTAACTCGACTGAGAATCAGAATACGGATAAAGATTGGAGACTTCCTTTCTTAGATCTCGTATTATATGATATTCTTTCGGATGATCCGAGTGAGGCAGCATCTATCAGACGACGATCACTCAGATTCTACTACAATCATACAACAAAGACCTTATATCGTCGAGCTTATGATGGTTTACTCCTTCGATGTGTTGCCGGTGACGAGGCTCAACAAATCATTCGTGAAGCACATGATGGAATTTGTGGAGCACATCAGCCAGGACCAAAACTTCAAGACCGTATTCGACGTATAGGTTATTATTGGCCCACCATGGTATCTGATGCTATCGAATACGCAAAGAAGTGTAAAGCTTGTCAAATTCATGCGGATTTTATTTATCAACCCTCGGAATTTCTACATCCGACGGCAGCATCATGGCCCTTCAAAGCTTGGGGCATGGACATTGTCGGCCCGATCAATCCACCGTCATCTAAAGGTCATCGGTTCATTCTCGCAATAACCGATTACTTCTCCAAATGGGCCGAAGCCATTCCATTATCTGAAGTTAAGACGTCTAATGTCATCAGCTTTATTAAGCACCACGCACTACCAAAATACATGAATTTACCGACGGCCCTATCCGTCGGTATTCCGTCGCCAAAAATAAATACCGGCGGATTACCGACGGATATTTTGGTAAAACAGTCGTCGGAAATAACCTCGTCGCTAAAACATATCCGTCGCTACTCCGTCGCTCAGCGACGACTTAGCGACGGAATACCGTCGGCGCATTTAAATATATATAGCGACGGATTACCGACTAGCTTTCGTCGAAACATGTATCAAGATATAGGTTTAGCGACGGAATACTCCGTCGCTAAAGAGTCGGCAAAACCGTATCAGTGATTTTCTGATACGCAATATCCGTCGCTAATCCGTCGTAAATTTGTCGGTAAAAGCGTATCAGCGACAAAACATCCGTCGCTAACAGCAAAATTTATGGACATCAAACAGAACTAGGTCGACGGACGTTCCGTCGCTAAACCGTCGCTCAATGTAAAATTCTCCAGGTAGCGACGGATATTGCGTCGCCAATCCGTCGATACATTAAAACTCCTACAGATAGCGACGGATGGTCCGTCGCCAATCCGTCGCTTTATTGAAATGCTCCAGGTAGCGACGGTTTTTCCGTCGCTACTCCGTCGCTAAACTCAGTTTCTCCATTTAGCGACGGACTATCCGTCGCTGAGTGGTCGCCAATCCGTCGCTAACTTCTAATTTTTGAAAAAAAATACTGAAAACAGACTCTTTCCTGTTTGTGCAACACATCCAACACAATATCAAACATGCAAAATATCCATATACAACACCATATATCCATATCCAACACGAATATCCAACGTATCCAATATCCAACACCATATATCCATATGCAAAATATCCATATCCGACACCAATATCCAACGTATCCAATATCCAACAAAATATTACCAACACAATATATCCAATATCCAACATTAAATTATCCAAACATAAAAAAAATATCCGAACATACAATGTATCCAAATGTCTACAAAAAATTTGGCAGCACCTCATTTGTATATCAGATCATCGCTTATAACCCAGCGTAGGTATATATCCAAAAATCACATAGACGAAATATGCACATACGAATTTAATGCACACCAATTATCCAAGAAAAGACATCAATTATACTGAAGAGTAACCTAATATCCGTCGTTATACTGAAAATTTATCTTCAAGTGTGAGAACGGATGGCTCAGAATACACAACCCAAAATTCATTCTAGCATACATTAGTGTGAATCATCTATGTTCTGTACATATGGTGTAGTATATGATCTTATCGTATATAGTATTTGAAGAACGTAACAGAATCAAGATGAACTCACATAATGTAATACTAAGACATCATCTACTACTATATAAGATATAGTGATAGGTTGTCGTATCATCATTGCCGAGGGATGAGGGTCGGAAGACAGTCAACTTTATCTACGGCTACATAGTTTCTGCCTCGCCAGTCGAATGGCTGCAAGTACTATGTCCGGATCACCATGTCGAACCGTAGTTCAAATGGAGCTGGAATGGAGCCAAAATACAGTACTACTTCACCATGTCGTACCATTTTACTTTCTCTCTCTCCTCCCCCCTCCGACGCTCTCACTCTCTCCGGCGCTCTCACACTACTAATTCCTATGTGTTTTAAGTGTGAGAACGGATGGCTCAGAACACAACCCAAGATTCATTCTAGCATACATTAGTGTGAATCATCTATATTCTGTATACATATCGTGTAGTATATGTTAACCTTATCGTATCTAGTATCTGAAGGACGTACGTAACAGAATCAAGATGAACTCACTAATGTAATACTAAGACATCATCTACTACTATATAAGATATAGTGATAGGTTGTCGTATCATCATTGCCGAGGGATGAGGGTCGGAGGACAGGCAACTTTATCTACGGCAACAAAGTTTCTGCCTCGCCAGTCGAACGGCTGCAGGGAATATCCGTCACCATGTCGTACCGTAGATTAATGCAATTAATGGAGCTGGAAATATCCGTCGCTAACCGGTAACTAGTCCGTCGCTAACTGAGATTGTCACATACACATATGTATATCACAGCTAGATGTATAGATATATACATCTATACAGAAGCACACAACTGATAGAACTCGCACTGTCCTTGAGACAGTGAACATATACACCATGAATCCAAACCCCATATATATTCACATTTACTAATCCAAACACCACCAAACTAATGGAACACCCAATATGGATAACACATTATTTAGCCAATATATAAACTCAGATGAATTTGAGAAGCAAAGCCACCCGCCGCCCCCGACCAAAGCCCGCCGCCCCAAGCCTGCCGCCCAGTAGTTCGGTTGCATATATATATGAAGAGTACTTATGGGTGTGCGTCGGTTGCAAATAGCCCCGACGTACCCGCCCCAAGCCTACCGCACCCGCCCCAAGCCAGCCGCTCAGAATACACAACCCAAAATTCATTCTAGCATACATTAGTGTGAATCATCTATGTTCTGTACATATGGTGTAGTATATGATCTTATCGTATATAGTATTTGAAGAACGTAACAGAATCAAGATGAACTCACATAATGTAATACTAAGACATCATCTACTACTATATAAGATATAGTGATAGGTTGTCGTATCATCATTGCCGAGGGATGAGGGTCGGAGGACAGTCAACTTATCTACGACTACATAGTTTCTGCCTCGCCAGTCGAATGGCTGCAGGGACTATATATGTCCTGATCACCATGTCGTACCGTAGATTAATGCAAATGGAGCTGGAAACAAAATACAGAAACCAAAAAACAAAATACAAAATCCAATCCCTGGGTTCGCCGAAAATACGAAACACAGAATCCAATCCCTGTATTTTAAGTGTGAGAACGGATGGCTCAGAAGACAACCCAACCGGAGAGGATACTCCGAGAGATCCATCTGGGTAGGACGTATACTCTGAGAGATCACCCTTACAGAAATGATATCAGTAGTGGGATCGAATGTTGGAGAAGATATTATCACAGTATACGTCCTCTCCTCCACGATGGCTCTAGACCCATCTGCTCGTCCCTGCTTCCATTCTTCTTGTTTGACTCTCTCAGCCACACATGATATCCAGCTCAAGTGTAGAGTAGGCGGAAAAGAAGAGGATAGGAATAGGAGGGGGAAGCAGCACACCGGCGGCATGACCCGGAGGAAGTACAGAGGTTTTCTTCAACGTACGTAGGAGAACTATAAGGATATATGTAAACACAACATATCACCTTGTCAAAGACCCTAAATGTGACAACCATGTTACCGCGGTGTCGGAAGACTAACATGTCATAATTTTATAAGCCGTGTGTTTTGACATAATCCTCCCAACCGGATTTCAGTTCTATGTAATAATGCGAGATTAAGACACAGGAGGAAAGAGTTGGGATGATTATATCAAAACACACGGCTTAGAAAATTATGACATGTTAGTCTTCCGACACCGCGGTAACATGGTTGTCACATTAAGGGTCTTTGACAAGATGACATATTGTGAAAAGATATATCCTTATAGTTCTCCTACGTATGTTGAAGAAAACCTCTGTACTTCCTCCGAGTCATGCCGCCGGTGTGCTGCTTCCCCCTCCTATTCATGTCCCCTTCTTTTCCGCCTACTCTACATTTGAGCTGGATATCATGTGTGGCTGAGAGAGTCAAATAAGAAGAATGGAAGCAGGGACGAGCAGATAGGTCTAGAGCCATCGTGGAGGAGAGGACGTATACTGTGATAATATCTTCTCCAACATTCGATACCACTACTGATATCATTTCTGTAAGGATGATCTCTCAGAGTATACGTCCTACCCAGATGGATCTCTCGGAGTATCCTCTCCGGTTGGTTGTCGTATCATCATTGCCGAGGGATGAGGGTCGGAGGACAGTCAACTTATCTACGGCTACATAGTTTCTGCCTCGCCAGTCGAATGGCTGTAGGGACTATATATGTCCTGATCACCATGTCGTACCGTAG
This sequence comes from Iris pallida, assembly GCA_029216955.1. Taxonomy (NCBI): domain Eukaryota; kingdom Viridiplantae; phylum Streptophyta; class Magnoliopsida; order Asparagales; family Iridaceae; genus Iris; species Iris pallida. The sequence continues at coordinate 2,368,760 of JANAVB010020599.1, read as the reverse complement.
ATTAATGCAAATGGAGCTGGAAACAAAATACAGAAACCAAAAAACAAAATACAGAATCCAATCCCTGGGTTCGCCGAAAATACGAAACACAGAATCCAATCCCTGTATTTTAAGTGTGAGAACGGATGGCTCAGAAGACAACCCAACCGGAGAGGATACTGCCTCGCCAGTCGAATGGCTGCAGGAACTATGTTATCGCGGTGTCGTAGTCCAATATAATCCAGAGATTGACACAGTTCTAATTCATATATGTAGTCCAATACAAATAGTCTAAAACAAAAACAACCCAATAAAAATAGTCCAATACAAATAAGTACTAATAGCTAATGCTTGCCACGCTGCTCACGCAAACGCTCAGTGATACTTTCACGCAACCACCTCCGAAAAGCGAGATTTTTGGTGCGAGGAGAGGCGTCGTCCCTTGCCAGGACTGCATCAAAAGCACTCTCGGCATTACTAGCTACCGGTGCTGGATGACTAGAACTCCCGGTCTCACTAGCAACCGGTGCCACTTCCTCCTCAACTGAAGGAGGAGCCACCTCAGCATTCACTGTTTTCTTCAAACGATGTGCTGCTCCTCGGGTCATGGGTGCCATCTGGTAAGTATATGTAACAGAATGTAAAAGAATGTAACAGCTCAAATTCAAAAACCAAAATCCCCATGCCAACATGAATCATAACATATAACTTAAACCCAGACATGACATAGGATTAAACCTAATGATTTAATCATCCTTAAATCAGTAAACACAAACAATGTACTAATTCTCAGTTTTTAGTCCAATGTAATTCGAAAGCCATCATCCCATGCCAAAAAAAACACTCCATACACAGAAAACAACAGATTTTTGATAAGTACTTATTTGTGTAGGGGTATCATCTGACTGCACACAAGGGATGATGAGCTGGGCAGGTGCAATATGGATGCAGTAAGCCACCCCAACAATGCCCGGCCCCCTTAACTAGGCTAGTTCTAGGTCAAATTAGGAGTCCAAGTCAACTCTGTCAAAACTAATCTTAATTAGGCTAAACTTCTACCTTAGCAAATCAAATATATATACTAGACTTCACGACGTGTGTCTGTGTATATATATATATATATATATATATATATATATATATATATATATATTAATAAATTACTTAAAATTATGCCTATATATATATATATATATATATATATATATATACAGGGCCGGCTTCAGGGGGAGGCAGGCCAGGCACCCGCCTAGGGCCTCCTCCCCCAAGGGGGCCCCATTTATATGTTGAATTTCTTTGGTTTTCTAGCGGCACCACAGTCCAATAAATATGGTGTTGGAGGAAGCCCATAATCAAAGCTGTAGGCTTGTAGCAAACAAAACCTAAAACAAAACCTAGAGAGAAAAATCAAAACCCACCGCCTTCTTCATCTCCTCTCTCCCGAGTCCCACGGAAAACCTCCTCAACTAAGCAGGTATTTTATCCTCCTCAAAGCTGTGAGTGTGATTGTTAATGAAAACTATCATGAGAATGTGATTGTGAATGATGATTTGTTGGATTTTGAATTTATAGAAATATTATAGAGGAATGAGGGCCTCATTTATGAGACTTGTTTGGGGCCTCCAAAAGTCTGGAGCCGGTGCTGTATATATATATATATATATATATATGTCTGTGTGTTTGTGTATCCGTGTGTCTGCGTCCGTGTGTGTCCGTGTGTGTGTGTGTGTGTGTCTGTGTGTGTGTGTGTCTGTGTGTCCGTGTGTCCGTGTGTGTGTGTGTGTGTGTCCGTGTGTGTGTGTCCGTGGCCAGCCCCCGCCCCCATCGTACCCCCCCAACGCTACCCGCCCCCTCGATCCCACCGCCCCCTCCACACCCCCCGTCCCCCGCGCACGGCCAGCCCCCCTCCGCAACCCCCCGCACCCCGCGGCCAGCCCCCGCGCGCCCCCATCCCTCCAACGCTTCCCGCCCCCTCCCACCGCCCCCTCCACACCCCCCGCCACCGCCGCCACCGCCGCCCCCCGCAGTCGACGCCGCCCCCGCAGCCCCCGACGCCCCCGGCCCGCTGCACCCACGACCACCGCACGCGCGCGCGAGAGAGAGAGAGCGAGAGAGAGAGAGAGAGAGAGAGAGAGGGAGAGGGGAATACCTTTGGGAGAGAGAGAGGAGAGGGGGTCGCCGATCACCGCTGCGGGAGAGAGAGGAGAGGGGGTCGCCGATCGATCACCGCGGGAGAGAGAGAGAGAGAGAGAGAGGAGAGAGAGTGAAATTTGGGGGGAATGAAAAAGTTCCCCCCGTCGTTTCAACTTAAGTCTGGAACGTAAATTTAGCGACGGAGTAGCGACGGATTATTCCGTCGCTAATGCGTCAGTAAATCTCGCATGAGTAGCGACGGATTATTCCGTCGCTAAGTCGTCAGTAAATCTCGCGCCAATATTTTAGGCTTTTGCCGCCAAAATATGCGACGTTCTAGCGACGGATATAAAACCGTCGCTACATGGCCGACAACCTATCGACGGCATAGCGACAGATATGGACATAAAAAAATAAAAAAAAATGTCCACTGCTTTCCATCGGTATTCCGTCACAAATCCGTCGGGGATCCGACGGTGATAGCGACGGAAAATGTCCGTCACTAAATGACCGTCGCTAAAGTACTGTAATTTGGTAGTGATGTCATCTACAGATTTGGTGTTCCTCGACGCATTGTTCATGATAACGGACCACAGTTCGTCAGCCAGAAATTTACTCGATTCTGTGACGATCATCGGATCAATAATGTGGCTTCTACCGCATATAATCCAGCAGCTAACGGATTGGCAGAAGCTTTCAACAAGACTATCATCAAACACCTAAAGAAGTTTGTCTCTACTAACAAACGTAATTGGAGTGACAAGCTCGGGGAATGTTTGTGGGCTTATCGTACTACAGTTCGTAATGCTACCAAATGTACACCTTTCTCTCTGGTGTATGGTTACGAAGCTGTTCTTCCATTAGAGATTCAAATTCCTTCTTTAAGGATAGCAATCGCTAATGAACTCACTGCTGAAAATAACGATCGTCTTCGACTTCAGGAATTAGAAGCTCTGGATGAAAAGCGATTATCTGCTCAACATAATATTGAATTCTATCAAGCTAGAATTTCAAGAGCTTTTAATAAAAAAGTCAGAGTTCGATCATATCAAAAAGGAGAACTTGTTCTAACAGTCAGACGTCCTATGACTATGACTCATATGAGTAAGGGCAAATTTGACGCAAAGTGGGAAGGTCCCTATATTGTGAGCAAAGTTTTCTCAAATGGAGCTTATCAACTCTCAGAATTGGATGGTCGAAAAGTTTTGATGCCTATTAATGGAAAATTCCTTAAAAAGTACTATGTATAAATATAAATACTTGTAATCATCAGACAAATTCATGTTTAAAAATAAAATTTTTATTTTATTTTCATGAATGATGATACATGATATTAAGGAAGATCACTATCATCCTTCTCTACTTTTGGACGTGGGCCACCATAGTCCTTCTCAAAGACGTGATCAGCAAAAGAGCCGAGAACCTCCTTGCTAGAACCCACGAGGAATTTGCAAGCGGCCATCCTCATGGCTTCCTCTTCTTCAGTCCTTCCTGGTTCGAGCAGAAAATCCAGAATGTCCCTTGGTGGCTTGGGTGCAGACGAACCTTCGCCTGCTTCCGTCTTCTTCGTTTTGACTGGACCAGCAGGACGTTCTTCAGTGCCTTTCTGAACCTTTGAGGCTATCTCAGTCTTCTTGGATGCTTCTCCAGATGATATTTTTATGTTGAGGAGTAGAAGTATTCGTTCTCGCCAGATTTCTGCTATATTTATAGGCAGAAGTTCCTCATTCATCCGACGTTTCACATATTCATTCATTCATTCATTTCTCACATTCATCCGACGTTTCACATGTTCATTAATACTTGACGGTTCATCCGTTCATTTATTATATTCACTCGACAGTTCATCTGTTCATCATTTCCTAACGGTTCATCCGTTCATAATCTTCTATCAATTTATTAAGTGGGGATTCGTTATTTATCATGTTTTCATAACCTCTGAATCAATTCCGAATCTGCTTACTCATTTGTCATGTTTTGACCTCTGCATAGAAATCAATCTATTTTCTTTTGAGTTCCTATATATTATCACGTCCATAATACCTCTGATAATATCATATACTCTAAAAACAGAAAAGATGATTTTATTATCTATCATGTCCACAATTCATCCACAAATACAAATCATTGAGCATAGAAGAATTATCATTTCCATTCTCATTTCACCTCAAAAAAGTCTATTACATTTTCTTAGACTTTCTTACAAATCATAATAGAAATCTATTACAAATCTTGGATTTTCATCTTATGTACAACTGAGATCTATTTCTTCTTGGATCTTCTCTGGCAATCTTGTTGTTTATGGCAATTCCTGGGTGTCCAGTAGGAATCAAACTCTGGTCTTCTCTCTCAGACGAGAGGAGAACCACAGAGTAGGGCAACACGAAAATGTGTTGCTGCCAATACAATTGGTGGATGGGGGTAACCTCTCAAGGAAGACAGGAATGTATCCAAACCTTGGGATACAATTCCTGGTTCTGCCTTGAAAGGAACTCTACTACCCGATTTCTCGGGGTAGAGTTGACTCCACCATCCAACTCTCGTGTATAAAGGCTCTTCCTACCATCTAAGGAAGACCCTTCTATCCCACGAAGAGTTCTGAGTTTTCTGATTTACGTGTCAAAAGCGTATGAGATCCCTGATGTAGATGTCAGCAGGATATTCTCCACAGCATCCACATCTCCAATGCCAGTTCTGAAGAAAATTTTCAGCCAAGTTTCTGCAGAAAGATCAACAGAAATCATTCAGTATGCATTTATCAAACAGAAACAGGCGTGTATTTTTCAAATCAGAAACAAGAAACAGAAAGCCTATCTTCAACAGCAAAAATAGTACGCGTACTATACTGGACTTACCTTCAAGTTTGGTGCTAAGGATTGGCAAATTCATGTTTGATACAGTATGCAGAAATCGAACATTAGAAGGCATTGCTTTCCTGTTTTGAGAATGAAATCTCTCAAAAATTTCGTTCTCAGAGAAGAAGAAGAAGAATGAGAGATGAGTATCTTTGAAACTCAGCTGCCTATTTAAAGGACAAAGTACAAGTCTATTCTTGGAAAAGATCCGCATAAATAGCGTTCGTAAACTATGGAATGAATGACACGTGTTCTTTGGAAGACAACGCAACATTGGAAACAGTCAAAGAGTGCTAATCAACATTCTTCATTAAAAGGCACGCAGATCAAACACAAAAGTTGTACTACATTCTTCAAGACAGGCACTGATGGCCTTACAAAAGACAAGACAAAAAGAGTACAACAAAAATATAAAAGTCACGCTCTATTTTCCAGAGCGACTGAGCTTGGTGCCTAACTCCTCTACGCTCTTAACTCCCAGGCGATGCAACAGAGTCTCGAGCATTTCACGCTTCTCCATAAGGCTCCGCCCATCAGAAGAAGACGAGCCATCCAATCCAAAGTAGCTCAAGAGATTCTTGGCTAACTGCGTGGAGTCGTCCTTGAGCTCGATGACGACAGGTTCGGGTTCTTTGCCCCCAAAAGTGGGGTCACCATGGGAACAAAAGCCCAACTTGCGTGCTTCCTCTTCGGCTGCTTCCTTTGGGGTCATATTTTCGAGAGATGAATGTCAAAATTGAGAATCTCTTCCTGTTTATATAACAGATCTCATCGACAGTTCATATTCCACCATAAATTGGACGCACTCAGTCTCGGAGAATGAAGAGTCATTAGGACATTTAATAAGTTCATTTGGATGTTTTCAAAGAACTTCGAAGTCTTTTCGATTTCCGAAAAATTTTGGAGTCATCTCAGCGTGACTTTAACTCATTTCATCATCTCTATTTCAAAGTATTTCGAAAATATTTTATCATTTTTCGAAAACTTTGAAGGGGGTTTTGTAGGCCTCAAAAATGAAGTCGCGCTGAGTTGATCAGAACAAGTCACGCAGAGTGATCCAAGAAGCAGCACAAAAGATACGTTAAAGTTCTGCCTGGCCATCTCCTTTAGAAGTCACGCAGAAACAGTTCAGCCATACGTCAGAATCATTATGACTGACAGCACAACAGTCGAAGAATGTCTCTTCGTATGCCACGTATGTACAGACTTCGAGAGATCATCGCCGTCTATTGCGTGATTTTCGAAATCTTCTTCAGCAAGACTCAGCCTTCGTCAAGTTGGCGTACCAAAAGGGTTTCTTGTCATTTAATGCGACTGATAAAGCAATCACTGTCAGAGATTTTGTGTCAGTCGAGACACGCCGAATCAAGACGGCTGGCAGTTCTATCTCAAGTCTGCGTGTATTTGTGATCTTCATCTCAAGTTTGCGTGGATTCTGAAGTTTTCTTCCTCAAGTTTGTGTGGATTTTTGAGTTCTTTGCCTCGAAGTCTGCGTGGATCCTGAAGCTTCCTGCCCCAAGTTTGCGTGGATTTTGAAGCTTTCTACACCGAGTTCGCGTGGATTTCGTCTTCAACAAGTCTGCGTGGATTTCATCAAATTGGAGTACGTGGCAGCCATGCCACTGATCTCTCGCCTGCGTGTCCTGTAACTTGCATACGACTCATGCATGATTGCCATGTGTCCAACAGTTACAGGTCACGTCCAGTAACTGCTCACAGCCTTGCGTATGTTAAATCCTGCGTGATTTTCAACTAAGCACAGGCTGTGAAGACAGTTATCTTTTCAGTTATTATTTTTGACTCTATAAATAGAGTTCTTTTTCTCATTCATTGTACAGATACATAGATATCTACTGTCAAAATTTTGAGAGCTTTTCTTCTTCGCATAGTCCAAGGGATAAAGCGATCGTCTTCTAGATCGGATTTCTACAGTTGTAATTTTCCCAGAAACATAACAAATAAAGAGAATTTCTTTATGGAAAACATCTATGATGTAGCAGGTGACTTTGGATTGGAGGTCACCAATTTGACACTTCAGACGAATCTTTCCAATTGGGTAGCTCCTGTCCGAATTAAAACCGCTGATGGCGGTGCTTGTAGGCGTCAGGCGGTGCATTGGGATGCGGAGATGATGTAGCAGACCCTTCGGGATAATGCTTATGGAAGACCCAGGATCAATGTGCATTCGGTCCACCTTCACGTCCCCGATGTATCCTGTATAGTACAACGGACGATCATGCAGATTGGTCTTGATGAGCATGTCTTGTGGAGTGAAGACAATGTTGGGCATCGCTCTTGTGCAAGCGCTGTCCTAGAGATCCACAGGTGAGTCCTCCCCCGTGAGGTTGACCTGAGCCAGGTATGCGTCGACATTTTGGAGTGCATCACTCAAAGCCGCACGAACATCCTTAGAGAGTCTCAGGAGCTCGTATAATGACAACTTGGCCGGTGTGTTAGCCAATTGCGCTAAGATGTCAAAGTTGTAGGGCCTTTCTAGCCCCTGAGGTGTCTCTTTTCGGAGGGATTTGTCAAAGCTAGTCTCCTTCGGCCTAGGCTTGTCGGTCGTCGGAGGCTGATGAGGCGCTGGAGCGTCAGTGGTAGCTGGCGGATGATCATCAGTCGAGTTCTCAACCACGGGTTGGGATTGTACTCCAGATCGAGTGACGACAGCCGTGACTTCTTCCACATCTGCCGAGATGGTGCGGCAGGATCTGACTTTTCTACTCTTCTTCTTGTGAATAGAAGGCGGAGCGGACTGAGTCACTTCAGGTACTAGATCCGGGTGGACCCACATAATTTCCTTCCGTGATGTGGTGAGAGGTACTAAACCAGCAGCTTGATCTCGGACAGATGGAAGATTAGCAATCTCCATCGTCGCCAGAGGGATGGGTACAACACCGTCTTGAGTCTCTGTTGGAGGGAAGCTGCCAAATTGTACGGACACCATATTGACTGCTACGGTTACCTCCTCAAAATTGATGGCCAGAGCGTTTGAATCAATGAGGTTTTGGATGTATCGTTTTAGCTGGTAGCAGTCATGTGTAGCATGGTGAACGTAGCGGTGGTAATGACAGAACTTTGGGTTCTCCAGATCTGCTGGCCGCGGTTCCCGTCTTGGTAGAGGAAGCTGAATTCTGTCTCCTTGTATGAGCATGTCTAAGATGGGCTTGACGTGACTGTCTTCGAAGGAGTACGTGATCTGCGGCCATTGTTTGTCTGCTGGCTTTGGCTCGAGTTTTTGTGCCGTATCGGCCACCATAGCCTGCTTGCCCCTGCCGTCCCGATTGTTGGAGGGGCTACCCCCATTATCGTTATTGGGACGCTTGCCCTTGTTCTCTCCGTCCGAGATGTGCAATCCCAGTTGGCGAGCCTTCTTCAATCGTTCTTCGGCGCTTGTGGCGCTGATGATAAACGTCTTCCAATCCTTGAATTGACTTTCGCCCATCCAGAGACTGATTGTTGGGAGGAGTCTCTTTTGGCAAATTTCAATCAAGGAGGAATCTGGATTTCCAGAGGGCAACTTTATGGCGGTTTGGCAGAACCGCTCAATGTAGTTCCTTGTCAGCTCCTTCTCCCCTTGGACGACGTCCATGAGGGTGGACATGGTGATGTCCTATCCTACCTCGTAGAATCTCTCCAAGAACAAGCGCTTGAAGCCAGCGAAGGAGTGGATACAGTTGTCTGGCAGGTTGCGGTACCAGTCGAAGGTGACTCCTTCCAATGCCCCAATGAATAATCGTGTGAGGATAGTGTCATCATGGGGCAGATGGTCGGTGGTGACCTCAAAGTAAGTGATGTACCGACTTGCTGAGGTCTTACCATCATATGGGTTGATATTGAATGGCTTATATCTTGGTGGGAATGGAACATCCCTCCATTCAGCAGGATATGGTTGCCGTATTCTGAGATCTCGAGAGTTTTCTCGGGCGTGGAACATGGCTCGGAGCTCTTGAACCTCTCTTCTTACTTCTCGCGCCTCATCTGTCGCGGTAGGGGCCGTTATTTTGGAAGGATTATTGCCCGGGTTCGGTGCCGCTGAATTTGAATCTACATTGATTGCGGGACCCGTGCTTGTTTGGCCAGGTATCACTCCCTGCAGAGTAGGAAGAGCCACTTTGATCTCGTCTACAGACTTGACCAAGGCGTACAGTATGGCCTCCAAAGAGTCGATGCGTTGGCGATCACTGGAACCACCTTGATTGCTGTCCGTCATGAATACCGTCTTTACATGAGGAGTGATGGAAGAAACGGTGGAGGATGTGCCCTCCGAGTCATACCCATGTACCGCGAAGTTATCGGGGTAGGTGGGAATGTTCTTTTCGGGTTCGGACTCGGAGGGAACAGTACCCCCAGCCTCAGAGCTTGCTTCGTCTTGAGAGTCATGGATGTCCTCGGGGACATCGGCGTCTGTTGTACCTGATGGGAGAGTTGTTTCCCTGGGCTCGTCTCCTTGAAACATCGGATTGTTGTGGATGTTCGGAGGAGTGCTACCCCCAGTTCCTACGACCCCCAGCGATGTGGATGATGAATTTCCTATTGCAGCAGATTTTGTCTTTGAACGGGTGTGTTGGAATATTCCGGTGGAGGACAACCGTTTAGACGACAGTTTCTTAGCTGTAGTGGTTGATATCTTGGGACTGGAGATGCTTGTCTTTTTCCCTCTCCCCTCGGCGGGGACTTTCTGAGTGGAATTGCAGGAGACAACAGGAGGTGCCTCGTCCTCTGAGCTCGGATGCTGTAGTCTTTGGAAGACTGACGGCCGGTCTTCCGTCACTGCCGCGTTGTTACAACAACAGTTGACGATGATTTGGGTGCAGTGACGTCCAAGCGAGGACTCTTTGCACACCGAAGCCCCTTCTCTTTCCTTGCGCTTGTGGAGGATCGCCTCACGCAGGTCAGAGGAACCACTTTGTCCTTTTGCCGCCGGGGGCTGGACTCGAGCGGTTCTATACAACTTCCCATCAGAGGCCCGCGTGATAGTCAACAGGACGCCCCGATAGTCAGAGGTTGGGGCAGCTGACTGGGCTTGATGAGCCCGCGCTGCCCTAGACTTCTTCTTTTTAGCACTTGTGGGTGCGTAATAGGAAGAGTCTAAGTTGAATACCACAGAGTCTAGCTTATCATCCAGAGAACCATCAGGGTCAAGACCATATGAGAGACGGTCGAAGACTGATCGAGAAGAGCGTGGAACGGACGCTATGCTGCTAGGATTGGAAACCGTGGAGGCTGTCTGCATGCGGTTGTCTTCTGCTGTCGGATGAGTTATTCTTGTGCGACTGGGAGTCACGACCGTGCAGGCTGGCCGCATGCGGTTGGCAACTGTGGCCGCATGGGTTTTCTGCAAGCGATTGACTTCAGTGACCGCATGAGTCTCATCCATGCGGTCGGCAACTGTAGCCGCATAAACTATACAGCTGACAGATGTGGCCGCATGAGTTTTCTTCATGCGGCTGGCGGATGCAGCCGCATGAGCTTTCTCCCTGCGGCTAATACCCTTATGCGGCTCGGATCGCATAGAGTTTCTCTCTGCCCCTGCAAGTCCAGCATCATAGTATTTTCTTCTGCCGGACATGGGGACAGCAGAGTTGTCTACAGTCTGAAGTGGGGCCGCAGAAGAGTCCTTCTCGCCGTCTTGAGAAACAGAGGGTATCCCATCGAGGGCTTGGGGAGGAGCAAATGATTTTGGCCTCCACTCTTTGCGGGCCTTCGTCGTGCGGGTGCGCTTCTGGACCGGGCCAGCGCTTCCTTCGGAGAGCATCTCTTCAAACGCCTGTTGGTCGAAGCGGACGACCATCTTTTGTTGCATGGAGCCAAGCTTGGCTGCATCCGACTGCGTCACCAACTCCTCAGCCGTAGAGAAGTTTATCCCCAGCAGAGTCTCCATCGTGTTTGCCATGAAATATAAAAGAGCAGAACAATTATCGAAGGACTGGACTTTTACTTCACGTTACAAACTCGCTTGTACGAAGAAAGCCTAGGGACGAAAACCTAGGTACAGCAGTCTAAGTACAATTATTTATTTTTTATTCTGGGGGTGACGGTAGAGGCTCGGGAAAGCGACGGCATCTCTGCCTTACTCCTTGGACGATCGGATGTAGCCTTGGCTCCTGTGACGAGATGCTTGGCATTGACGAAGAAATGCCCTTCTTGCTCTCCTCGTGTTGCTCTTCTGGCTTCTCTCTCTCTCTCTGTGTGTATTTTCTCTCTGATTATTAGGGGGGAAGCTCTCTGTCTCTGTCTCTTCGCAAGGGGATGGCACCTTGCTATCTATAAGAGTGGGGGCATCATTAGGGTTTGGATAATTGCCCATTCTCAAAGTGGCGGCGGCCTGATGATTAATCAATCTGGACCATTAGTCTTAAGCGTGAAGGATCTGGGCCATAAATATGGATAGTATTGAATCCTGTGAATGATTAATGCTGATTGCTTTAAATCTTCATGATTGGTTGTGTCAAGCTTGGATCTCTCACCACGTGTCCCATTGGCTTGATTACGAATGATATGCCCTGATCTCATTAATTATGAGGATAACGTTAAATATGGTTATTGGGATCTGGTAAATCTCTGATTGATTTAATACCACGCATCCCATAATCACCCTGCTACCAGCTGTCAAGTCATGGGGGCAATTGAATCTCTACCACGTGTCTTAATGTTGGACCCTGCCAGAGCCGCATGATATCCATGAACCGCATGAGACAGCGTCTCAGTGAGCCGTATAGGTATAGTACTTACGAACCGCATGGGATGGTTTCTTGGTGAGCCGCAGGAAGATAATTCCTGCCAGCCGCATGAAGCTGTTCTTCAATTGAGCCGCATGGAAGTAGCCACGTGGCAATCTTGGATCGTGTCAAAGATTTTATCCTGTTCCCGAAGAGCCTGTCATTACGACAGGACCATCATGGCACTTTATGCCAAAGCCGTCAGCTGTCAAATCATGGCAGAGCATTAAATAAGGCCATTACTTGATGGCCAGCTGTGTGAAGGGATCCCACGGGGACACGTGGTGTTGATCGAGCCGCATATCTCTGTTGGTCGTTTGTGAGCCGCATGTACTTCGAACCGCATGAGGCTGGAAGACTCTTTGAACCGCATGGGACTGTGCCTATGTAAGCCGCATGGATTCTCCTGCTCCGAGCCGCATGAGACTGAGAGTCTCTCCGAACCGCATGGGACAGCCCCTGTATGAGCCGCATGGGGTTCTCCTGTTTCGAGCTGCATAGACCATCATTCTGATATTTTCCATGCTTCTACAAAGCTGAATGAGTAACTTGTTGTGACTAAGTGAATTAGTAGGATGAGTTGTTTCCTTAAGTTTCAAGGATGAAACTTTTTTTGAGTGGTATATTATGTAATGCCCCGCTCCGTACGAGACATTTGGTTAGCTTGTTGGATGCTATCAGAATGTTGGACCGTGACTTATGTCGGAAATTAAGAGAATTAAGACTGATTATCGCTCTCAGCTGGCGAGACAGAATAAGTATTGTAGCGTGGCTTGCTGGGGGTGCTAAGCTTAGTGGGAATGTGTTCGTTCGGAATAAGAAGTCCGTTTTATGCAAGTGAGTGGAACTGTCCTTCCTCCTCCTTACTCCTTCATGCTTAAAAAAATAAAGTATTGAAATGCTATGAATTGTCCCTAAATGTCCTATATTTTAGTTGCTGAATAATAGAGATGCTTATGCTGAGAATTATTGAAAAGTGCAACACATGAACATTGAACTGCTAACGTGATTTGATGTCTAAGAATGAATTGATAACATTGTCCCTTATGTTTAATGCTGCTGAAACAAATGAAATACTTGAATAATGTGATGCGGTGTGGTGGATACATGAGTAATGAACTGGTTATGCTATTAACACAAAGAACTGAATGAAATACCTCAATCACGTACCTTCTGTATAACTGTTGCTATTGCATGTTTCCTTATAAGCAATAAAAAAAGAGTACTGTCCCTATGAAATGAATGAAATGCTGCAGGTCCTTTCGAGATGAATGAAATATTGTTCGTTCCTCTTAGAAAGGAATAATATGAGAAATGTTGCAATGATTGATGCAGTGAGAAATGATGAGGCTTGGGATCGTTAAGATCACCAAGTGGACATGTGGTAATGTTGGAAAGATGAGATAATGAAATATTGCCTTTACTTATTTTAATATTTTATCATGCGACTTCGAACACGATCGGGTCGGACACGCATTCGCATGACCATCGGCAAACTTGTATACAAGGTATTATTTCCTCGAACGGTACCCGCAGCTGTGGGATCGAGCCGGCCTTGGAGGGAATCGGCGTGCTTTGGTGGCACGCGGTATTGGGACCTTCATTAGGACTTACAACCTGGTGAAGGACACATCCCATACCCTATGAAGTCCTATATGGCAAAGTCCTTAAATGGTGCGTAGCACCAGTGGTCATGTAGTCAGGATGCATGCTAATGAATATTTTGTGCAGACAGAGTAAGTATATCATATTATCCTGTATTCTTATACAGGTATGCGGAGTCGGATATCGGTGAGAAATCACTTAAATATGATATATGCAATATATGTTGGTTGAATTGTCTGCTTAATCATGCTAAACAAGATGATGTTATGATGTTACCTTTAAGTGAGAACCCTATAACATGTTTGGCTAATGTTAACTCAACGACGCTTAAAAGATGCCTCTATGTACACTGTTAGAACTTGATAATACCAAGTACGTTTCATTGTTGCCTTTACATAAGAAATGAGATAACAAGTTTACATATTCAATATTTCTGCTCATAAACTGTAAACTGATGCTAGGCCCCAAGTAGAAAGATCATTCTAATAAAAACTTGCTTAATTGACCAGTTAGTGTTGGTTTAGGCGAGTGTGTTGCATTCTGCTCGTCAGTACATAGATGATGTATTGCCCCACGTTTTGTGGGCAAGTGCTCGTGCTTGGGATATTCTGTACACGAAGATTGGTTCGATTGGTACCTTCCTGCTACATCGAAGATTTGTTGGGCATAAAGAAGCTCTCCTTGTACAAGGTGATGTCTTCTGTTTATAAAGGGTATAATGTATAGAACAGTGTAATCAGTTGTACCAATGAGTTGTAAGCCAAGTCGGTATAACGAGTTGTAATCCAATGTATCCAAGTATCAAATGTAAGCTTTATAGTATTGTTCAGCTGGCTTTCATTGTAAAGTGAGATGTGTGGTAAGTATTTTACTTCAATACAAGTTTTGTACTCTTCTTCAATTATCAATAAAGAGAATAAAGTTCTGTATATCTCTGTGCGACTTCAAGTTATCATTTTATCTCCGCTGCTATAAAGAAGTCCTATATTTCTATTCAATAAGAAAGATTGTCCTCATTAACTTCAATTTGTCTATTCTGCCGCTACAATGTGCTCATATTTGAAGATTATCAATTATGTACCATCTTTGCCTTGTATAAGTGCAATACCAGACTTGTACGGCATCACGTCCAAGCGAGGACGATCGATTCCAAGAGATAAATATGTCAATAAATGACTCTACGAATCGGGGCGTGACATCTTCTGGGAAGATCCCACAAGTCGTTGTCAGATTGTGCCACTACCTTCTCGTTGGAGGAAAAGAAAGTCCCCCTATAGAGTCGCCATATTGTTTGCCATGACAAAATGTTTATATAAACTTTTTGTATTTTAAACGTAAAAAGAGTACAATCGATTTCTAAACAGGAGATCTAAGTACAAAATTTCTGGAAAAGTGTGACTGTGGAGATCGAGCACCACAGCGGCTCCTTTACTCCGTTGACGATCTGACAACGAGTTGAACTTTTTTTTGGCTTTCTGGTGCTGGTGATTGAAACTCTAGGGTTACTAATCAAGAGGAGCCGAAGTTGAAGATTTCGAAGCGTCTTTAGAAAAACTCCTTCTATTTATAAGAGGAAGCACAAATGTGATGTGTATAAGGATTTTTCAGATATGCTACACGTGGAGATAGAAAAAATCTTGAGTTGGCACGGTGAGGGCTACTGCTGAGCTGACACATGGCAAACACAGGGATTCTCTTCTATCGAGATCTTTTGGAAGAGTTATCAACATAACTGAATAAATGACACGTAGTGTGTGCTTATTTGTTGATCAGATGAATCTGAGCAGATTCTGTTCCTATCCCCAAAGTTGGATTTTGTCTTATCTTAGAGGGCCATTGGTTTAAATAAACTGGTAGGATATGGCTCTCGTCCATAAGAACAAACTTCGTCCTTATCTATGGTTTAAATAAAATGATAAGATATTGCTCTTATCAACATAATCAAATTCTGTCTTATCTTAAGAGCAGCAGTTTAAACAAACCGATCGGAAAGAATCCTGAAAAGATTTACAAACCCATATGGCCACGTGGAACCATGTTACTTCGTACCGATGTACCGCTATGCGACCTACGCTTCTGACGGAGCTTTGATGCTACTGTGCTTCTGGATGACGAATGGACTGTGCTTCAGGTGACGGAGTCACATTGCTTTAGGGCAACGAGTAGATTGTGCTTCAGGCGACGGAGTCACTGTGCTTTTAGGCGAAGAGTAGACTGTGCTTCAGGCGATGGAGTCACTGTGCTTTAGGACGATGTCACGCCCCAGTTCCAAATAATCGGATTGGAAACACGTGGCATGCCAGCTGTACAATCAAGCATAGCTAAACCCAATTTAATGGACTATGATCTGATCGTAGTACGCTGAAGTAAAACTAATAAAGTAACATCACAGGCAGGTAAACTAGTCTCATCCATGAAATAAAGTAAGAGATAACTGAATAGAAATTCATCAGTGCCACAGAGTCCAAATGTCAACTATGACTAGTGGTGAACAGTCCACTAAATAAGTAAATGAGTACAACTGGAATGAAATGGAGTAGTAAATAGAAATAAACAGAATACTGGAAATGAAACCCACGTCTGAAGATGTAGCTAGCCTCCAGAGGATCAAGGCTGCGGCTCCACCTCAAAGTCGTCGTCAACAAGTCCCTCTACTCCGTAATCAGCCGGGAATAAGTGCTCGTCAAGCTCTGGAAAAGATACCAGGTCCTCAGAGGGACATAACAAATACACAGGAAATCGACATGCATGATAATACTGAGCAGTAATGTAAAAGTAACTATAAAGTATGCAACCAAGTATTTCCCTAACCAAACAAGGACAGGAAATACAAGGTAAGCAATAGAGGTGTTCTAAACCATCTATGTGTAAATGCTCTCGAGACATCTCTAGTGGCACATGAGAGGGGGAGAAGAAGAAGAAACTGACACCAAGCGTTCTACAGTTTGAGAAACGAGGGGCTACGAGCATCCAGCGTACATTGGAAACAAAAATTCTCATACACCACTAGTAGACTCTCTCCACCCAATGTACTCGTACCGTATACGCGGTACGAACAATATGCAAGACGTCATAGTAAATATAATGTAACTAAACCAAACTGCTAACAGACTCAAGTTCATATGTTAAGGGCCAATCAACACATAACCTCTGTACTCAGCTCACTCATATGTGATACGTGTCTGAGACGGTGTCAAGTTATACTAACACTATACTGGGAAGTCATCAATGGAGACGATTGCACACAAATAGCAATAAACTGGGAATTTGAAACTACTACATAGTAATGTCAAGCAAGGTGTACTTGCCTGTGTCCAGCAACTGAGTATCCGGGTCCGATGTAGAGTCCGAGTTCCAAGAAGCAAATAATCCTAAACAAGCATAATTTCTAATTAGTCACTAATTAACAATTTACTAAATTGATTAATTGCTAATTACTCAACAATCATAGTATTTGATTAAAACTAACTAACTAGTACCAAAAATTATGAATAATAATTATACAATAATAAGTATGTAAAATATACTTATTATCGTACATTTATATTCTGTAATTAATAATACAACATGATATTTGATAATTAATTAATTAATTATAATTAATTAACTAATCAATTTAATACACACATGCATACACAATTCCTAATAATACTAACAAAAATAGTAAAAATCCTTAAAAATCATTTTTAGTCTATTTTAATAATAAACTAAATAATATCAGAATAATAAATATATATTATATATATATTTTTACAGAAATGAATTTATTACTATTAAAACTATTTATTAAATAACTAGTTAAATAACAATAGTAAATACATAATAATTCTAAATAAATTCTAAAAATAACTATAAACCCTAAATTTATCCAATAAACCTAAATTCACTATTCTACACAATAATAACACATAATTAATAATTATTTAAAATAATAAATAATTATTAACCCTTTAATAATTAATTCTAAAATAATTCTAGAAATTACTTTTTGATCTTAAAAATTTGTAAATAA
Organism: Iris pallida; assembly: GCA_029216955.1. NCBI lineage: Eukaryota > Viridiplantae > Streptophyta > Magnoliopsida > Asparagales > Iridaceae > Iris > Iris pallida. The sequence continues at coordinate 2,351,454 of JANAVB010020599.1, read as the reverse complement.
ATATAAAACACCTAAAATAATTCCCAAAATAACTTAATTACCTATTTGCAACAGAAACCCTAACATTTACCAATTTACAAATAATTATATAATTAATATCAATTAATTATATAATATACTTAGTAATCAAAATTACCTTACTAAAATCTAAATAAATATAATTAAATACTGGAAATATTTTTATACAGTAAAGTATATTTTTATAAACATTTTCTATATATATATATTATTTAATTAATAACCAATTAAATAATATAAATTAAAAACAGTATTTAATATTTGATTTAAATAATTAAAAATTCACAAAATAAATCAAAATAAAATATATTTTAAAAACCAATACAATATTGGAAAATTTTCCATAATATACTTTACATTTGAATCTATATTTTCCATATAAATTATATTATTTAATTATTTATTAATTAAATAATATGAATTAAAAACAGAATATGAAAAATTAATTTAATAATTAAAATTTCATAGTCTTTAATATGAAATAATTATAAATTAAATACTATAATTTCTGGAAAAAATTATTATAAAATACTACATTAATTTTACAAACTTTTTCCTCTACAAAGTTTTATTTAATTAATAATAAAATTATTAATTAATGATTAAAACAGTAAATACAAACAATTAATTAACAGCACATAAAATTCGTAAATAAATAATAATAAATACTAATAAATAATATTAATTCACACAAAAATTAATGTAGATTCTATACTTAATTACTAATGATCCCCTTTAATTAGATCTAATTAATTAACAATATTTACACAATAATAATCATAAAAAAAACTGAATTAACTTGGATTAGAAACCCTAAAACTAGGGTTACAGTAAAAATAGGAGGATTTCCCACGTGGAAGAACCACGGGGTGGCTCGGGGGGGTTACCTGCCCGCCGCAGGGGGTCGGGGTCGGCCTCCTGGCGCGGTGGCACCGCCGGGGGTCGCCGGCATCGGCCGGGTTCTGCTGCTCACAGCAGCAACCGAAATCCCGGTCGGGATTTGCCTCGTCGGCCGCTCGTGGTGGCTCGGACCGCCGGGGATCTGGCCAGGGGGCGGCGGTTGAGGAGGTGGCAAGGTCGGGGGGGGGGCGACGGCTTGAAGGAAATGGCTCTAGGGTTAGGGTTGTGAGGAGTCTTGGTTGATGAAGGCTATATATATATATATATAGAATTCTAGGGTTCTATGTAAACGGGTGTAGACCCGTACCCAATCGAGTTTGGGTTGACCCGTTCCTCCTGACAGGTGGGCCAGGGCTGGGGGTAGGGTTAGGGTTAGGTGCTAAGGTTAGGGTTAGTTGCTAGGGTTAAGGTTTCGGCTTTAAGGAAGAGTAAACCCTAGGTTCCTATACATTTACATATATATATATATATAGATAATCATATTTATTTAATAATAAATAAAATAAATTATTTATTAATAAAACAACCATAACTAATTAATTAGAACTATGGAATTTTCCATATTCTAGGGTTTCTAGATTAGGGTTAACACTAAACACTACACACATATATTTAATTACACACACACACACACACACACACACACACACACACACACACACATATATATATATATATATATATATATATATATCATATATATATAAATACCAATTAATTAGTATAATACTGATTAATAATTAATAAATAAAAATTTTTGAAATTTGAGGGGTTTTACATTCTACCCAACTTATTAGAATTTCGTCCTCGAAATTAAAAACAAGCTGGGATTCCAAAGAATAATAGGGCTTGGTCAAACACACAATTATTGGCACACAAAAATCACATTTCTCTAACTTTTAGAAAATTCCTAGTTATTAACACAGAATAAAACAGACATGATCTAAAAGAATGACAATTGCATAATTAAATCATACCAGACGCCTCACGAAGATATGGAAAACTCTCCAGAATAGAATCTTCCCGCTCCCAAGTCGATTCGCCCGGAGAATGGTGCTTCCACGCAACTCGGACTAGTCGAATGGTCTTCCCCTTCAACACTTTCTCTCTGCGGTCTAGGATCTCCACAGGCTGCTCCTCGTAGGACAAAGTCTGTCCCACTGTGATCTCTGAATGATCAAGTACGTGGTTAGGGTCTGCCACACACTTCCTCAACTGGGAGACATGAAATACCTCATGAACGCCTTCCAATGACTGCGGCAGTGCCAATCTGTATACAACCTCGCCAACTTTCTCCAACATATCGAAGGGTCCGATGTACCTTGGGCTGAGCTTTCTTCTGACTCCAAATCTGATTGTACCTCTAGTCGGGGAGATTCTCAAGAACACATGATCTCCTTCCTTGAACTCAAGAGGTCGCCTATGAATGTCTGCCCACTATTTCTGCCGGTCCTGTGCTGCTCGTAAATGCCCCTGAATCTTCTTGACTGTATCCACTGTACGAGTCACTAACTCTGGTCCCAGCATCTGTCTCTCGCCTACATCACCCCAACTTACTGGCGATCGACACTTCCTTCCGTATAATGCCTCGAAAGGGGCCATCTGGATACTTGCCTGGTAGCTGTTGTTGTAAGAGAACTCTACCAAATGCAAGTGATCCTTCCAGGATCCTCCAAAATCCAACATACAAGCTCTCAACATGTCCTCCAGCGTCTGGATGGTACGCTCTGACTGTCCGTCCGTCTGGGGGTGATAAGCAGTGCTGAACTTCAGTCTTGTGCCCAGACTTTTCTCTATGCTCTTCCAGAAGTGCGATATGAATCTTGAATCTCGATCGGAGACTATACTGACTGATACTCCATGTAATCGCACTATCTTCTTTATATATAGATCTGTCGATACCTCTGTAGATTGCCCCACTCGGAATGGTATGAAATGAGCAGACTTCGATAATCTGTCCACAATTACCCAAACTGCATCTCGACCAGCCGGCCTCCTTGGAAATCCCGTAACCAAATCCATAGTGATATGCTCCCACTTTCACTCAGGTATCGGAAGCGGTTGCAATAATCCTGCGGACCTCTGATGTTCAGCCTTGACTTGCTGACACACCAAGCACTTTGCTACGAACCGTGCTATCTCACGCTTCATTCCATGCCACCTATAGTGCTGTCTCAGGTCCATGTACATCTTCGTACCTCCTAGATGAATAGAATAGGTCGAGCTATGAGCCTCTGTCATCAGCTACTGCCTGATCTCTCCATTAGGAACATAGAGGCGATCTCCGCACCTCAAGGTCCCATCTTCGTGAATCCTCAATCCAGTCTGCAGTCTTTGCTCTGTCCTCTGTCGAAGCCTCTGATATCTGGCATCTGTTGGTAAGGTCGCCTTGATCCGCTCTACTAATGAAGATTAAACCTGAAGGTTCATCATCTTTGCAACTCCTCCAGGCCTAACAACTTCGATGCCCATCCTTTCCAAGTCATATAGCAACTCCTTTTGTGATGTCAAGAAGTGTGCCATAGGCCTTCGGCTCAATGCATCTGCTACTGAATTTGCCTTCCCTGGATGGTACTGTAACTCAATATCAAAATCTGCCATCAACTCGAGCCAACGCCTTTGTCTCAAATTTAAATCCTTCTGAGTATAGACATACTTGAGGCTCTTATGATCTGTATATACCTCCACTGTTTCTCCATACAGATAATGCCTCCAAAGCTTCAAGGCAAATATCACCGCCGCAAGCTCTAAGTCGTGCGTGGGATAATTCTTCTCGTGGGTCCTCAACTGCCGTGAACCATAAGCAACTACCTTCCCATACTGCATCAAGACGCATCCTAATCCCTTCCCGGAAGCATCGCTATAGATGACAAAACCTCCTGATCCCGATGGAATGGTCAAGACTGGTGCAGTAGTAAGGCGCTTCTTCAATTCATCAAAAGTAGCTTGGCACTCTTCCATCCACTCGAACTTCTGATCCTTGCGAGTCAACTTCGTCATGGGCTCCGCAATTCTTACAAAATTCTCTACGAACTTCCGGTAATATCCGGCAAGCCCCAGAAAACTTCGTACTTCTGAAACATCGGTTGGGGTTGGCCACGACTCCACTGCTGATATTGTCACGACCCGTACCCCTTTTTTTTTAAACGGATACGAGACGTGTCCAAGCCAGCCTACGCCGCAGTGTCGACGGTAGAACGCTGTCACGGCCATGAAGATCCAAAATCATAAATAATGCTCATTCACAAAAATTAATTTAAGTTACAAAGAGCACAAGTTTTACTTTTGCAGAAAACATAAACTTGTACAATTATAGAATGACTACCACTCAACTATCTAGCTAGTCTCTAAGCTCCTGTCTGCGAGTATCCCCGTATCTCCCATGCTAAGTGAATCCACGGCTAACCTGAAAATGTTGGTTTCCAGTCAGGAATGGAACGAGCACAATTCACTGAATGCAATTTCAAATAAAGAAAATGACTATAAACAAAGGTTAGACATCAATCATGGGTTTGAAAATAAACAGTAAAGCCGTAAGAAAAATCAATAGTAATAAATAGACCAATATACTTTTCCACCATTAGAAGTACCTTTGATATGTGATCGGTCTCGGGACAATTATGCGACACGGTCTACACGATCTAAAGTTACACGGTCTACAGTTACACGGTCTACAGTTACACGGTCTACAGTTACACGGTCTACAATTACACGGTCTACAGAAAATATAGCAATAAAGAAACATTGTCTACAGAATAATAATCACTAACTACACAGTTTAAATGTAATAATAAACACGGTCTACTTTGCAATAAATAAAACACTGTCTACACTGTCTACAAAAAGTAAATAAATGCAACACGGTCTACACGGTCTACAAGAAATAAATGCAACACGGTCTACACGGTCTAAGGTCAGATCACACATCCTTGGTACTTCTCATTCCCGACTCAACAATTTATAATAGAAAATAATCACATAACCAATGACTAATCAATGAAATATAGTAAAGATCAATATCGAAATGCAAACAATAAACTGTACTCGCCTGTAGTCCTGTGCTGGTGAAACCGATGATCCAAATCACTCAATATACCACAATAGTCAAAACCCGTACAACAGTCCCCGGAAGCTGAAATAGACAATACCAGTGATCTCAGAATAGTCAAATTAGCTAGGATTGCCTGTCCTTACGTCCAATTCTGGACACAGGGGTAAAACGGTAATTTTGGGCCAAAATGGTGTCCGCCATTGGACTCGCTTTGTACCGAAAAACGTGCCAGAGTCAACGGTCTCTAAAGTCATCAAACTACATGTCTACGGATCCAGTTTTTCGATACGAACCCAACCGTATGTCCAAAGTTGGATTCCGACTGGCCGTGCACAAAATCGTCCGTTGAGTGGGACCGTGGGGCCCGCAAAACGACGTACGATTCAACTGTCTCAGAATCGGACCAAACTTGGCATACAGGACCAGAAAAACGATACGGTCCTGTTGGCGCAAGTTTCGTCTCGATCTGACGAGCGTGCACAAAGTAATTGGAGAATTTGCAAAGTGCACGATACGGGGAATTTCGACGGATACGCATCAAATTCGTCGCGCACACGCGACCAATTTGAATTCCGTCAAAGTCCACACGACCACAAAGCCGTTACGCAGCTTTCGATCCTTTTGGTACGCGACCACGTTGTCCGGATTGGCGTGACGCACGTCGTGTGGAGCGATTTCTAAGTTTTTAAAACAGATTTTTCCTAAACTTTGAAGTTAATTTAACAGCAATATAATTGATGAAAAATAAATCTAAAAATAGGGTTTCCATCTCGTATATGTTGTCAATATTTACCTTCAGATGGATTTTCGAAATTGTGTATGGTTAGGGACAAAACTGGCCGTAAAATAGGCTATTTGGACTGGTTCTTCTGTCCGGGTTGGGACAGATTTTTCGTCAACTTTGGTTCGATTTCTCGGCCAATATATCGCATATAAAATCGATCTTCTTGAAGGGAAATACTCTTGTATAAGTTGGGGACTTACCCGAGAAATTGGTTCGCGAAACCGCTGCACGATGACGAAGATATTTCAATCCGAAATCGGGTGCGCGGCTGCGCTGTTCTCAGATCCGCGGTTGCTGTCAACCCGCGCGCGTGGCACGCGCGAGCTTCCCGGCGATGCCGTCGTCGGCCGACGGCCGCCCACGGCGGCTGGCGCGTGTCCAGGCGATGGGGGATGGGGTTGGCGGCGCGCAGTTGGCTCGAGCTTTTAGGGTTTGGGTTTTCGTTCGAAGAATTCTTCCGCTATCCCTCGGTTAAACGACATATATATATACTGTGACTTGTTTGGGGAAATATTGTCCTCGGGTGGGATGGGTTGATTGCTGCAGCTATGTGCTCGGGTGGGATGGGTTGATTGCTTTGAAAGGGAGTTGGTTTTAAGGCTATGTGGGCTCGGGTTCAACAACTGGTTGGCTAGTGTACACAAGTAACTTATTTTATATATAAAATATATATATAACTTAGTAACTAATAAAATATACAAGTAACTAATTTACATATAAAAATATATACGTCTCTATACAAGTAGTATATACACATTTTATACGTAATTAAATTACATATTAATATTTGTATATATATATTAATTCATATCTATATATATCTAAAACAATATATACACAACTATACATATATATTTTCCACATATACCAAATGGGTGTATACATATCTATATATACCGACACTTATATATTCGTATACATTTATACATACATACACAATAAACATATATATATATAGTATATATACTCGCTTATATACGTATATTTATATTTATATAAATATACACACATTTATTTGTATACACTTGTATATATACATGCACATATATATATAATATTTATATAATTTCAAGTACCTATTTATATAATATAAGTATATATATTCTTAAATATAATATGCACCTATTCATATAAAACTAGTATATGCGTAGCTGATAAAGAATTATAGATGTAAACACGTATATTTACCCATAACTAATAATATAAAAATATTTATCCAATAGAACATAGATTCAGTATTAATAAAATTTATTAATCACCTCAAATAATAAAATAATAAACTAATTAATTATTTATAAAATCTAATAATCATAATTTTAAATAAAATAAAATAATGAATAAAATATTTCAAAATTTTGGGAAGGGGAGCTACAAATCTACCCACCTTAAAATAATTTCGTCCTCGAAATTCCATCTCATAGGCATGCCTAACATTCAAAAAGAAAAATGAAAAGAAATAATCCACTATTACCACAATCTTCTCAAATTAATTTCTCCAAAAATAGTTTATAACCTTCTCATTGGCCATTTTGGAAACTACAAAATATCGAGGACTTCTACCCACCTTTGGTCACACTACTCTCCAAAACATGGTCACTAAAATCTTATAATTTTCTAACTAGTTTCTAACAATTCTACCGACAAATATCTAGGCATAAGTCATCTACCACTCTCTCCTATCTATCCAGCAATCCAAAATCTAACAATCAACAAATTTACACAAGTAGCTAAGAAATATTGGTGAATTCTAATAAGCATGACCATTCGTCTACTGAAATAGGCAGGACATGCAGATAAGGGAGAATAATCAAGAGCAACTATGAAGTTTCAAGAGCGGTAGGGAGTATCCAACGACACAGCTAAAAATGTTTACGAACCATTGACTTATTTGCTTGACTGTGCTACTCTAGTCTAATCACTTGCTAAATCGAAGAACTCTTTGTTACTTAGTGTGGCCTGCAACCCGTGCAATACGGAAGTCTCGTTCTCGAAATTCCGATTCAACCAAGGTTCCATAACGGAACGGAATTTGAGAAATCAAGATTGGGGTCTTAATGGGTTCTCTATTTGGACATCAGTCGTTGGTTGGATGAATATTGGGTTTCAATCTACATTGACTGGACAAGATCCTAAAGTAAAATTATTCCTACTATATTAGGGTATTCTAGAATGGGTTTCTACCCGAGGATGAGCTAGTTGCCCGTCAGGTTGGTTAGCTAAGTTTCTAGAGTCCAAATGCGCCTTTGGTGAGTTTTGTGTTTAAGTAGCACATGAGGCCTCAATTGGACGGTACACTAGTGGCAGATGCGTAGTGGGCTTCGGGTAGTTCACAACCATATATTGGGTCGGAGGATTTGAGTTAAGGTTGAGGCTCTAATGGAGGTCGAAAAGTGTATTGGTACTATGGTAAAAAGTCATGATTAGTCCTTTTAACCTGAAAGTCGTACCCCAAAAATAGAGTACAAGGAGACGGGTTTGAGTGGGACATGATATACCTAGAGGAAGGTGGACTCGTCTAGATCTTGCATATGAAATTTGTTGGAAGGTAACAGCTGGTCTTGTGCTCCGAATATTAATGGCACGGCCGGGGACACAAGATAATCTAAATGGAAAGTGGGAGTCTATAGGGCACTAACTATCATCCTAATGGAAATCGTTCTAATCAATCGGTAAATCTTGTATATCCCAAATTTTTTTTTTTTTTTTTTGGAAGGCTTACAGTCTTCCCACCTTAGAAGTTAGGGCATGGTCTTAGGAATAATGAGGTTAAAAGGATTTCAATGTCAGGATATCGTACCTCGATTTTCGTTAATAAAGAATAAGGTACGACGTAACGGAATATGGTAGATATAAGTCAAGTCAAAAATCGTTCCTCACAAATTGGAAAATGAGTGTGTACAATGACACATGGTCGAGAAAATAGAATGACATGCTTGTCCACCGTATACAAGAGTTGTCGACGGGGTAACCAACTCTAGGGCAGAACGCATGAAGAGAATTCTATCCACTGAGTCGTGAATCTCTATTGGTGTCAACCTGCCATACTATTGTCACAAGAGTTGTAGTGATCATGTGTTGTTGTTGACAACTGGTAGGTCATAATATGACCGGATATTTAAGCTATGGTATTGGGTAAACTAGTGACTGTGGGGTTCCCATACTAGTTAGGCTTTAACAATAAAAATTTACATAACTAGAGTAATATTTGTTGGAAACCAATCTCGGGGTGGGTGTCTGCCATAGTCACGGTAAATTATTGTCCTTAGCCTTGTCTATTCATCTCATGTCTAAAATGTGGGCTTTAGTCGAGGGACGGTTGAGTCAAGGCATAAGGGTTGAAAGTAAAGGCAATATTCAAGAAAATACTTTGAGACACAATGAATTATTTCTTGAGAATAGATAGTCTCCTGGGTTGGCATTACGACTAAGGGTAAAACCCTAATCATTCTCAAATTCAGGTGGCTTGAAAGTCCCGATAACAGTTTGGGGTCGAAAGGAGAACGAGTAGCTCAATCACATGGCTGGCTGACGATAACTACCCTTGTATATACAACTACCATAGCTATGGGGATACTCGGTATCTCTCTACCAATTACGAGCTTCTGTCTTTCCAAACAAGAAAGAGTTCAAGAAAGATGTTACTGAATACAATCACGTGATTCAAAGGCGAACGTATAATTCGAGAGGAATTGTCAAGCAGTTGCGGATGAGATCCTAGATACCTATATATCTCCATCCACGTAGTGTAATTAAACAAAGAGCAAACCCAATGCATCATGGTTGATCAGACCATAATACACTGATTCTGATTAGACAATAAGTTAGCAGGCGTCCCCACTAAACATATGCCTCGAATCAAGCTCAAGAATAGAGTGAGCTTGCAAAACTAAGCTGTAACAGCAGCGTTGGTCAAGATGCAAGTATGCGAGATTTTTGAAAAAAGGCACAAGTAGTTCGAGTTTTGTGAGAATCAAACTTTACCCGGTGTTCTTGCTCATACAGTCTTCCTACCATCTTCTGATCCACAAGGACTTGGTCGACTAACGGGTTATGGACATTCTAAATTCTATATTCTAGATAAACCTATTAGTGTCAGTCGATATCCTCGTCAATAGGTCACAAGGACCACGGAATGCTAGATCGGGAGACGTGCTATCCAACTTACAAACTTCCACCAATATTGGCTTCGGATCTTATGGAACACACAGGGCACTGTCCTATCCTCTATAGTATCCTTAACTTGTAATCACGTCTGAAATTATTTCACCGAGGACTACGCTACGCCCGTATACTCTGGCTGTGGTAAACCCTTGGTTTCGTAACTCAACATGATACAAAATCGAACACTTCTTAACTCTATCCAATATTGGCTCAAGGGTATCTACGATCAAGAGTGGACCACTAGTCATATCTCTAGCAAATTCTATAACCAATATTTTTCTACTCTCCTTTCCACTCTAGGGGTCGTGTCTCGCCAGTGCGCTGCTGGCTGCAGTGAATCCCTAGTCTCCAAAGTTTAAATAAATGGCGACAGTGCGCTGCTGTCCTGCCAGTATGAGTTAACTAACATTCTCGTAACTATATCTATAAATAAATCCCTGAGCTTCTAGAGATTCAAACAAGTTGACTATGAAATAAGGCATAAATATTTGCCCTATCAACCCTTAAAATAAAAGATTGAGCGGGAAGGAAATAATTGAAGACAAAAGGATACACAAACATTCTAATGTCTATTCCATGTGTATTCAATCATCGAGGAAAAATTTTAAATCGACGCTAACTTGAGGTTCGCATATGGTTAACCTAATCAGAAATTATATAAAATAATAATTCTTGGGCAAAATAGGAAGTGAATAGGCAATTCGGACTAAGATATGGTGACGATATCCAAGGAGGCAAGAGAATGAATTGAATAATCTATCAAGGCTAGATCATTAATTCTATGAAGTCCTGCCTTACCAAGGAAAAACTATCCATATTGGATTACATCGTCGTATCAAGAGATAATAATGTACCTATGGGGATCTGATAAACTATCAAAATTAATAATTCCTTATCTACATTGCATGGCCTAGACTACCCATTGGTAAATTTGTATAAGGGACTCCTAGTCCTAGTCATTCTCGTAAATTAAATTAATTCTTGTTCGTGAATGAGCATGTTCTAGTCGCAAGCTCGCAATAGTACAATTAACATAAGTACTATCACGAGTTCGCATGATTTGCGAAAACAGACCTGCATGGGCCACCACAAAAACTTGTCACGACCCGCACCCGTTTTTTTTTAAACGGATACGAGACGTGTCCAAGCCAGCCTACGCCGTAGTGTCGACGGTAGAACGCTGTCACGGCCATGAAGATCCAAAATCACAAATAATGCCCATTCACAAAAATTAATTTAAGTTACAAAGAGCACAAGTTTTACTTTTGCAGAAAACATAAACTTGTACAATTATAGAATGACTACCACTCAACTATCTAGCTAGTCTCTAAGCTCCTGTCTGCGAGTATCCCCGTATCTCCCATGCTAAGTGAATCCACGGCTAACCTGAAAATATTGGTTTCCAGTCAGGAATGGAACGAGCACAATTCACTGAATGCAATTTCAAATAAAGAAAATGACTATAAACAAAGGTTAGACATCAATCATGGGTTTGAAAATAAACAGTAAAGCCGTAAGAAAAATCAATAGTAATAAATAGACCAATATACTTTTCCACCATTAGAAGTACCTTTGATATGTGATCAGTCTCGGGACAATTATGCGACACGGTCTACACGGTCTAAAGTTACACGGTCTACAGTTACACGGTCTACAGTTACACGGTCTACAGTTACACGGTCTACAATTACACGGTCTACAGAAAATATAGCAATAAAGAAACATTGTCTACAGAATAATAATCACTAACTACACAGTTTAAATGTAATAATAAACACGGTCTACTTTGCAATAAATAAAACACTGTCTACACTGTCTACAAAAAGTAAATAAATACAACACGGTCTACACGGTCTACAAGAAATAAATGCAACACGGTCTACACGGTCTACACGGTCTAAGGTCAGATCACACATCCTTGGTACTTCTCATTCCCGACTCAACAATTTATAATAGAAAATAATCACATAACCAATGACTAATCAATGAAATATAGTAAAGATCAATATCGAAATGCAAACAATAAACTGTACTCGCCTGTAGTCCTGTGCTGGTGAAACCGATGATCCAAATCACTCAATATACCACAATAGTCAAAACCCGTACAACAGTCCCCGGAAGCTGAAATAGACAATACCAGTGATCTCAGAATAGTTAAATTAGCTAGGATTGCCTGTCCTTACGTCCAATTCTGGACACAGGGGTAAAACGGTAATTTTGGGCCAAAACGGTGTCCGCCATTGGACCCGCTTTGTACCGAAAAACGTGCCAGAGTCAACGGTCTCTAAAGTCATCAAACTACATGTCTACGGATCCAGTTTTTCGATACGAACCCAACCGTATGTCCAAAGTTGGATTCCGACTGGCCGTGCACAAAATCGTCCGTTGAGTGGGATCGTGGGGCCCGCAAAACGACGTACGATTCAACTGTCTCAGAATCGGACCAAACTTGGCATACAGGACCAGAAAAACGATACGGTCCTGTTGGCGCAAGTTTCGTCTCGATCTGACGAGCGTGCACAAAGTAATTGGAGAATTTGCAAAGTGCACGATACGGGGAATTTCGACGGATACGCATCAAATTCGTCGCGCACACGCGACCAATTTGAATTCCGTCAAAGTCCACACGACCACAAAGCCGTTACGCAGCTTTCGATCCTTTTGGTACGCGACCACGTCGTCCGGATTGGCGTGACGCACGTCGTGTGGAGCGATTTCTAAGTTTTTAAAACAGATTTTTCCTAAACTTTGAAGTTAATTTAACAGCAATATAATTGATGAAAAATAAATCTAAAAACAGGGTTTCCATCTCGTATATGTTGTCAATATTTACCTTCAGATGGATTTTCGAAATTGTGTATGGTTAGGGACAAAACTGGCCGTAAAATAGGCTATTTGGACTGGTTCTTCTGTCCGGGTTGGGACAGATTTTTTGTCAACTTTGGTTCGATTTCTCGGCCAATATATCGCATATAAAATCGATCTTCTTGAAGGGAAATACTCTTGTATAAGTTGGGGACTTACCCGAGAAATTGGTTCGCGAAACCGCTGCACGATGACAAAGATATTTCAATCCGAAATCGGGTGCGCGGCTGCGCTGTTCTCAGATCCGCGGTTGCTGTCAACCCGCGCGCGTGGCACGCACGAGCTTCCCGGCGATGCCGTCGTCGGCCGACGGCCGCCCACGGCGGCTGGCGCGTGTCCAGGCGATGGGGGATGGGGTTGGCGGCGCGCAGTTGGCTCGAGTTTTTAGGGTTTGGGTTTTCGTTCGAAGAATTCTTCCGCTATCCCTCGGTTAAACGACATATATATATACTGTGACTTGTTTGGGGAAATATTGTCCTCGGGTGGGATGGGTTGATTGCTGCAGCTATGTGCTCGGGTGGGATGGGTTGATTGCTTTGAAAGGGAGTTGGTTTTAAGGCTATGTGGGCTCGTGTTCAACAACTGGTTGGCTAGTGTACACAAGTAACTTATTTTATATATAAAATATATATATAACTTAGTAACTAATAAAATATACAAGTAACTAATTTACATATAAAAATATATACGTCTCTATACAAGTAGTATATACACATTTTATACGTAATTAAATTACATATTAATATTTGTATATATATATTAATTCATATCTATATATATCTAAAACAATATATACACAACTATACATATATATTTTCCACATATACCAAATGGGTGTATACATATCTATATATACCGACACTTATATATTCGTATACATTTATACATACATACACAATAAACATATATATATAGTATATATACTCGCTTATATACGTATATTTATATTTATATAAATATACACACATTTATTTGTATACACTTGTATATATACATGCACATATATATAATATTTATATAATTTCAAGTACCTATTTATATAATATAAGTATATATATTCTTAAATATAATATGCACCTATTCATATAAAACTAGTATATGCGTAGCTGATAAAGAATTATAGATGTAAACACGTATATTTACCCATAACTAATAATATAAAAATATTTATCCAATAGAACATAGATTCAGTATTAATAAAATTTATTAATCACCTCAAATAATAAAATAATAAACTAATTAATTATTTATAAAATCTAATAATCATAATTTTAAATAAAATAAAATAATGAATAAAATATTTCAAAATTTTGGGAAGGGGAGCTACAGATATCTTCGTCTGATCCACTTCTATGCCTTTCCCTGAGATAACATGTCCAAGAAATGAAACATGATCTAGAAGAAAATCACACTTACTCAGCTTTGTATACAGCTTCTGATGCCTCAAGATCTCCAGCACCTTCCTCAAGTGATCCTCATGCTCTTCATGGTTCTTTGAATACACCAAAATGTCGTCGATGAATACTACGACAAACTTATCAAGATATTCATGGAATACTCTGTTCATTAAATTCATGAACACAGCCGGTGCATTTGTCAAACCAAAGGGCATTACTAAAAACTCGTAATGACCATACCGAGTCCTGAATGCCGTCTTCTGGATGTCTTCTTTTCGAACTTTCACTTGATGGTATCCCGACCTCAGATCAATCTTCGAGAATACCTGGGCTCCTGTCAGCTGGTCAAATAGATCATCAATTCTGGGCAGGGGATACTTGTTCTTGATCGTCACAGCATTAAGAGCCCTATAATCAATGCACATACGAACTGTTCCATCTTTCTTTGGCACAAACAAGACCGGGGATCCCCAAGGTGATGCACTTGGTCTGATAAATCCTTTGTCTTGCAACTCCTGCAGCTGCACCTTCATTTCATCCAGCTCCTTCTTCGCCAGTCGATAAACATTTGAAGAGATTGGTGCCGCTCCTGGTATGAGCTCAATGGTGAACTCAACCTCTCTATCGGGTGGTAGACCCGGCAGATCATCGGGAAAGACATCAGAAAACTCATCAATGATCGGTGGCGGGGCAACCTCCATTGCCATGCAAGCTCCATGATACTGAGATACTCCCTTTTCAATGCTTCCTCTCTGAAATTTAAACTCCGGCTGGCCTGGCGGTCTAAATATAGCACAACCCCTGTGGCAGTCCAATATCGCATGATATTGACTAAGCCAATCCATACCCAATACTACGTCAAAATTTGGCATAGAAAATACCAAAAGTCGAGCTCTCATCTCTCGGCCACAAATGACGACCGAACAGGTTCTACATGTACTAGTCACAGGTACTATACCCCTACCAGTAATAATCTTCCAACTCTTAGGCATTGTAGAAGTAGCTATCTTATGCACGGCTACAAATCTAGATGATATAAATGATAGGGTGGCACCAGAATCAAATAATACTGTGGCAGGCAATGAACCTACTAGAATAGTACCTATGATAGCCCCACCTTCAGTTCCATCTTCTCCCTGAGTGAGAGCAAAAATCTGTCCTTGCTTCTTGTTTCCTGCCTGCTGCTTGGCTTTCCCAAACTGTGCTGACTGTGAAGTGAATATAGGTCCTCTCTGCTGACCTCCTGGTGCGGGTGGCTTCTGTCCTCCAGCTGGCACAATGGCTCCCCGAACTAGGCAATCTCGAGCCTGATGCTGGCTCGATCCACAAGCTAAGCAAGTACCCAGCATCCTTCTGCACTCTCTCTGTAAGTGTTCCTTCCTGCCACAGAAATGGCAAGTCGGAAGCTCCTTAGACTGGTTGGGTCCAGTCCTCTGCTGATGCTGGTGATGTCCCATAGGTCTCCTCATAGGACCTCCTTGCTGCGTCTTCGTCTGCACTGGCTAGTTCATCTGCTGGTTCAGCTTCTCCTTGCTAATTGTCTCCTGAATCCTGGCCTCCGTCGGCAACTCAGCATAAGAGATTTGGGACTGGGAGCTAGTATAATGCTGTAGCTCCTGCCTCAGCCCGTTGTGAAATCTCTTGGCCTTCTCCAGATCATTGGGTATCAGTACCTCCCCATATTTGCTGAGTCGACTGAACTCCGAGTCATACTCGTCAACAGTCTTGTTCCCTTGCTCCAGGTGCAGGAACTGGTTGTATAAGGCATTCTTCACAGTAGTAGGGAAGTACTTCTTATCAAAAAACTCCAAAAATTGTTCCCACGACTGACGAGTACCCAACTGACGCTCCATAGAATCCCACCAGTGATGGGCATTCCCCTCCAGCTGAGTTCTTACGCCAGTCATCCATAAATCCTCAGGCAACTGAGATGCCTGCAATAGCTTCTTGGTGCTGGTGATCCAAGTAGTAGTATCCTCCGGATTCTCATTTCCCAAATAAGGTTTGGGGTTCATCTGCATGTAGTCCTTCACTGAACCTACCCGTGCTGGTCTTACGGGAGCTAGTGTCGGAGCTGGTGCAGGTGTTGGTGCTGTCATCCTCAACATAGCTGTCAAGAATCCCTGTCTCATCTCAGCAGCTTCCCGTCTTTGTTCAGCAGCTACCTGCCTCTGCTCAGCTGCTTCTTGCCTCTGCTCCGCTGCTTGCTGTCTTTGTTCTTGCATCATCATGTGCATAAACTGAAACATCTGTGCCTGACTGTCTTGAGGCACAGCCGGGGGCACTCTATATGATGTCTGAGGGTACTGCGGGGGAGGAGTAGGTACCCCAGTCGGTTGTGTACCCAGTTCCTACGACCCCCAGCGATGTGGATGATGAATTTCCCATTGCAGCAGATTTTGTCTTTGAACGGGTGTGTTGGAATATTCCGGTGGTCCTTCACTGAACCTACCAGTGCTGGTCTCACGGGAGCTAGTGTCGGAGCTGGTGCAGGTGTTGGTGCTGTCATCCTCTCCATAGCTGTCAAGAATCCCTGTCTCATCTCAGCAGCTTCCCATCTTTGTTCAGCAGCTACCTGCCTCTGCTCAGCTGCTTCTTGCCTCTGCTCTGCTGCTTGCTGTCTTTGTTCTTGCATCATCATGTGCATGAACTGAAACATCTGTGCCTGACTGTCTTGAGGCACAGCCAGGGGTACTCCATATGATGTCTGAGGGTACTGCGGGGGAGGAGGAGATACCCCAGTCGGTTGTGCACCAACTGGCTGAGACGTCTGCCCTGGTAGCAAAGAGTGGGTTGGAACTACCCTTGCGGACTGATCATCCATACCAGATGACTGGTTGTCTCTACCGACAGCGGTACGTCCACTCCTTAGATTCATGATTCTGCAGAGATAAGATAGAAGGAATTGAGAATAGGACGGAAACAAACGAGATGCAAAAGAATTTGTTCAAGGATAATCAAGAATGATATAGTCAAGTATGGATGAGACCTAATATTCTAAACCTAATTTGCAGGCTTGTTCAGTACAGTAACGTAACCAAACAAATTTCTGACCTGCATGGGCCACCACTAAAAACATGTCACGCCCCAGTTCCAAATAAACAGATTGGGAACACGTGGCATGCCAGCTGTACAATCAAGCATAGCTAAACCCAATTTAATGGACTATGATCTGATCGTAGTACGCTGAAGTAAAACTAATAAAGTAACATCACCGGCAGGTAAACTAGCCTCATCCATGAAATAAAGTAAGAGATAACTGAATAGAAATTCATCAGTGCCACAGAGTCCAAATGTCAACTATGACTAGTGGAGAACAGTCCACTAAATAAGTAAATGAGTACAACTGGAATGAAATGGAGTAGTAAATAGAAATAAACGGAATACTGGAAATAAAACCCACGTCTAAAGATGTAGCTAGCCTCCAGAGGATCAAGGCTGCGGCTCCACCTCAAAGTCGTCGTCAACAAGTCCCTCTACTCTGTAATCAGCCGGGAATAAGTGCTCGTCAAGCTCTGGAAAAGAAACCAGGTCCTCAGAGGGACATAACAAATACACAGGAAATCGACATGCATGATAATACTGAGCAGTAATGTAAAAGTAACTATAAAGTATGCAACCAAGTATTTCCCTAACCAAACAAGGACAGGAAATACAAGGTACGCAACAGAGGTGTTCTAAACCATCTATGTGTAAATGCTCTCGAGACATCTCTAGTGGCACATGAGAGGGGGAGAAGAAGAAGAAACTGCCACAAAGTGTTCTACAGTTTAAGAAACGAGGGGCTACGAGCATCCAGTGTACATTGGAAACAGAAATTCTCATACACCACTAGTAGACTCTCCCCACCCAATGTACTCGTACCGTATATGCGGTACAAACAATATGCAAGACGTCATAGTAAATATAATGTAACTAAACCAAACTGCTAACAGACTCAAGTTCATATGTTAAGGGCCAGTCAACACATAACCTCTGTACTCAGCTCACTCATATGTGATACGTGTCTGAGACGGTGTCAAGTTATACTAACACTATACTGGGAAGTCATCAATGGAGACGAGTGCACACAAATAGCAATAAACTGGGAATTTGAAACTACTGCATAGTAATGTCAAGCAAGGTGTACTTGCCTGTGTCCAGCAACTGAGTATCCGGGTCCGATGTAGAGTCCGAGTTCCGAGAAGCAAATAATCCTAAACAAGCATGATTTCTATTAGTCACTAATTAACAATTTACTAAATTGATTAATTGCTAATTACTCAACAATTATAGTATTTTATTAAAACTAACTAACTAGTACCAATAATTATGAATAATAATTATACAATAATAAGTATGTAAAATATACTTATTATCATACATTTATATTCTGTAATTAATAATACAACATGATATTTGATAATTAATTATAATTAATTAACTAATCAATTTAATACACACATGCATACACAATTCCTAATAATACTAACAAAAATAGTAAAAATCCTTAAAAATCATTTTTAGTCTATTTTAATAATAAAATAAATAATATCAGAATAATAAATATATTATATATATATTTTTACAGAAATGAATTTATTACTATTAAAACTATTTATTAAATAACTAGTTAAATAACAATAGTAAATACATAATAATTCTAAATAAATTCTAAAAATCACTATAAACCCTAAATTTATCCAATAAACCTAAATTCACTATTCTACACAATAATAACACATAATTAATAATTATTTAAAATAATAAATAATTATTAACCCTTTAATAATTAATTCTAAAATAATTCTAGAAATTACTTTTAGATCTTAAAAATTTGTAAATAAATATAAAACACCTAAAATAATTCCCAAAATAAATTAATTACCTATTTGCAATAGAAACCCTAACATTTACCAATTTACAAATAATTATATAATTAACATCAATTAATTATATAATATACTTAGTAATCAAAATTACCTTACTAAAATCTAAATAAATATAAATAAATATAATTAAATACTGGAAATATTTTTATACAGTAAAGTATATTTTTATAAACATTTTCTATATATATATATATATTATTTAATTAATAACCAATTAAATAATATAAATTAAAAACAGTATTTAATATTTGATTTAAATAATTAAAAATTCACAAAATAAATCAAAATAAAATATATTTTAAAAACCAATACAATATTGGAAAAATTTCCATAATATACTTTACATTTGAATCTATATTTTCCATATAAATTATATTATTTAATTATTTATTAATTAAATAATATGAATTAAAAATAGAATATGAAAAATTAATTAAATAATTAAAATTTCATAGTCTTTAATATGAAATAATTATAAATTAAATACTATAACTTCTGGAAAAATTATTATAAAATACTACATTAATTTTACAAACTTTTTCCTCTACAAAGTTTTATTTAATTAATAATAAAATTATTAATTAACGATTAAAATAGTAAATACAAACAATTAATTAACAGCACATAAAATTCGTAAATAAATATTAATAAATACTAATAAATAATATTAATTCACACAAAAATTAATGTAGATTCTATACTTAATTACTAATGATCCCCTTTAATTAGATCTAATTAATTAACAATATTTACACAATAATAATCATAAAAAAACTGAATTAACTTGGATTAGAAACCCTAAAACTAGGGTTACAGTAAAAATAGGAGGATTTCCCACGTGGAAGAACCACGGGATGGCTCGGGGGGGTTACATGCCCGCCGCAGGGGGTCGGGGTCGGCCTCCAGGCACGGTGGCGCCGTCGGGGGTCGCCGGGATCGGCCGGGTTCTGCTGCTCACAGCAGCAGCCGAAATCCCGGTCAGGATTTGCCTCGCCGGCCGCTCGTGGTGGCTCGGACCGCCAGGGATCTGGCCAGGGGGCGGCGGTTGAGGAGGTGGCAAGGTCGGGGGGGGGCGACGGCTTGAAGGAAATGGCTCTAGGGTTAGGGTTGTGAGGAGTCTTGGTTGATGAAGGCTATATATATATATAGAATTCTAGGGTTCTATGTAAACGGGTATAGACCCGTACCCAATCGAGTTTGGGTTGACCCGTCCCTCCTGACAGGTGGGCCAGGGCTGGGGGTAGGGTTAGGGTTAGGTGCTAAGGTTAGGGTTAGTTGCTAGGGTTAAGGTTTCGGCTTTAAGGAAGAGTAAACCCTAGGTTCCTATACATTTACATATATATATATAGATAATCATATTTATTTAATAATAAATAAAATAAATTATCTATTAATAAAACAACCATAACTAATTAATTAGAACTATGGAATTTTCCATATTCTAGGGTTTCTAGATTAGGGTTAACACTAAACACTACACACATATATTTAATTACACATATATATATATAAATATATATTTATATATATATATATATATATATATAAATATATATATATATATATATATCATATATATATAAATACCAATTAATTAGTATAATACTGATTAATAATTAATAAATAAATTTTTTTGAAATTTGAGGGGTTTTACAGACGACGAGTAGATTGTGCTTCAGGCGACAGAGTAACTATGCTTTAGGGCGACGAGTAGACTATGCTTCAGGCGATAGAGTCACTGTGCTTTCGGGCGACGAGTAGACTAGGTCTTAAAGATGAAAGAGCCACTGTGCGTCTAAGTTGAAGCTAGGGCTCTGCGTGAGGAAGTGAGCTAGATGTACTTCTGAGTCGAAGCAAGGGCGCAGCGAAGAGGTTGTGCTTCTGAGTTGAAGCAATAGCGTAGTGGGAAGGCTGCATTTCTGAATCAAAGGAGCTAGTTTCTGTCAAAGTCTTTAAGAGCAATTAATGACTGTTCTTCTTGATGGACGATTCGGTCATCCTCTTCTTTAATTATCCTGTCCTTTAGGAAATTCAAGAAGTCTGTGGCCTAGGACTTAGTAAAATAAACATATTAAATTAGGTTCATTGTGCTGAGTTCTAGGCTCATCCCATTAATTTGGGCATTTTTGACCGATGGCCACGTGGCATGTTGGTTGGACCACACTCATCCTATATAAATGGGAGTTTGTTTTTCTGAAGAGTCATTTTCCACTCTTAGCATTCTAAACGCTATGCTCGATCATGACTTAGCTTCGAACAACCATTAGCCTTGCACAAATTGGCTGATGGTTGTGGATCCCTTCGTTCAAAGTAGCTGTGACTTTGTAGAAGAACTGCTGTTGAGTTTTGAAATGCACTTGAGCGTTTGGCATAAGGAGTTTGAACCTGAATAACGTCTTTGAGGTCTTCGAGATCCAAGCTTTTGGATTTGGATTGGTTGCTATTCCAAAAAGCTATAGGTTATGCTCTGCCCTGCTTAATGGCGGTGGCACGGCCTGTGCTGTGCACTGAGTTCACGCTCGGGGCAATAGCTGCTTCAGAAAGTGGCTCTCTCTGACAGTGTTGCGCGTCTGGGGGACTGCGCATCTGTAAAAATTAACCCCCTTGTATGGAGCCTGTAAAGATTAACCCTCTTGTAGATCTTTAGATGCCTTAGTTTTTTTCATGATAAATCTGTAATAGATACTTGTAGGCAAAGCTCTTTTCTTGTAATCATGATGAATCTGTAATAGATCTTTGTAGGCATGATTTAATAAAGAGCTTTTTATGAACTGTGGTTTCTGGTCTTCCGTCTGCGCTTTCGGGTACCTGCACTTTTGTGAAGCTTTGTGTAGCGAGAACACTACCTGCACTTTTGATATGTCTGTGTATTTTCATGCTTCTACACTCCCGTGGGTGTTCATGACTTCTACTAACGAATTCATCCCTTTCTCATTTCTCCAGTAGAAAACATTTCACGTCCATTTTACCTCTGAATTGTTTTTCTATACGCCAACGAAGTTCATGCCTACCATGTCCATATTACCTCTGAGTAGACATTTCTTCCATGATAAGTCCCGTATTGTCATAATTATCTATAGAATATTTTACGCCCATACTACCTCTGAGTCATTCTATCCATCCGTAGAATCTATCCTTACTATGTTCATATAACCTCCGAGTAAGGAAAATTCTACCAAAACATGTTCTGTGTTTACTATGTCCATATTACCTCTGAGTAAACATCCCATCCCCCGCGAAGTTACCTCCATCCCATCATGCTAAGCCTACCTCTGAGCGAATTCTTACTGCTATAAAAAGTTCATAGTAAATGGACAAGTAAAGAAACAAACTAAGATTTTTTATTCATAAAAAAAAGTTTTTCTTTCATTACTACAAAAGGGTCTCCCAGAAGAGAGGAACAAAAAGCCGAAAGACATAAACATTGTGACGACCGATGCATAAGTTCTTCAAGACGGTTCCTTAAAGGGGTAATCTGGGGCCCAACCAACTCTTTGGCTCGATGCTCTGCCTTTTTCTATTTGGTGGTCTCATCCAAGAGCTGGGACAGGTTTTAGCGTGCGAGGTGTAACTCTGCCTGACGAACACCAATACTTTTCCTATCCCGAGCTAAAGTCTTGGATCACCGATGGAGGAGCCCCTGCTGGTGTTTTGACTTCTCTAGCTCACTCTCGGCAAAGGCCAACGTCTCTTCCAGCTGTCGGATCTGTTCACGGAGGGTCTCGTACTGTTTCTCCAAAAAATTTTGATGGAAGACTTGAACTTCTTCAGTATCGGTCACCTCTTCAATATCTGGTTCAACCTCGTCAAGCCCGTGAGTCAGAGCCTGACGTCTCTGTTCGTGCTGGAAAAGTTCGACGGCCATTTTCTCTAGTTTCACATCCGCTAGAGATGAAAGGCTGCTATCTAAACCTTGAAGCTCTAAAATTGTGGCTTCTAATTCTATCAGAAGGGTCTCTATCATATTTGCTTTCGCCTCATATCCCTGATATTCGTGCAATGCCACTAGCTGCTGACTGATCCCGCCTAAGCGTCTGGTTATGCTGCAAGACACCCTCCATACCGCACTTTAAATCATGGCGAATGGTGCCTAGGATGAGGTTGGCATAATAAGCATTATCATCCATAGCCATTGGGTCATCGGAGATGCCGCAATGGAAGGTCCCGGAGCTGTAACAATAGCTAATACATGACTAGGTATTATGTCTAGGACAGGTAGAGCCATGACTGGGACAGAGGCCATCAATGAAGTAATGATGGTACTTATCAAAGCTGTCTGATGGATGGCTGGCTCTTCAACGGGCTCCCTTGTCGGCTTTTTAAAATTTTTTGTAGTTGATGTTTGGGTAGCCTCATGGATTGGCTCTGGAACAGTCTCTATGACCTACCCTTCAACAGTTATTTCGACCGACCCCTCAGTAGTCTTCTTAAGTGGTTCTTCAATAGCTGGTTCATCAGTAGTCTCCTCGACCAAATTTCTAGTAGCTGGCTCGTCAGTAGTCTCTTCGATCAGCTCGGTAGTGATTGCATCAACGAAATCATTAGCAGTTGGCTTGTCAGCAGTCTTCTCGACCGATTCTTCAACTATTTCCTTGGTCGGGCTGTCAATGGGGTCCTCAGCAGCCTCCTCGACCGCCATCTTAGCGGCTACATCGACCGGCTCCTCAGCGACCAACTCATCAGCAGTCTCCTCGACCTGCTATTTCGTGGTCTCCTCAGTTGCCTCTTCCATTACTATGTCGGATAAGTCTTGAATAGCCTCATGGGCTGCTTTCAGAATGACCTCATCGACTAACTGTTCGATGGTCATCTTGATTGGCTCTTTAATAGATTGGCCGGCTAACTCTTCGATAGCCTCCGCCGTAAACCTTTCCATAGTCTTTTCGACTAGCCTTTGGGGCGAATCCCTGATGTTTGCCTAGGGTAATTCCTCGGCTGCGTAATCTTTCTCACCTTCTGGTACATTTAGGTTGCCTTCAACCCCTTCTTTAGTATAGAGAGGAGGTACAGTTGAGGGTTCCTGAGCAATACCTTCAGTATCCTCAGCTTTTCGGTCTGTCATGGATATGAATTATGGATTCATGCCTTCTGCTACCGCAAGACCGATCCCGAGTATTGTTGGCCCAATGATTACATTGTGTTTTTGAATATGGCTAATCAGTTAAATTTAACATAATGATGTCACTAATATTCATATACTCACTATCATGTTGCTACTTAAACTTAGCTTTGTCCTAATTGTCCTATATTATATTGCTATGCTTGTATCGTACTGCAATATATTTTGTTGGCCTAACATGATATCATGTTGTTACTTATACTTAGCAATGTCCTAATTATCCCATATTATATTGCTATGCTTGTATCGTACTGCAACATATTCTGCTGGCCTAACATGTATTTGTAGACATGCAGTAAGCATGATCAAACATGATCAAACAGGACATAGGCAAAGAAGAATTAATGATGGAGCAAAGACGGCGTCATACAAAGAGATTTCTCCGAACCGCCTAGCGACCTATCCGGGGCCTCGCATCGGGGGTTCCGCTGCCCGGTCAGCGGACAGGGGTCGAGGGGGCAGCGCCCCCCGTCGGGGGTTCGGGGGCGAAGCCCCCGAAAGGTATTCAGATTTCCAGATCTGTTTATCTTCGGACGACTGCTGTCAAGGAAAAATATGTCTTCAGTTCTGCTCAGATATCAGAAGAAAGGCATCATCAAAAGGGCTCTTGGTTTTCCTATTTATTCCAAGTCTGTAATCTTCAATTTATTGAGTCTAGGAGAATGTGTACGTTGAGTCGCACTGAGTCATCTCAACCCTTAGACATATCTCTCCAAGCTCTACCATACAAACAGACCAATTCCTGAACCAAGCCCAAGCTCCACAAAGCCCAAAAGCCAATGGACCAATTCTGTCTCCTGGAGACAGAGTTCGGGCCGAACTCTGTCTCCACACAGAGTTCGGGCCGAACTCTGTCCCCTGATTTTCAGGAGCTGATTTTTAGGGCCTGCTTGCTACAAGCTGTCCAACGGCCAAAAATTTGAATTATCCATACCGAATTCTGGCCGAATTCTGCTTGTCCCGAACCCTATAAATAGGCCTTGGTTTCTCTCATTTAAAACCATCCACTCTTCTATTCTTCTTCTCTTACATAGCCTATATAGTCAAGAGCCTTACTCTTCCAATCTACTAGCCACAAAACTTCCTAAGCCCCAAGGTGCTCAAGTGCGATTCAGCTAGAAGTTTTTGTGCAAGAGTTGAAAAGAAAAGTCACTTGGACAATTCCAAGTCGCTTGGAAAAATCCAAGCAAATTGCCACTGCGATCCTCTGTAAGAAGTTGACGTGCTCTTCTGAAGAAAAGGCACGGGTTGTAAACTACTATTTCACAAATAGTGGATTTGAATCCTGAGCTAGAGGTCTCAGGCCTGGACTAGTCCTCCACGAGGGAAACCAGGTTAAAACTGCTGTGTTTGCGTATGCTCTTCTGATCTTTATTTACTTCCGCATTTTCTTCTGATTTATTTACTATCTTGATAGTTATTTTGTGGAGGTGATATAGTGTTAATTTTTATTTGGTGATTATCGACACAAACTCTATTCACCCCCTCTAGAGTTGCCTACACCTGTGTTTTCAAGTATCTCTACAGGCTCATCCACAATCGTCTCCAGGAAAGGTTTTCGCTGAGGTAAAGCCGCTGGCTCCGAGAAGCCCTAAGTCTCGTACTCGAAAGGAGCATGAGGAAAAACATCTCCCGAGTCAGCAGCCTTAGCAGCTATAGCCACCGGGTTCTCCTTCGGAACACTAGCCCCTTCGGT
The DNA here is from genome assembly GCA_029216955.1 of Iris pallida. Classification (NCBI taxonomy): domain Eukaryota; kingdom Viridiplantae; phylum Streptophyta; class Magnoliopsida; order Asparagales; family Iridaceae; genus Iris; species Iris pallida. Next base: position 2,325,592 of record JANAVB010020599.1, on the reverse strand, counting down.
CCTCACTGTCGTAGGCATCTCAAAATTTAAAAGACCCACGACATAGGTGATTCTTACTTCCTTTCTCAAATAAAGACCTTCGGTAGGCAAAGTGACGGTAACTCTAACCACCGTACGTAGTAGCTCCCTCTGGGGCACCTTCAGGATAGGTTCCTCAGGAAGTTCCATGAGTATCTCTGACCATATAGACTCCTTCTTCTTCTTCACCTCTACAAGCAAAACAGCGATAAGTGAAAAGTCTGGGATAAGAACCCGAATGAAAAGAACTGAAGTGTACATATGAAGAGGGATCAACATGCGAAATGCTCTTTCGTAGCAAAGATCGTCGTGAGGGTCCGCACCGCCTAGGTATAGCCTTTTTGGTTCTCTTGATAAGGAGGAGAACTCGCCCACGAAGGAGCCCGACGTTTCAACGGATTACTCAAGGGCGCTACCTCCTTTCTTCCTCCTGGAAGGTTACTAGAACCGTCCGAGGATCTACCATCCGACGATGTGAGCTCTCGAATGCGCGCTATGTGCAAAAACAAAAGTCTTATTACAAACTTAAAAAAGAGTATAAGAGTACAACTGATTTCTGGGGAAGTACAACTATAGGAATCTTATCAGAAGATGATCACTTTATCCCTTGGACGATGTGATATCGAAGACACGAGCCTCTGGAGGATGCAATAGCACTTTAGCAGGAGATTATGATCATTCTTGATGCTTTGTGATTGATTTGAAACTCTATTTATAGAGTTCTTAAAATAACTGTTTAGCAGTTATTCTGGGTTGTGCGCGCTTCAGGTTGCGCGCCTCCTGTTCACTTGTGCGAACGGCTGCACTAACTGCTGTAGACGCATGGCATCATTTGATTGAGATGCGCGTGGTCGTGGGTAGTATAGTAGGCATGCTCTGCGAAGTTGGTGGCTTGCGCTCTACATCATGCTGTCTTGAATACTATTTGATCAGCTTGTACGAGCTTCATCAGGTTGCGCGTGGCACAATGTAGCAACTTGCGTGAGCGATTGCACCAACTGTTGTGGACGCATAACACCGTTTGATTGAGATGTGCGTGGTCGTGGGCAGTGTAGTGAGTACGCTCTGTAAAGTTGGTGGCTTGCACGCCACGTCACCCTGTTTAAAAATAAGAGTTGATCAAGTGGCGTCAACTTGTCAGACTGCGTATGGGTGCAACTGAACAACTGACGCCTTTGACTAGGTCTTTTGTGCTGTACTGATTAATTCTTGTGCCACACAATAACTTGTGCAAACCAGCTGTCAGCATTAATTACATACTGACAAAATCTTTCCGAGCGTCGCATTGCACGTGATTCGAATGGATTTTCCTTAATCTCCGTGTTGTCAGCTGTCAGGCAATGATGATGCCGTTACAGCTTCTCGAGGAAAGATGCCACGTGGCACTCGCGTATCCTATATCCTACGCAACCTAATGTTGGTGCAACACGATGCTGCACAACTTAATGATCCGGCACAACATAATGATTTGGCACCATATGATAATTGTACACTTTAATGGATGGCGCACCTTAATTTTTAGCCTCTACAAGACCCACTTCAAAGTTTTCGAAATTTGAAAATACTTCAAGGTTTTGAAAACTTTGAATTATGCTAGTTTTGTTTGGATTGCGCAAGTCAACTGTTCAACCAAAACTCCAAATTTTAAGCGTCAGTTGCGTAACAGTTTTGAAAAGAGTTTTTAAGCTATAAATAGCCAACTAAAGATAACATTTAACTTTTTATTGAAATTTAATTCTCTTAAACTCTCTCATCTTCTTCTTTCAAACTCTCGAAGCTCTCCCGACGATCGTCAAATGGCGCCAAAGAAGTCTGCCGCTGCCAAGGGAAAAGATATTGCTGAATCTTCATCCCGTGTACCACCAATGAAAGCGGCTCAATATGCACGACCATGATCAAGGAGTGAAAGAGCCAACCTGGCACTTGAAGGTGAACGTCGATTGGATTGACCAACTCTTTTTAGGGTTTTGGTCGATTTGTGCGTTTCACAATGTACGCTACCTCTTTTTAGAGTGTGGGCAAACTTCACAACTTGCACTTTCTCTTTTTAGAGTTTGGTTGCTATTCACGAACTGTGTTATGCGAATTTCAAATTCGTACTTTCTGATTTTGTGCAAAATACACATAAAAAATTATGAAACTTGAAATCAAGCTCAATACAGATGTCGTGCAATACAAATACTGTGCAATACAACACAGATACTACGCACAATGCAGATATCGCTCAACATAGATGTTGCATATCATAGATGTCATACAACATAGTTGTCGCGCAACCTAGATGTTGAGTAACACAGATGTCGCACAATTCGTATACCATGCAACCGGATGTCGCGCAACATGGATATGGCGCAACATAGATCGTTTCTTTATGTGTTTTGTTCCATCTTTTTGAGATTAACTTTTAGTTGTTCTTTTTCTCTTTTGTAGTTGATCTTAGAGAAGACCTTGATGCTGAGAAATATGCTTCAACTTTCACTGTATCAGAATATAAAGAAGACTTATCTCATGTCTCATATCCTCAATATGATGCACCTGAATCCAGAAGGGCCATTCTCACTGCTCAAGAAAGTAGCACTTTATTATGTCTGATGAATGGCGAACCTTTGGAAAGTGTAGATAATGTGACTCATAAGAAACTGACTTTTCTATTTGGAGATGCAGTGAAGAAAACATCTCAACCAAAGACCAAGAAAGAAGAAAGGATTTATCAATGTAAGGAAAGAATTATATATCTGACTGAGATGGCAAGACATTTGTCATTGTCCCGATATGAATTTTCCAGTCACCCTCGACGGATGGCCTGGGAAATGACTCCGATTCAGCAAGCCAGAGTCAGAAGAATATCTTATAAGTTAGGTCCGCAGAACAAGGATCTATTTTACAGTACTTCAGACAAGTATAGTTCCCATCTCAGGGGCTTGAAGCCGAGTTGTATACCTCCAGAAGAATCATCGATGCTTCTTTCCGTCAGGGTACCCATCTTTGCAAACACATTTGCTAAAGCTGAAGGAAGATACCCAGATCAGGCCATGCGTTTAACAGGCCTAATCAACCCAGACATGAAACATTGGAGCAGCTTAGTGACCCGGATTCTAGATCAGTTCAAGGATAAACTTCTTGAGTTAGAACTCTTTGAGACCATCTGGACTACTGTTCACGGCTTCCGCCTAAATGCTCATATGTTCTTGGCTCTGATTGAAAGATATATTGATAGAACTGGTACCTTCATGACCCCTCACGGGGAAATTGATTTTGCACTTTATGAGATGAAATATCTCTCATATCTTCCAATGGGTAACAACCCATATGAAGAGTATGTACCCACTTATGAGGAACTGGATATCCTTTCTATAGAAAACTCTCAGATGGTGACTGTGTTCGAGGAGCTTCTATGTCATTATAAGATATGCTTCCTTTACTACAAAAGTGCTTCCGTAGGGACTTGTTATACAACTAAGTGGTTGCCATATTTGTTTTTAGGCCATGCTCATAAAGAAAAGATTGTTGAAAGTCAAGCCTGCAATCCTTGTTTCTTCCAACCGCTCAGTCGTAGCGACATAGAAAAATTAATGGAAAAGTCCAAGCATACAGAAAACATCTTGGATGTGGATTGGCACCCCTTTAAAGATGGTGCTACTATTGAGAGTTATCTCAAACAGGGTTTCAGACCCATGTCAAAAGAAGCCCAATTGGCATATTTTCTTACTTTATGGCTGCAACAATTTGTAGTTTCAGGGGCCAGTACAGTCGATAGATTTCCCAAAGGCGTATTATTTACTGCTGTGCGTCTAGTATTTGGCCATAAGATGAACATTCTTTCAGCGATGACTTGTCGCATAAACGCATGACTGTATTCTTTTGTAGACACTATACTGTATGATAAGGCTACTCGACTGGATTTTCGCGTACTGAAATGCCATATACTTATTTGTTCGGGTGGTTATTGCTATACCATCCCAGTTTGATAGACCCTAACATGGGTGAAGTTGGGGGTAACTTCATCAGACGTTATTCCAATGCTCGTTGGAATATGAACACACTTTCAGAATACAAACGAGCTTTGAATCGAGGATATGGGTGGAGATTTTAATGTGTTCCCCCTCCTCCATGATATAAGAATCTTCCTCCACAACTGATGGATTTAGAAGCAGCATCTCTCCGTCTGTCCCCAATTATTTTTGCATGGTTGAAGACAATCCATTCATCTCATCTAGTATATCGATTTGAGGAAGAGTGTTTCCTAGAAACATATTTGCCAAGTCGATTCGTTTGGCAATTTGGTTATGACCAGTTGCATGTGGGAAATGCCACTACTTGTTTTCAAGCCAAAGGTTTCTTGATTGATGGTGCTAGGGCTTGGAGATATTATAATGCCAGAGGCACTAAGGCTATATTCTCCTTGCCCCATAATCTTGCTCAGGGTCTGTGTATGTTATACACATACACGAATTTTTATACTTCGGTAAACACTTTTGCCGAAAACTTTCATCTGGCCCACAGTTTTGCCAGTGACAAGCGATCAAAAGCTGGAGTTCATACCGCACAATTATTCAGGGACACAGAAGATCGAGACCCTGCCGATGATCCTCTGGAGGCTTCCCTTGTAGGTTTCTTAGATGAAGTAAACGAGCCATTGGACGTATCATTAAAAGTCCAAAAGGAAAAGTCCCCTGCCAAGGGACTTAAGAAAAGGAAGACTGGAGATTCCTCTGCTCCTTCGCATCATGATAATCTTCCTTCTTCTCCTAAAGCACCGGGGAAGAAAAAGACGAAGACTACTTTGATGATTAGTGAACAGCCTACCACTAGGACGACTCGGTCTCAGTTGAAGCAGATACATGGTGGAACTTCTCTTGGGGAAGGAGAAATAACTCCTTCTTCAGTTCCAAAATAGAGTGGAGTCATCCGAGAAGAAGTGCACAGAATACCAGATGACCTTGATGAGGTCGAAGAAGAACCTGTAGCACCTTTACTATGGAAGGCTAGAAGAAAATTGTTGGCGACCCGAGCAGAATGTCAAACCACTTATGCTTCCTCCCTTAAAAAGGATTTTGACATATCATTTCCCTTAAAGGAGGATCTACCCTCTCAAAAAGGTAATTTCTATGTTTTTAAGCAAAATTTTGATATATGAATGATATTCATTTATTCTCTTTCATCTGCATAGACTACAGCAACTGACATTCTAGTCTCAATTACTACCGAGATAATTCCAGGATATCGAGTTGTATGGACAACTGTTTCCATAACTGCCCTAGCTGCGGCAGGAGTAACATTGTCGTCCCCTACTCCAAATATCCCAGAACCCTCCAGAGAAGAGATGCCTCGTATAGAATCTCAAGCTGGAATTGTCGATCTTTCGGTCATCCAAACTCCTACATATTCTCAAGAAGATCGAGAGATGATAGACGCCCTCCTGGATTGTGATTACGATGATGTATCAATTAGAGATAATTCTGCAAGTGTAGCCGAAGAAGAACCAATTCCAGTAGATGCCCCACTAGTATCAACTGAGAAATGGCATATAACTATTGAGGATGAAGAAAATCCAATTGTTGAGAAGGGACATCCGAGCCCGAAAACTAATGAGCCTGAAAATAAAGAAGAACAAACTACAACTCTTGAAGATGTTGGGGATGATGAAGATCCCAACATTGTGGTTGCAGAGACTCAGACCCCTACTGAACAAATCCTTGAAGCTAGGGATCCAGAAGAGATTGCCCCAGTTAATCAGGCAGAATCAGGAGCCGAAAATATCCATTTCTTATCAGGCGGTTCCGAAGCTGGGAGTAGTCAGACAGCTGTGTCTGAAACTACCATGGCCAAACTCCGTCCTGATCTGAACATGCTTCGTGAAAACCCGTATGTATTGCTAGGATCAGGTAAAATTTTGACTTTTATTTATCTTAATTCATGTAATTTATATATGATAACTGTGTATTTTGATTACAGTGGGTCTTGTGGGGATACTTGTGAAAGCTGTATCGATCACATTCAGTTTTAGCTCGACTATGGCTCCTCTGGATATGGGGACCCAAACCGGAGAAGGGAGTTCTTCTATGATGCCAGTTCTCGGGTCTTCTGATGTACAATTTGTAGTTCCTCCAGTTAGTTCAGATACAAGAATTCCAATAGAAGTGGCAAGGGATCTCAATAATGAATAGAGCTGTTGTCGAAGCTTATACTAATGCTTTCTTCACTTCTCTGAAGCCTTTAATTCAAATGGTCATGGAAAAGGACAAACCTTATGAATCAGTAAGGGGCCCTTCCTCCTTCATTATTAGAGCCATCCGCAAGATTAGAGATCTGGATAGAGTCAATTATTTAGATCATATTTTGAACTTGAAGAGTCGATCAAGTTTTACAAAGATCTAACAAGAGGAATTATCCAGAAATTTATAGATGCAGAATACGAGGTGATGGCAAGCGAAGCTGCAATACGAAAAGCAGAATTTAAAGCTTTTGTGGTAGCTTTCTCACAGCATTCTGCAGAGTTGGAATCTCGTATTGTCGAGACAACTTCCTCTGTTGAATGCTATAAGATTGAAGCTGCAGAGAAGGAAAAAGAAGCTACTGAATATAAAGTTCGTCTCCAGGAACTGAAAATTGAAATGGCTTAGCTTCAAGAAGCAATTAAAGCAGCTCGACGACATGAAGAAGAAGTATTGGAGATGCATCAAATTCCTGCGAGCCAATTAGATGACCTGAGGAGGCAACGAGATGCACTTATCCAAACTGAAGGTGCAGAACTGGAACGTCGAGCAGAAATGCTGCAACCTTTTGATCCAGAATCCAGGACAGCTCTTGCAAGACAAAGGATAATTGACTCCAGAGTAGAGAAGGCTGAGAATTTGAAGAGATTAATCATTGATCTCAGTACTCAGCCTCCCCAATGAAGCAGTCTATAGGATCTTTTATCTTTTTGCCTTTCAAATGATGTATTATTTTGACATTTTGAACATTATGGCAATAAAATAATGTTCTTTTTGTGATTCTATTACTTATTATATACCTATAGTAGATATAAGTAATAGATAAGGATAGAAAAATATGTTCAGAGGTACTGTACATGACATATCCCCTAAAAGAAAATAAAAATATAAATTATATCTGTTCAGAGGTAATGTGGACGTGACAGAATATAACTCAAAATATTGTCATTTCAAAAGACGGCTTTATCAGAGGTAATATGGACATAATAAGTCGCTGATATAGACGATAGAGTTCAGAGGTAAATGTGGACGTGAATCTGTTGATATAGAAAATAGAATTCAGAGGTAATGTGGATGTGAACTCATTTTTTCTATTGATGATCTTCAAATCGGTTAGGACTTAAAGACCGGATATCATGTCTAAAAAGATGAGATACTTGTGATAATACAGATTTATCATAAAAAAAATATATCTTTTGAAACAGCTGGATTTCAAAAGACAGAATTGATGATTCATATAGACTCCATTGGGGATTTTGAGAGGAAGGGTATTCCTGACTCTGGAAATACCAAAACTCTTGTTTATCTGCTTCAGGGAGGCTTTTGCTGACAAATATCGGTTTTTGGCAAGTTTTATCTCCAATATTGACTTGAACCAACTGATCTTCAGTAGGTGGCTCGCATTGTTTAAAGCGAAGCTCCCATTGAGTATCCATCCTTTGTACCTATGGATCAGATTCATAGGCTTCGACAAAGTCTCTGTCATCTTCCGAGACCATATTGGAAGATAGGGTCACGCGATGGACGTACCCTACACTGGTGTCTGAATCCCATGAGACAGAATCAGAAGAGTTAGATCGTTCTTCTTCCTCGGATTTGGAAGCTTCTGGAGTCGAATTGGTGAATTATAACCTAATTCCCGCTTCGTTTTGCTGTAGTATTATTGTGATTTTTCTTTCGGAGCAGTAATACGAATAGGAGTTTGCCTTCCTTTGCCGCTATTGAGACCAGCTTTAAAATTATAGCCCATCTTTTGAATGATATCTTTTGATTGCTGACTATAACCATGTAGTTGAAGTCTTCCGTTATCGTAATTTTCTTCTTCACTATCGGGCGTCATCTTCTATTTCGTTCCTTTACTAAAAAGTATAAGAAGTTCATCTTTCTTCCTGGAAGGAACTAGGAGGAAGGAGTCCTGCATTGGCTCGAGCAATACTTCATTTTGGGAAGCTTCAACTGCTCCTATGGTAAGTGGTTCGAAGTTATCTAACATTTTTAAATAACATTGAGTATAATAAAGGACATCAATATAATGTAAAGGAGATGCTACTTTATTGATTTGTACATCATCATTTACAACATGATTATTAACCTTAACAGAAGGCTTAGTAAGGTTAATAACCAGAGGAGAAGAATGAGAAGGTTTGTTACGACGAAGGTCGATAACAAGAGGCTCAGAAGTGGTGAGCTCCCTTTGTTCCCTTTCTACAGTAGGAGGCTGTTTGTTATGAAAGGAAAGATATATAGTCAATGTCTGAGAAGAAGAGGGACGAGTAGCACGTCCTTTGATGGGGATCATGAGAACATCTTTTGAAGTATGTTTCTGATCTTCCTCACTATCCATTGCCAATACAAATTTCATGAACTCCTCCGTGTACATCCGAGAGTCCGTAAAATATGCTACAATGCCCCTGAAAGGATTTAAATCGGCTACTTCCTTTCGGACTTCTCTATTGACAGTATTGATGTAAAATGGATGGTACAATGTTATGCTTATGTAGAAAGAGTCTTCCCAGCAAAGCATTATAAGAGCCGTGATTATCGATTACGTAGAAAGTAACCTTCGTACGAAGATTGCCTATTTGAACTTTCAGGCGAATCTTTCCCAAAGGTTCACTTCTTCCATAATTGAATCCCAAGATTGTCGTGATGGTTGTTCAAAGATTGTGTACAGGAATCTTTAATGCATCTAGTAGAGTCTTTGGCATGATGCTAACTGCAGACCCTGGATCGATTAAAATACGATCAACCTTCATGGTATCAACATATCCTGTAAAGTAGAGGGGTCGATCATGACGATTATCTTCCAACAACATATCATCTTGTGTAAAGGTGATATTTGGCATCAGTTCCATCACACTATGACAATGAAGGCATGTTATAGGCTCATCCTCTGGCTTCTTGAGAAGTGCTAAACAAGTATCAGCTTGCGCCAAAGCTTCACTCAATGTTTCTCGAGTCTCCTTCTGTCACCCTCGAATTTCGTTATACGTATTTTGGTATACGTATACGTATCTCGGACCTGTATTTTGACTTGTCCTGATTGGCTAGCCTTGAGTTCTGTATTTGCATGAATTAGTTAGCATTTCATGGTTCTGGCATGCATCGGGTTCGGTTGGGTTCGGTTGGGTTCGGTTGGGTTTGGCTCGGTTTGGGTTGATATGAAAACCCCTACCTACCACCATCCCTCATTTATTAACCCAACCACCATTCTCTCTCCTCATTCATTACTCATTTACTTCTCTTCTTCTTCTTCTTCCTCATCTTCTCCACCAAATACCATAATAGGCAAGTGCATCTTGCTTTCATTTGGGAACCCATTTTTGATGGTTCCAATAGCTTCTTAGCATGCTTCTAAACTACATTAGAACTTCGAAATTTTTATTTTGATGCATGGGTTTTCGTAAATATAGGTTTTAGCATTCTTTTATTTTCATGGTTTTGATCTACTAAACTGGCTTATTTTCGAGAACTGAGAGTTCTAGGTAGGAGACATTCTGATTTTACGCAAGTTTGGTTTTGGAATGGTTGGATTTCACCAAGTCTTGACCGAGATGGAGTTTTCTTAAGCTTTACGCCTGCTTGTCTTGGCCTTGGGGAGAAGAGGAAGTCTTTACGCACACGTTCTTACGTGCTAGCATAGTATTTAGCTTTTACGAACACGTTTTATGTGCCAGTGTATGATTTACCCCTTTACGCACACGTTCTCACGTGCCCGCGTAATCCGTTCTACGCCGAGTTCATTCAAACTCTACGCAGGGGCTACTCCACTCGTGTGGAGTCTCGCTCGCATAGAGCTTCGCTCGTGTAGAGCTTTGCTCGTATAGAGCTTTGCTCGCATAGAGCTTTGCTCGCATAGAGCTTCGCTCGCGTAGAGCCCCGCTCGCGTAGGGTCTCGCTCGCATGCGGCTTCGCTAGCGTAGAGTCTTGATCGCGTAGGATCCTGCTCGCGTGCAGCCTTGCTCACGTAGGGCTGTCTATCCTTGGGTCTTGCCTGCGTAGAGCTATTTTATGCGCGGGGCCTCTTTGACCTAGCATAGTTTAGTTAGCGTGAAGATCTCGAGCCCTTAGCGTACTCCATTGCCCTTTTATATTCTTACGCCTTTTGTCATGAACTTGATAATCACGAATTAAGTAATATATTTGAAATGATAATTGTGCACAGTATGGTAATAACTAGCAGTGGCCCGTTGTGGCGCACTCTAGACAAGAGCATGACAAGACATTACATGATGGTGACCCGTTGTTGTGCGCCCCTAACAAGTAACTGTATAAGCATGGAATTTCATGCGCATCTATAGGCCAGAATTCCTATGCGCTTGACACTACATGCGCCAGGGAGCTCTAACGAACAGCAAAGAACAGCAAAAGTATAGACATCAAAAGAAGATTGTTATTTCATACAAAAGTCTATTACATGTCTAAAAAAGGCTTTACAAAGGAGAATTTCTACAAAAAGAAAGATCCTAAGACTACAGTCAAGCGCAGCAAACTGCCATACACCTCCTGTCAGGCGCATCATCTGCCAGGCGCATCATTTTATCATCTCAGTAAGGCATGTGTCTTCAGCATCTCAGTCAGACGTATCTATTTCAGCGTCTCAGTTAGGCGCATCACAAAGTCTCAGCATATGCGCTCCACTTCGATCCGATCAAGTGCTTCGGCTAAAGGAGAAGCTTTGAGCAGAACCAGAGTGAGCAGCCAACCCCACTCTAGCAGGAGGAAGAGATCTCCAAAGCCTAAGGAAGAGGAGAGCACCACAATTCTGATCTGCTGCTCTTTCGGCATAACGGAGACGGGGCTCGAGCATCCCGATCTTTGGATGCAACAAGCACCTTCGGCCTGTCTCAGAACCCCGTGATTCCGACTATTGGATATAACAGTCACCTTCAAGTACATAAACGAAGACAACTCGTTGCATCTTCACCCTCGGGAGCATCTTGTCCACAGAATGTACTCGAGCAAATAAGTTCATTCGGGAAGACGTGAGAGAACGAGAAGCAAAACTCTCTCATTGCTGCTATTTATAGGCCGGGCAAATCAAACCCATGCGCCAAGTGGCGGGCTCTCCGAATCTCGTGCAATGAATTTGCATTTATGGTGATGAACCTGACTCTTCGAATTCAACCAAGTCAAAATGGCTATTTAAAGCACTTGAAGAACTCAACAGTCGGACCAATAAAGACGCGTCATGCAAATAGATGTGCCGGTCAGATACCGTGCAGACTTGCCCGTCAGTACCAAGCGCCCGTATGGATGCGCCCAACAAAGCACAGATCCATGCGTCCTAATCAACTTGGACCCGTGCTCCCAGTGGGGTACAAATCGACGCATCACCCCACCAAGCAATTAATGCCAAAGTGACAGAGTTGGCAGCACGACCCCCGAGGACTGAACAGTTGGCAACTTTTGCATAAAATGAAGCGTCGCTGACGTCAGCGTCATTATTACTTTCCTCCGACGGTTACAACCCACGTGGCCGACCAACCACTCGCATGCGCCTCAATAGCCATGCGCCTGAAGATTTGCATGCGCCTCAAAAGCCGTACGCCCAAACTAGTTCATGATTCCTGAAGGTTGCGAGCCAAAGTCTTCTCATGCGCCTAATTCTAGGCGCATCCTATCAAATTACCCTCCACCAAATTCGAGACCTTTGAGCTACAGATATGCGCCACGTGTTCTTTGACTCAATTCAGCCTATGAAGGGGTGCTAATCACTCAAGATCTCAGCAACTGAAAGATCCTCTCCCCTGCTACGTGCCAGCCCACAAATGTAGCGTGAAGGATTCAACACACAAATGATGGTGCATCATCTATGCACCTTCCGCAGCTTCAACCACATGGCGTCCCCACGTACAGGCGTATCCTACATATGCGCACATGAGTGTTTGCCATGAAATATAAAAGAGCAGAACAATTATCGGAGGACTGGACTTTTACTTCACGTTACAAACTCGCTCGTACAAAGAAAGCCTAGGGACAAAAATCTAGGTACAGCAGTCTAAGTACAATTGTTTATTTTAGATTCTGGGAGGTGACGATAGAGGCTTGGGAAAGGGACGGCAGCTCTGCCTTACTCCTTGGACGATCGATATGCAGCCTTGGCTCCAGAAGATTGCTTGGCGTTGGAAGAAATGCTTCCTTTGCTCTCTTTCTGCTCTTCTCTCCAAGTACTCTGGTGCTCTCTCTGATCTCGAAAAGTGCTCCTGTGTGCGCCTCTCTCTGTGTGTACGTATCTCTTTTGCAAGGCAATGACACCCTGCTATTTATAGGAATGGGGTGTGATCATTAGGGTTACAAATGATTGCTTCTTGGAGATGGCGGCGGCCTGTGGATTGGTCAATCTAGGCCATTAGTTTTGATTATGATGAACCTGGACCATTAAGTATAGATTACACCAAATCTCATCAGCAATTAATACTGATTGAAATAAATCTTCCTCATAATGATCTTCTGATGTCTGTGAATAAATTTGATTTATTTTCCTGTCACGTGTCCCAGATTATTGAGATTTGACCCAATCTCTGATTGTAATAAATCTGCGAGATTGATCGGCTTAGGACACGTGTCCTAGGAGCTACTGGGGGAATCTGAACCGCATGAAGATTGAGCAGCATAAGATTTAGGCCGCATAAGGTTCGGGCCACGTGTCAGGGCTGCTTGGGTAGTGGCTCCACCCTTCGAACCTTTAAACCGCATGGAGAAGATCATTGCGAGCCGATGCATCCGCCTGGGCCGCATGGAAATGGTCCTCTTGAACCGTATGGGAAGGCCTCCGCTTGAGCCGCATGAGACTGTTTCGGCCTGAGCCGCATGGAACGGCTTCATTCTGAACCGTATGAGAAGTCTTCGTTCGAGCCGCATATGATCGTCCATGTGTCAGGGCCACGTGGCATTTTCTGGATTTCGGGAGATTGTGTCAGTGATCTCCTTCACTTTCCTAGGGGTCTGTCATTATGACAGAGTCATAATTACCACTTTTGTGTCAGGGCTGCCACTTTTTCAAAGTTGTCAGCCGTCACAGCAATTAATGCAGGAGGGGAGAACTATTTTTCAAGCCACGTGTCTCCTGTTCTGAGCCGCATAGGACGTCTTGAGCCGCATAGCCCCTCGTGCCGCATGAATCTGTGAGCCACATGGGCTTCTTGAGCCGCATGGAGTTTCCTGGCCGCATGGATCCTTCTTTAATATTTTCCATGCTTCTACAAGACCCCTTCAAAGTTTTCAATTTGCAAAATTGAAATACTTTGAATAAGAATCATGGTTATATTCTTCTGGCCGCATATGAAGTCCTGGCCGCATGGATGTTTAAGCCGCATGGATGGCTTAGTCGCAGGGGACTTTTCGGCCACGTCATCATTGCCACGTATGGCAATCTTTTGTATTAAATGCTGTTTGATTTGCTGTCAGCTTTAAAGGCCACTTTTCGGTGCGGGATTCGAGGAGCTTGGCCTTTATTTTTGGTAGCTCACCTTGATAACCGAAGAGTCGGTCTTCGTGTATGCACGGGGATCGAAACGCTTCACTTTTGTTTATAAATATGGATGAGTACGGTCGGGGGACTTCTTTACTTCCTCCTTCGTCCAACTATTGCTGTCTTGCCTTTCTTTCCTCATTTCCCTTCTCCGATCGTCAGTCATGGCCCCCAAATCCTCTAAGGTCGCTTCTGCCGCCGCGAAGGACAAGAAGGCGGCTTCTTCGTCAGCCGTTGTGCTCGAAGTGCACCCTGATGTCCGTCCTGTCCTTAATGGTAAGAGTTGTATTTGGGTACTTTGAATCCTAAGAATTCATGGCTCTGCTGCATATTCATGCACAAGCCTTCACCCAAATTTGGCTATGATAGAGCCTCATATGCTGTATGGGCTGCATGACCCTCTCATATCCGAGCCGCATAGGAGATACCCTATGTTTGAGCCGCATGAGAAAGTTTTAGACCGCATGAAGTCTCCTTTTGAACGGAGCCTCATAAACTTCTAACCGCATATGTTCGATTGATCCGCATACTCTTCTAACAGACTGATCCGTATAGCGCTTCAGTGCCACAAAAGCTTTTCTGCTTAGAACCGTATATGTTCGATTGATCCGCATAAGATGTCATATGGAACTCCCAAATTGATTTAGGCCGCATGAGGCTGTGTTGGCTGAACCACATAAGCTCCCTTGGGGCCGTGCCACCTGAAACCCAATTGTAATTGAGCCGCATAGGGCTTTGTTTGATCCGAGCCGCATAGGCTCGTAGGGACTTGAGTTCAGCAACCAACTTTTGATCTTGTTTCGTGTTGTCCTTTTTCAGTGAGCCTTCCAACCAACCCAGCAGGAAAGCTTCTTGTGGGTTCAGTTCAGTTTGATGTGGGCGTACGGCTCGACGGCTTAAGTCGACATATAGTGGATCAGCTTCCCACTAATGAACCTAGGGAGAGGGTGGCTGTCATTAACAACCAACCTTTCCACTTTCTCTGTTCCATGCTGAATTCGAAAAAGCTGGACGGAGAATATCTGAAACTGACTTTTCTCTTTGGGGATGCCTTTTCTATAAAGAACTCCCGACAGCTGGATGTTTCTGAAAACTGGGACTTTTCTGTAGACGGAGTGGCGATCCATATCCCTGAGATGGAGCGGCATTATCCTCTCTCGTGGTTTAACATGGTACCGTTGGGCAGGACAATGGTGGGTTCTCTGACTCCCACCCAACCGAGAATGTTTGTGGGCAACATCCACTACAACAGGCGTACCGGTTCAGCATGTGCGGGCAAGGATTCAGTTAGTCGAAGTATGATGGGGCTGCTCCCTGTCACTTTTGTAAACGTGACTGGTCCTAACTTTACTTTCATTCGAGCTGATACGTTTCTGAATCAGCTTGCTCGCAAGGGGTCTTATCCTGTGGGCAGGTTGTCGCTGCTAAATTGGATCAACCCCATTCCTACATGGGCCAATCTTACCTCATGGATCTTGAGGAAGTATGGGGAATCCCTTCGGGAAATTGACCTCTACTACGCCGTCCGGGGCACCTGCTACGGGTTGCCCATTAACAAGCCTTTGTTCATGGCTCTTTTGGAGCTGTATAATCGGCGTACGGGGACTTTCGTCGCCCCCGGGGGAAAGCTGGGGCTTGCTCTCCATGAGATGCACGCTGTTTCTAAACTGTCGTGGGGAGGTAAAACTTTTGAAGTATATACCCTGACGAATGAAGAATTTGAAGACCTGGATCGACGATTTCCTGGTTTCGTCGTCGTGTACCAAGAACTGTTGTGCCATCATAGCATCTGCCACCAGATTGCTATCAAGAAAGAAAATAGCTCAGAAGGAAGTGCCCCTCACAAGACGGCCTGGGTTTCGTATATTTTCAAGTTACGTCCCTCCGGCCGAGTTTCGTCTCGAAGTCCTCAAACCCCGGAGGAGGTGAAGGACATGATGTTGAAGGTCAAAAGGTCGAGATCTACCCGTGACAGGTTTGGGAGCCGTACTGACTCCCTCAGTTACTTTCACTATGGTACCCGAGAAATGTCTGATAAAGCGATCTTAGCTGGGTTCTTGATGGTGTGGCTACACAATTGCGTAGTCTCGGGCGGCACGGGTTCTATGGAAAGGATCAGCCGCCATTTCATTCTCCCCGCTGTGAAATTGGTCTTCAAGGTGAGACTGGCCCTTCTCCCGGCCATGGTGTGTAGCATACACCACGGCCTCCGTACCTTTTCATCCAAAGTTATTGCTCGTGATACGACGCTGGACTTTGAACGGATAGAACTACCATACCTCTACCTCATGGGGTGGTTATTACTGCACTACCGGTCGTTGATGAGGCCAGGAACCGAAGAAGATGTTACTACTAACGACGCCTTTATTTTTCAATACCGTTATCAGCCTTGGGAACACGATACCATGCCAGCCTGCCGGAGGGCGTTGGCGAGGGTTGACGGGCCCGAGTTTTTTGTCTCTCTTCCTCAATCTACCGCCAGAGAAGTGAGGGGAGTACATGTCGACGGCGTTGATCCTCCCCAACTTTTATCTGAGAAGATGCTTCTTTGGTTACGCAACATCCGCCCTGCGCACCTGGTGTATCGTTACCGGAATAACGTATACCTGGAGCCTTATCTGCCCAGTAGATTTTCCCGTCAATTTGGGTATAGTCAATTGTTCCTGGATTGTCCTAGCGCTTGCTTGAGCTTTGAGGGCAGTGTACTCGATGGCGTCCGGGCTTGGCATTATTATAATGCAGTCCATACCCGGGCCAGCTTCTCAGCCCCCGACGCCAAGACGGCAGGGGATATTTTGTATATAGCGGCCCTTTATCATGTCGCAACGAGCAAGCCTCCTATCGATTTTGATATAAATACTAGCTTTATTGCTGGCACTGGTTTGGCTGAGAAATGTTTCGATTAACAAAATGCCTTGGAGTGAATTGGCTTTTGAAAATAAAACAAGAAAATGTACAAGAAGTACAAATTTGATTCTGGGAAAGTATTGCTATGGAAGTCTGATCTGTAAATGATCACTTTGTTCCTTGGACCATATGATGATGATGAAGATCACTGCTTGAAGTAGAACAACTTGGAAGAACTAATGCACCAGAAAGGTATCGACGCACTTGGGCACTGATGGCGAGGCCGAATGCTTTCCTGCTTTGCTTCACTCTGTTCTGGAAGAAAAGTTGAAGAAGAATGCTCTAGAGAATCAAAATCTCGAAGCTCTGATCTCTGTATTCTCTCCTGTCTCTCTGTGTGTGTCCGTTGTATGAGAAAAATGAGTCTATTTATAGACTGGGGCTTCCGTGCGTAAAAGAGCATCAAAATCTGTCTTTACGCTAACAACTGCCATCCATGATCAGAGCCATTCTCTGTATATGTTGACACGTATCCCATCATTTCAATAAGAATAGGATACATGTACACACGTTCTTCGAAATATATGGCATGAAGACCACGTAGGCACACCACATTCCAAACTGGCCAGAACGAATAGGGCGTAAAATGATGAGCGTAAACTAGCTCTGTCATAGGTTTCCAGCGTAAAGTGGTTATTGAATAACCTTGAGCGTAAAATGGCTCAAATAGACTTCACGCACACATTGTTTTTTATGAGCGTAAGGACTCATTGTAAAACTCCGTGCGTAAAAGAAACCATTCAGTGAGCGTAAAGTAGCTCGATCTCTATAAACGACAACAATGGTCTTTGTATAAGACAAATTCTATTGAATTCTGTGGTAAATGCCATCATTGATATCTTCATGTCAAAGTCTGCATTAAATGCGAGATTTGATAGCTTTTGTCCAGCATGAAAGAGGCTGCTCAGTCCTTGGCGTAAGAATCACCAGGGTAGACCCCAGCGTAAAACAATCAGTCTGCTTAGGCGTAAAGTGACTAGCCTTGTCTTGGGCGTAAAGAGATTACCCGTTCTATTAGGCGTAAAGCTGACCACTTATGAACGAGATGACTCTTTCTTTGAAGCACTTTTTACGCTCCTACAAGACCCCCTTCAAAGTTTTCAAATATCTCCAAAATTTGAAACACTTTGAACAGAAGCGTAAAAGTTGAGATTTGATGAGCGCAAAATTCGGGATACGCATCAGTCATCCGCGTAAGAGCGGGGATATCCAACAGTCAGCGTAAATATAGGGATATCCAACAGTCGATTTTGAATCTCTCTATAAATAGGCCTTTTTGGAGAGAGAAAACACTTTTACTCGTCTTCTTGAATCTCTTCGCCTTTTCTTTCTTCGAAACTCTGATCTGATGGCTCCTAAAAAATCATCCACCGCCGGCAGCAAGGGAAAGAAACCTGCCATTGATTCCTTGTCGACCGATCATGTGAAGACCTCTACTCAGTCATCACCACCACAACGAAACCCTAACCCGGCCGTGGCTCCGCCTATGATAGGTAAAAACCCTAATCTTCAGTTGAGAGAAAATAAATCCGTCGGGGAGGAAGAAGATAAACCAGTCTTTCAGCTCTTTACGCCCACGTTGTACGTGTTAGCGTAAAGTTGAAATAGCATTGTACGCCCACGTTGTACGTGTTAGCGTAAAGTTAAAATAACATTGTACGCCCACGTTTACACGTGTTAGCGTAAAGTTAAAATAACATTGTACGCCCACGTTGTACGTGTTAGCGTAAAGTTTAACAAGAATACGCCCACGTTACACGTGTCAGCGTAAATCTGTTTTTGTGCCCACAGCTAATATGCTAGCGTAAAACTTAACTACGCTCATGTTCGTACATGCCAGTGTAAAAAGTTGTATTACGCTCATGCCACTGTATGGTAGCGTGAAGTTTAATCAATCTTTTCTGAGAGGTTTTGTCGAACCAATACTGCATGAGTTTTTCCTCAACTCTTAAAAACTTCGAACTAACTTGATCTCTTTTGTTATTTCACCAGTGGATCTGCAAGTTCACCCCCTCGCTGAAGTTTTTGGATCATCAGTTGGCATGGTAGGTTCGAACTATTTGGAAGATTTATCTCATGTCCAATTTCCTCAGTCGAACCCCGAGTATCCGGCAGAGAGGGCACAGTTGAAAGCAGCTCAAGGGAATAGATTGTTGCTATCCATGATAAATGGGGAGTTGTTGGATTCACTAGATGGACAACACTTCGCAAAACCAGCCTTTCTGTTTGGAGATGCCATTGATTGTAAATCCCAGACACACCCCAAGAAAGAGTCTTGGGTTTTTAAATTTGGGAATAGAGCTATGTATCTTCCAGATATGGACAGAGATTATCCTTTATCGGCATTCGTCCATGCCACTCATCCTCGACAGATGTTGTGGAATTTGACTCCCAATAGTCATGGACGCCCGGGTAGAATCGTCTTCAAGAGAGAGCGTGCCAATGACATGGGATACTTTGCTAGTGTTCCCAATGGAGGTGTTACTTCTATCTTTGGCCTTATGCCAGGCTCTAATCCAAGCGAAGATTCGGGCCTAATACAGCCAGTTCAAACCCCGATGTTTGTTAATAAATTTATGAAGGAAGCTGTATTATATCCTCAAACCAACCCCCGACTGCCAGGATGGTTGTCTCCATTCAACCAGAGTTGGATTCAGATAAGCCTTTGGATGATGAAGAACTTTGAGGAAGAGTTAAAAGATATTGGCTTATACGAAGCAGTAGCTTCCACCAGCTATGGTATTCCTGCGAATGGAAACTTATTTCTGGCCTTGATGGAGCTATATTTAAGTTCAACTGGAACTTTTGCTACTCCGAAAGGTGAAATGGGTCTTGCCCGATGCAGTTTATTTCGAAGCTGCCGATGGGGGAGGCCCCATATAAAGAATACGTTCCCTCCAACAGGGAGCTTGCTGAGGTCAGAGAAGTTAATCCTCAGTTAGTCGAGACATACGAAGAACTGATGTGCCACTACCTGATTTGTACCACGATGCATGAAAGTCCATCCCATTTGGCGTATATCAACAAGTGGACGACTTATCTCTTCTTCCACAAGGATAAGATATCCAAGGAAGACAAAGAAAGATTTCAAGAAAACAAAGCTCCAGTAATCAACATAGATTCGACCATCCCCTCCAACAAGGTTCGGGATATGATGGTTACTTACAAATTCCCGAATAAATATCTGTCTACGAAGACTGGGGAATTTCCTGCCGGAACCGAAGCCTTGAGCTTCCTTAGACATGGTAGTCAAAAAATCTCACGGAGAGCTTTGCTGGCAGGCTTTCTTTCTTTATGGTTGAGAATATGGGTTGTACCGGGTATTGGTACTGTTGACAGAATTCACCGCAGTGTGCTATGGCCAGCAGTACGCCTGGTTTTTAAAGTTAGGATCAACCTGCTGTCAGCCATGGTATGTCGGATAAATGCAGGTGTAAAAACCTTTGGTGAGGAGTTAATCAACAATGCTCCTCATCGGAATGTTTTCCCTAGAGTAGAGATGCCCTACACCTATCTGATGGGCTGGTTGTTGCATCACAACTGCAGATTGTTACCGCCAGGCCCAGGTGATGATGCAGAGGTCTTTCTCCAAAAATTCAGCAAAGCTACATGGATTGCTACGACTGTGGCAGATACCCGAGCAGTTCTGAATTATTCTTGAGGCACATACACCATATCATAAGGAGTGGGCAACATCGCCCAGGTAGCTAACCTGAAATTAAGAATGCTCGGTTTTCTCATCAATACCCGAATGGGATTTATTCTGGAGATAACATGAATAGTCTGTCCTGTGACATAATGCCTTGTCTTTTGGACGGCAAAAACCAAAGCTAGACATTCCTTTTCTACAGGAGTGTATCTGTGTTCAGCTCCGACCATTATTCTGCTCAGATAATATATTGCTTGTTCATGACCCATATCACTTTTCTGTGCCAGAAGAGCGCCAAGTGAATGATCCAAGGCTCGAACATACAGCAAAAATGGTCTTCCTATCACCGGAGGTACCAGGACAGGCGGGTTTGTAAGATATTGCTTAATGTCATTGAAGGCTTTTTGACATGCTTCATCCCAGATGAAAGATACTCCTTTCTTTAATAGACGGGAGAAAGGTTGACATCTCCCAGAAAGATTAGATATAAATCTTCTGATATAAGCAATACGGCCCTGAAAGCCACGAAGTTCTTTCAGATTACGAGGAGGACGCATTTCAAGAATTGCTTAACCTTATCAGGATCAACATGGATACCCTGAGAGGTGATGATAAATCCTAAAAACTTGCCATTGGAAACCCCTAAGAAAGACTTAGTAGGGTTCATTTTCAATTGGTGCTGACGCATCAATTCAAATACTGTCTTCAAGTCTTGAATGTGATCATTCTTTGACCGACTTTTAACAGCAATGTCATCTACATAGCATTCAACTATTTTCCGTAGATGTTCTTGAAAGATATTGCTCATAGCCCGTTGATATGTGGCACCGACATTTTTAAGACCAAACGGCATAACCGTATAGCAGAAAACCCCTAGGGGTGTTTGAAAAGCTGTATGCTTTTCATCTTCTGGATGCATCTTGATCTGATTGTATCCTGAGAATCCGTCCATGAAAGACATACGTTCAAAACCGCATGTATTGTCTATCATGACATCAGTAATGGGAAGTGGAAATTCGTCCTTTGGACAGGCTGTATTAAGATCTCGGTAGTCTATACAAACTCGGACTTTTCCGTTCTTCTTCATAATAGGAACAATATTGGCCACCCAATCAGGGTGTTGTTCTTCACGAACGAAGCCACACGTAATCAGCTTTTTGACTTCTGTTTCAATTGCATCCATCATATCTGGTCTAAAACGTCGTTGCTGTTGTTTTACAGGTTTGACGTTAGGCAAAATATTAAGTTTATGAGTAGCAACTTTAGGATCTAGCCCTGGCATATCCTCATAACTCCATGCAAAGATGTCAATGTAATCTTTGATAAGTTTTATCAACTCTTCATTTTCATCTTCAGAAAGATTCTTACTGATGAATATTGGTTTGGGCGTAATTCTATTTCCAACATTGATCTGGAAAACCTCATCTTCTGTAGGTGGCTGTCGCTGTTCAAAATGAAGTTCCCATTGAGTATCCATCTGTTGAGCCCAAGGATCATTCTCAAATAGCTCTGATTTATCATCGATTTGAACCATATTGACTGAGAATATCTGTCTAGATTCATCTTGTGAGGAATCTATGTTGTCTATATATTGATGACTTTGATTATCAGAAGATAAAGTCATTCTCTCAATAAACTTGACAGCCATATACTCGAAAAGGAAATCTTTATTGATATCAAAGAGATGAGCGATATTTACATTATTTACAATCTGATTGCTATGCTTCGGATTAATCAACAGTGGACCATCATCCGACCTTTGCATAGAGTTGCCAATATTGACGATCAATGGTGATTCTGGATCATTCGTACCAGAAGTACGTCCTTTGACTTTGATCATAAAAGGTTGAACTTGGCTCTTAGCAGGAATTTTTATTGATTCCTCAGATGAAATTTGACTTCTTCCTTTAACCTTGATTATCAAAGGTTGATCATTGACAGGTTGGGATTGAATTCGTCCCTTAACCATGATCTTCAAGGGTTGTTCCTCTGGCAGATCATCATTAATAGACTGATCCTCAGATGATAATTCTTCAGCCATGTCTGATATCTCTTTCATATGCTCTTGTTTATAAAGCCCTGAATCAGAGAAGTAGGCTTCGACACCCTTGAAAGGATTAATATCAGCAAATTCAGTTTTCACAACTCCTTGGGAATCCACATATTTGAAGTATTGGTGGAGAGTTGAAGGCACAATATTGTGCTCATGAATCCATGGTCTTCCAAGAATAATATTGTAGGACACGTCCGAGTTGATAACATAGAAAGTTACCATGGTTCGAAGATTACCAATCTGAATCTGCAGCCGAATTTTCCCCAGTGGTTTACTCTTGCCAGAGTTAAAACCAACAATAGTGGTACTAGTGTAAGTCAGCTCACTAGTAGGAATCCTCAGAGGTCTTAGCATACTCTGAAGAATTATGCTAATTGAGGACCCGGGATCAATGTAGATCCTGTCAATTTCTGTGGATCCGATATATCCAGTGTAGCATAGAGGCCTATCATGCTTGTTATGTTTCAATAGCATATCCTCTTGTGTAAAGGTGATGTTGGGGATTGTTTCCATCACGCTATGACATTGTGGACATGACAGTGGCATATTATCGAGAGTCTTGAGTTGAGCCAAGCATGAATCTGCTTGGAGTAAAGCTTCGCTCAAAGTTTCCCTGCTCTCTCTGAAAAGACGAAGCAGTTCAAATATAGATAACCTAGTCGGAGTATTGGCTAACTCAGCTAGGATATCAAACTTATAAGGCTTCATTGTCACCCCCTGACTGGAAGCAGGCTTCAATGGGATATCAAAGCGTACTGCCTTCTGTTTCCCCTTTTCAACCACAAACGGTTTAGCAAGAACAGGAGAAGGTTGAACTGGTAATGTTTCCACTACATCTTCTGCTTCTTTGGAGGATCCCTCGTAGTCTTTGTGGTATTCTTTTCCAGATCTTGTACCAGCAAAAGTTTCTTCCTCAGACTCAGGAGAAGAAAGTACCATATTACAGGATTTAGTCTTTCTTTCCTTAGCCTTCTTCTTGTGAGGGTTGTTACAAGGAACTTCAGTTCCCAATCCAGCAGTGGAATTCTGATTTTGAATTTGTAGAGGAAGACGTATTCCTTTATCATGGTTCAAACCTTCCGCCTTTTGAAAGTTGTAACCCATCTTCTTCATGAGAAGGACAGATTGCTGACTATACAAGTGGATAGGCAGTGAACTTTGAACAGGTGTTTCAGCACATAAAGAGGAAGAAACCTCTGCAACTACGGGAGAGTGAATCATAGACATCTCTGTAGTTAAGGGAGGAGAAGGATTTGGGATACGAGGATAAATCCCTGTTGGAGCTTTTTCATATGCAGCAAAGACTTGTTGTGCCCGGTATAAAGGAACACTATTCATGGCTAGCCACTGCTGATGAGTAAGCTTGAGCTTGGTAGGAGGAGCTAGACTTGGAGGACAGATGTTTAATCCTTTCAGTCTATCTTCAAGAGGAAGGCCATCCCATAGATGATCTAAGTCATCAGAATCTGGAATAACATGGAAATCATGTTGCAAGTTTTGACTTTCTTGCCTTTCTTGGATTTTGAAGTTTTACCTTCATTTTCCAACTCAGGCACTAAGTCAGGATGCACCCACATGATTTCACCATTCTTCAATGTGAGAGGCAGCAATCTTGTATTTTCTTCCCTAGCAGGCGGGATATTCACAATCTTTATCGTCGCCTTCGAAATTGGGATAATTCCATCTGGGACTTGCTGTAGAGGAAAATCCCCGAACTGAAGAGAGACCATATTGGTTGTGACAGTATGGTCATCATTAGTTAAAGCGATGGCACCACCATTTATCAGCTCTTGGATCTTCTTTTTCAAGACATAGCAAGCACTGGTAGGATGATTAATGTATCTATGATAGATACAATACTTGGGATTGTCAGTCAGATTCACCTCATTAGGCCTCTTTGGCTCTGGAATCTGAAGTTTATCACTTTTCACCAGACATTGAAATATCCCTGGGATATCACTTTCGTCAAAGGAGTATTTTTCCTTTGGCCTGGAAGATTCTTGATTACTTGGCGTCGTTTTGTTCTTGGAAAGATTGACCATAAGAGTATCTTTTCCTTTCACATTATGATTGCCAGGATTATGGCCAAGATTATTTTTCTTCCCTTTGTCTTCTGAAGCAAAAATCATCCCGTGTTCGCGAGCCAACCTGCCATTGGTCTCGACAGAAACTGCTGCTATAATGAACGAAGCCCAATCTGTGAATTGGGAACCCGTGAAGACAGCAATGGATGGTCGCAGATTCATCTTGCATGTGTCAATCAACGTTGAATCTGGCATACCAGGAGGCATCTTTAGAGTAGCCTGTCGGAAACGTTCAATGAACGTCCGAGTATCTTCCTTCTCCTTTTGTTTGATTTCTATCAAGGAGGACATGTTCATGTCCATACCTCCTTCATAGAAGCGGGAGAGGAACATTGCTTTGAATTCGTCAAAAGACGAAATAGAGTTATCGGGTAAGCTACGATACCAGTCGTAAGCTGAACCCGTCAGGCACCCGATGAATACTCGAGTGAGAAGAGCATCATTTTTCTGCAAGTGTACGGTCATAATATCAAAGTAATTGATAAATTGACTGGGAGATGCTTTTCCATCGAACAAAACCATGGATTGTGGCTTGAACTTCGGTGGAAAGGGTACATCATTCCAATGAGGAGGATAAGGTTGCTTAATCCCTAACCTCTGGAGCTGATCTTTGTGCCTCAAAACTTCAAACTGTGCTTTAAGTTCACGTACTGCTTGAATGGCTTCACTGGTTTGAGGAAGCACATTTGACTGAGTAGTCGTTGGATGTACCATGACCCCTACTAGAGGTGGTACATCTTCTGGAATGATGGGATCTGGCGATGTAGAATTCTGATTAACAGCAGGTTCTTGAATATTCAAAGGTATTTCTGCCCCTTGACTATCTTGAGTCTGTGCTGCCACTGGTACTGGTGTTACTACCGTCGGTTGAGCAGTTTGCTGATTCAAAATTATCTGATGCATGCTCTGCACCATGTTAAGCATATCCTTCAGTGATTGTTCAACGGCAGTGAGATGTTGTTCCGTATTAGCAGATGACGTCTCTGGTTCATCTCCAACAGCATAGGATTCAACCTTTCTTGAAGATACAGAAGGATTTGTATAGAAGTACGAATCCACGCTATCGATATCAGACTCAAAAGATTGAGTACCCCCAGCTTCTGAATCAGAAGTCTGCAATTATCTTTGTCTTCTTGATCGAGTATTCTGATATACTCCTTCAAAGGAATCAAGAAGCCTGTTGAACTGTTGTTGACTTGGAGTTTGGGACGTATTTCGTCTTGGATGTCGTCCTCTGTTGGTATAAGATGCCATGTTGACTGATGCATATGGCAACTCATGTTCTTGATCTTCAGCTTGATGTGGAGGTGCATTGAAACTCAATCGATCAAAAACAGATCGTCTTGAAGCTGAACAACAACAGTTGATCACAACCTGGTGATATTCACAATGGTATTTTTCTTGGGGAAATGTCACCGGAGATTATTTATTCTTACGCTTTTGTATTAGCAATTCGCGTAAGTCAGAAGGAGTGGATGTAGTATTCTTCTTTATTACATTTGGGGTAGAAAAACGTCTAGTCCCCTGTGTATAGAGAAGATTACTGGCAGCATTCGCAGAACCAAATTGTACATTTCTACGCGTTTGGAGTTGTGTGCGTAAAGATTTAGCACGCAGGACTCCATCTTCTTGGCGTGTGATTTGCAAATTTGGTACTTTGCGTAAAGCAGTATAAAAAGGTTGTTGGTGTA
The DNA here is from genome assembly GCA_029216955.1 of Iris pallida. NCBI lineage: Eukaryota > Viridiplantae > Streptophyta > Magnoliopsida > Asparagales > Iridaceae > Iris > Iris pallida. Next base: position 2,299,501 of record JANAVB010020599.1, on the reverse strand, counting down.
GAACAGAAGTTTTACCAACAATATTTTTACGCTGCACACGTTTAGATACATTCACATTTGACATGTGAGTATCATTGTGAATTTCATCTACACTGTCATAGACAGAAGATTTATCTTTACGCACGGTACATAAGATCTTGTTATCTACCATGTTACCAACGGGAGATTTTGTTTTACGCGAGGACCGTAATTTATTTGGGCCTACCACGTCACCGACGGGGGACTGATTCTTACACCCAGAAGCACAAACTTTAGAGTCTGCCCCATTACGAATGGGAGACTCATTCTTATGAACTGAGCGTAAAATTTGGTTCTTACCCACCGAGCGTAAAACTTGATTTTTACGCAGTGGGCGTAAAACCTGATTATCTTCACCGTTATGAACGGGAGATAAATCGTCACACTTCGAGTGCAACTCTGAAGTAAGTACTGCCTCGTTATGAACGGGAGCCCCTACGACAGGAGTGAGAAGAATTTCCTTGTCATCAGAAGCAGCAGAGAGATCAGAAATCACTTTGGATTTGGGAATCCAAACTTTTCACGCTTTGCAAGACTTTTGAACATTGGAGTGGCGAGAACCACCCCCAGTTCGGAGCATTTCTTTATAACCAGTCTGGTCGAAGTGCACAACCAGAGTCTTCTTGGTCGAACCGACCGAAACATCATCATATTGAGCAATCACCTCCTCGTCAGAGGAGAAGGTAGTCCCCAGCAGAGTCGCCATTTTTGTTTCGATTAACAAAATGCCTTGGAAGGAATTGGCTTTTGAAAATAAAACAAGGAAATGTACAAGAAGTACAAATTTGATTCTGGGAAAGTATTGCTATGGAAGTCTGATCTGTAAATGATCACTTTGTTCCTTGGACCATATGATGATGATGAAGATCACTGCTTGAAGTAGAACAACTTGGAAGAACTAATGCACCAGAAAGGTATCGACGCATTTGGGCACTGATGGCGAGGCCGAATGCTTTCCTGCTTTACTTCACTCTGTTCTGCAAGAAAAGTTGAAGAAGAATGCTCTAGAGAATCAAAATCTCGAAGCTCTGATCTCTGTATTCTCTCCTGTCTCTCTGTGTGTGTCCGTTGTATGAGAAAAATGAGTCTATTTATAGACTGGGGCTTCCGTACGTAAAAGAGCATCAAAATCTGTCTTTACGCTAACAACTGCCATCCATGATCAGAGCCATTCTCTGTATATGTTGACACGTGTCCCATCATTTTAATAAGAATAGGATACATGTACACACGTTCTTCGAAATATATGGCATGAAGACCACGTAGGCACACCACGTTCCAAACTGGCCGGAACGAATAGGGCGTAAAAAGATGAGCGTAAACTAGCTCTGTCATAGGTTTCCAGCGTAAAGTGGTTATTGAATAACCTTGAGCGTAAAATGGCTCAAATAGACTTCACGCACACATTGTTTTTTATGAGCGTAAGGACTCATTGTAAAACTCCGTACGTAAAAGAAACCATTCAGTGAGCGTAAAGTAGCTCGATCTCTATAAACGACAACAATGGTCTTTGTATAAGACAAATTTTATTGAATTCTGTGGTAAATGCCATCATTGATATCTTCATGTCAAAGTCTGCATTAAATGCGAGATTTGATAGCTTTTGTCCAGCGTGAAAGAGGCTGCTCAGTCCTTGTCATAAGAATCACCAGTGTAGACCCCAGCGTAAAACAATCAGTCTGCTTAGGCGTAAAGTGACTAGCCTTGTCTTGGACGTAAAGAGATTACCCGTTCTATTAGGCATAAAGATGACCACTTATGAATGAGATGACTCTTTCTTTGAAGCACTTTTTATGCTCCTACAAGAATCCAGAGTGATCCAAGAAGAGGAAGAGGGGGGCGAACAGGGTTCCTGTGCCGAACTCAGAGTCCACTAGGGCGGATGAGGAGGATGATGAACAAGACGCCGATGACTCGTCGCATTCTTCGGACGAGAAAGTTGGGAATCAACCTCCTATTATGCCAGATGAAAGGGCGGCGGGTCAGTCGTCTACTTGGTCTGACGAGGTGGTGGAGGATCAACCATCTGCAGTGTCTGGCCCTTCACGTAAACGAAGCAGGTGCGTAACTACCGCTGATGACCGAACCTATTCCACGAAGCACACTGCGGTAAGATATCGCAGGCTGTTTATTGATGATGTGGACGTTGTTCCTGAGGTGATTTGAGTTTCAATTATCTCCTTTCTTCTTCTTCTTTGTTATGGCCTAATCGTTTGTTCCTTTTGCTCTTTATAGGCGTCGGATGAGCTCGCTCCTCAGGACCTGATTGCCGAAGCTGATCCAGTCCTGTCTCATTTGGTCAGTGATGTGTGCACTACTATCATTGCTGCTGGGGTTCTTCCGGTTGTGGTCGAGGATTCCCACCTTGTTGGGACCTCAACCCAGGAGGATGGGGGTTTTACCGCGCCCGTCCTTGAGACATCTGAACCCCAACAGGATGACACTGTGGGTGGGGAAACTACGCCAGCTGTGAACGAGCCGCCGCCTCCATGCTCTTTCCCTGGTAATACAAGTCAAACCATAACTCGTGAATAAGCCTATGTACTCCGTCATCCTATTTTTCAGATTACGTCGATTAATGGTTGCTTTGGATGTTCAGGTCCTAATCCTTTATTACTGGTGGCGGACATTGCCGGGGCGGACCCTACCGGAGGGGATCTGACGGCACCTCCTTGCATTGAGGGGCCTCCATCTGGATCGAGTTCGGGAACCCAGGTAGCGGTACAGCTGGGACAAAGGACGATGCTTCCTGCGTCTTCTTCTGTGAATATAGTTTCGGGGGTTAACCTTTCCGCCCTGCCAAGCCTCTAAGCTCATCGGGCGGCGGAAGAGGAGCTAACCGCTATTCAAGCATCTTTCCGTACGGAATTTGCTTCCTTGGTGGCTGGGACGGTCAGTTCTGAGGCTACTCCTTCGGTACTGCCTGCCACGCTCCCTTTGACACCGTCCTCCGCAGAGGTTTTAGATGAGGTGTCCCGGGATATGGTCGACAGTTTCTACCGCCACCTGAGGAGGGGGATCGAGGCAGCTACGAAAAGGGGGACTCCCTTTACTCTGGCCCGTCAATGCGCTGGTGGCCAGATCAATATCCTTAAAATACTCCCTGGTGGAGGGGAACTGGCTGCGCTTCTGGAGCCAAAATTGTTAGAGGCTGATCGTCTCGTGTCCCAATTTTGCAGGCTGCAGCAAACTGATTTACCCGCGGTGATAAACCAAGAGCGCAATTTCCTTATCGCTGCGGTGGAAAAGGTGAAGATGGCCCGGGAGTCGCTTAAGCCGGCCATATTGAAAGACCGTCGAGATCTGACCCGGTTATATGATCAATGGAGCCGTCGAACTGAAGATTGCACAACTCGGGAAGCGGATGCCTCTCGTGGGGTAACCGATACCCGGTAACAGATCCTCGAGCTCTAAAGAAAGCTGGCCTTCCTGGAGTCCGAACTCGAAGCTGCTCGTACTGAAAAAGGGATCGCCATTCAGGAGGCCGACAAGCTTAGTAGGGCATCTGCCAATATAGAACTTGCCCTAAAGAAGATAGAGAACAACTGGCAGGCGTATATGTATCTGGATGACGCAGAGCAGTTGTCCCAAGAGGCCGAGCACCGGGCTAAATAGAGGCTTGAGCGGGGGACTGCCTTGGTGAAAAACCGTCTCTCGGAGTTATGTAATGCTGAGCTATAGTCGGCCCTTTTTTCTTGTTTTGTTCTTGTTTTCTTTTTGAAAGGGACATAGTCCCAAAAGATGTAATGCTTTTTTCTTCCTTCAAATAAAGAGTACTTTCCATTCTACCCTTCATTTGCATTGCTTGTTGTACCCATAATATGATGGTGGTGTTGGCCCCGTGCGGGGGACTTGTTTGTGGACTCGTCATCCATGGCATACCTTAGTTTTAGGTACGGATAACAAGTTTGGTTAGGATACCTGGAACAGCCATGGCAAAGTAGTCATGGGTGTTCTTGGTATCGGGAAAAAGAATGCCGTAGAGCAGCTGGGCTCCCGGGGCATGATGAGATGGTGGGCTTGTGCTAAGAAACTTAGCAGAGTATATTTGTGGGCCTATTATCCTTGGCGTACCTTGGCTTAGGATACGGATAATAGGATGAAAGGTAACCAACATACTTGCTCAGAGGCTATGAGGACATGGCAAGCATGAGGGTTTTATCGTAGAATCTTTCTGCTCAAGGGTAATGAGGACATGGCAGGAGTGACTTCACGGAGGATATTTTGTGGTCAAAAGAGGACATTTGTGGTCAACAGTGGACATTTGTGGGTAACAGAGGACATTTGTGGACCTATTATCCTTGTCGTACTCCGGTTGTGGGTACAGATAATAGGTTGAAAGGGAACCGACATACTTACTCAGTGGTAATAAGGACATGGCAAGTATGAAGGTTTCTTCTATGGAGCCTTCCCACTCAGAGGTAATGAGGACATGGCAGGAGTGGGCTCAATGAAGAGGGGGTACATAGAACGACTCAGAGGTAATGAGGACATGGAAGTTCTATATAGGGGGTGATTTGTTTTTGGCGGAAGTGAAACGACTCAGAGGTAATGAGGACATGGCCGTTTTAGAAATTTGTGGATCGCTTACCCTTTTTGTGCACTGGAAGTGCGGGTATTGGATCATGAGGGAGGATCTCTTCCAGGGAGAAAGTTCAGAGGTATGATCATACATGACTTACTATCTGAAAGAGTGACCGGGATGTGAGTTCAGAGGCACCAGCGGGTACATGACTCGATATTGTGAAAGTGTGAGTTTAGTGGCACCAGCAGGCACATGACTCGATAATCTGGGATGTTGTGGATGTGAGTTTAGAGGCACGAGAGGGTACACGACTCGGGAATCTAGAGAATCATGAGGGTGAGTTCATCGGTACCAGCAGGTACGTGACTCGAAAATCTGGAAAATTGTCGTCTAGACATAGTATTTCTTGAGGAACTTGCCGTTGACGGGCAACATGATCAAGTCTCCATTTTGCTTGGCGAGGCGGTAAGCACCGTTGGAGAATACGGCCTCGATGATAAATGGACCTTCCCATTTTGGCTGGAACTTGCCGGCGGTCTTGTGAGTCATGACCATCGGCCTCTGGACTGCCAGAACAAGATCGTCCACTTGGAATGTTCTGATTTTAACCTTCTTGTTGAAGGCTCCAGAGATGCGTGCTTGGTATAGTTCGATCCTTTGCTGAGCTAGGAGGCGCTTTTCATCTAAGGCCTCTAACTCTTGTAGTCGGCGTCGGTAGTTGTCATCCGTCGTCAATTGATAAGTGAGGGCGACGCGGAGCGAGGGTATTTGAGTCTCTAATGGGAGAACTGCCTCACTCCCGTATACCAGGGAGAATGGTGTGTTCCCGGTAGCTGTTCGAACTGTAGTACGGTACGCCCATAAACATTCACCGAGCTTCTCGTTCCAGTCGCGTTTGTTGGAAGAGACAAACTTCTTGAGGAGTTTGATGATTGTTTTGTTGAATGCCTCTGCCAACCCGTTCGCTGCCGGGTTGTAAGGTGTCGAAGCAATATTCTGGATGCGATGTTTGTCGCAGAACCGATAGAAGACGTGGCTTGCAAACTGTAGACCATTATCGTGGATGATCCTCCGGGGTAGTCCAAAGCGATAGATAACGTGATGCTTGAGGAAGCTGATCACGTTCGAAGTCTTTACTTCTATAAACGAGACAGCTTCTGCCCATTTGGAGAAATAATCCGTGATTGCAAGTATGAAGCGATGTCCACAGGAGGAAGGTGGAGTAATCGGACCGATGATGTCCATCCCCCATGCTTCGAATGGCCAGGATGCCACTGTCGGATGTAGAAATTCGGATGGTTGGTGGATAAAGTCTGCGTGGACTTGGCAGGCTTTGCACCTTCTAGCATAGTCAATCGCATCTGCTACCATCGTGGGCCAGTAGTAGCCCATTCGGCGAAGACGGTCTTGCAATTTAGGACCAGGTTGATGGGCCCTACAGATACCGTCATGAGCTTCTCGTACGGCTTCTTTGGCTTCTGCGTTCGACAGACACCGAAGCAATACTCCATCATAGGATCGGCGATATAGCATTTTCGTCTCTGTATCGTAGAAGAATTTGAGAGAACGCCGTCTGATGGAGATGGCCTCCTTTGGGTTCTCGGGGAGGATGTCGTAGACGACGAAGTCGATGAATGGTTATCTCCAATCTAGGGCATCATCAATCGTCTGAGTGGAATAACTCGCCACGAATTGAACGTTGTTCTTGGGGCAGACCAGTTCGTGGCCTACTACGTCTACCGATTGATGAGTATGATTTGGCACTGCTAGGGAAGCGGCCAGACCAGCTAGGGCATCGGCTTCGATATTTCGGAGTCTGGGGACGTGTTCGATGAAGAACCCCTCGAACGACGAGATGATGTCGATTGCTATTTGGTGATAGGGGATTATGTCTTCGTGGCGAACTTCGTATGAGCCCCGGATTTGACTGACGATTAACTGAGAATCGTCGTATGCTTCAAGATATTCTACCCCCAGCTCCCTTGCAAGTTGGAGGCCAATGACCAGAGCGTTGTACTCGGCCACATTGTTAGAGCAGGGTTTCGTGAGGGAGTAAGCACGGTTGATCACCAATCCGGAAGGGGACACCAACACCACCCCGACTCCGACGACGATGTTGCCCTTAGGTCCAGTTCTCGAAGCGCCGTCGAAGAACATTCGCCATATATCATCGTAAGAGGTTGCATGCGAGTCGACGACCTCATCTGGGATCTCTTCATATATCCTGGACGACTCCGAGTTCGGGTGGGCTGCCAAAAAGTCTGCCAGGGCTTGACTTTTGACCGCCTTTTGTGGGATGAAGATCATGTGGTAGGAGGATATCAATATTGCCCATGTAGCGAGGCGAGAGCTGAGTGCCCCTGGTTTAGTCATGAGGACCCTGAGAGGGTTGACTCGTGAGATCACATGTATCATTTGTCCGGTGACATAGTGCCGCGTCTTCTGAATGGCGAACACTAGGGCAAGGCATTCCTTCTCTACAGCGGTGTATCGGTGCTCTGGCCCAATCATCATTCGACTGAGGTAATATATGGCTTGTTCATGGCCTGCATCGTTGTTTTGTGCCAGCAGAGCCCTGAGGGAATGTTCCATTGCTCGTACGTAGAGCAGGAATGGTTTCCCAGCAACCGGGGCCACCAGAACTGGAGGGTTCGACAAATATTCTTTGATGCGGTCGAAGGCCTGCTGACATTCTTCGTCCCATACGAACGAGATGCCTTTCTTCATGACGTGGGTGAATGGCCGACATCGCCCGAAGAGGTTAGAAATGAACCTCCTGATGTACTCTAGCCTCCCTTGGAGGCCTCTGAGTTCGTGGAGATTTCTCGGGGGACCCATCTCCATAATTGCCTTTGTCTTCTCAGGGTCTACATGGATACCCTGGGCGGTGATGATGAAACCCAAGAACTTCCCGCTGGATACGCCCAGGAAGGACTTCGTAGGATTCATTTTCAAATTGTACGCTCGTATCAGGTCGAATACCGTCCTCAGATCCTGCAGATGGTCTCCCTTACAACGACTCTTGACGGTGATGTCATCAACATAGCACTCCACCGTCTTGCGTAAGTGGTCCCTGAAGATGATACTCATGGCTCTTTGATATGTGGCGCCAGCATTCTTTAAACCGAAAGGCATGACTGTGTAGCAATACGTGCCAATCGGTGTTCGGAATGATGTGTGCTTTTCGTCGTCAGAAGACATCTTGATTTGGTTGTACCCCGAGAAGCCATCCATGAATGACATACATTCAAAGCCGCAGGTATTGTCAATCATGATGTCCGTGATAGGATGGGGGAATTCATCTTTGGGGCATGCCTCATTCAGATTGCAGAAGTCAATGCAGATTCGAATCTTCCCATTCTTCTTGAGGACGGGTACTATGTTGGCGACCCAATCCGGATGTTGTTCCTCACGAATGAAGCCGCTGGCTATCAGTTTGTTGACTTCGGTTTTGATCGCATCCATGATGCCTAGGCGGAAGCGTCGCTGTTGTTGCTTGACTGGTTTTGCGTCCGGCCGAATGTTGAGTTTGTGAAGAGCAATATCGAGATTTAACCCCGGCATGTCTTCATAGCTCCATACGAACACATCAATATATTCTTTGACAAGTTCCAGCAGTGATTCTCGCTCTTCGTCTGTTAAACTTTTACTGACGAAGATTGGTTTTGGGGAAGATTCGCTGCCGAGGTCGACCTGGATAACCTCATCTTCGGTAGGAGGTTCCCTCAGTTCGAACCGCTTTTACCATTGCGTATCCAACTGCTGGGCCCTCGGCTCTAGCTCGAGGATTTTGGGGATGTCTTCGTCTTCTTCATAAGCGTCGGCAAATGCCATGTTGACTGACAAGACTTGTCTGAATACATCTCCGATGCTGGTATCAGAGTCGGAAGTTGGTGACCCAGTTGAATGGGAATGCCAGTCACATTCTTTATCTGAACTTTCAGGGGTCGTCGTGGGTGTTACATACCCTAATCCACATCGAGTCTTGCTATAGTAGTCCCGTGGTTTACCTGCCGGGACTGGTGGCTTGAAAGGTAATCGTCGCCCCGTGCCGTAGTTCAAGCCTGGCGTAGTCTCCAGATCATACCCCTGTTTCTGCATGAGATATTTAGATTGGGGGCTGTAAAGATACAGAGGTAGTCTCCCGGCATCCGATCCAAGGTCGACTTCTTCTATGGTGAAGGGATGCGGATCGTCCTTCCGGCCGAAGATGATTGGATGGTCCCCTCCCTCGATTATTCGGTAAGCGTCTTCTGCTGGAGTAAGCTGGATTGTGCTGTAGACATTTGTCACCTGTGTGTGTAGGTGAGTGCCTATACCGTGTTCCATAGCGTACATTGTACAAAGCTTATTAAGCTCGAGGTAGTTCAAAGATAGCCCTTTATTGATGAAGTAAGGTATCTTTTCTAGGGGGATTACATCATCTACAGAGGGAACATCAGTGTGGGCAGCCATATACTTGGCTAGCTCCGGTTCCTTTTCGGCTACCCCTTGTGTAAATGAAGACTGAGAGGACGACCTGGGCAGCTTGATCGTCAGAGGTTCAGCTGATGGAGCAGAGCGTAGAGTTGTTGGCAGACTAGCGACCCCCAGTTTGGCACTCGATGTGGGGCAAGGAGTGGCTGGTTCGCTAGAAGTGTCAGACCTTGCATCGGGGCGACGACCCTTCTTGGGAAGGCGTATCGTTAGTGGCTTGTCGGAGGGATTGAGCTTCTCCGTTTGGGGCTGACCGACTCTCGGCAGTCTGATTGTCATTGGCCCTGTTATGGGTCTTGGCACTTGGCCGGACCTTGGCAGCCGGATTATCATTTGCTCTTCTTGTGCCGAGAGACTGATTGCGTCCTTTCGCAGAGTGGCAGTAAGGGGTACGGACCTGTCCGGTTTGCGAGCTTGGAGGTGGATCGTCAGAGGCTCTTCTGATCTTGTGGTTGTCTCGGTACCAGCTTGTACATCTCCTTCACCAAGATGCTTCTTTGATTTTTCGTACAGGCAGGAGTCTGAGTAGTAAGATTCGACCCCTTTGTAGGGATCGATATCAGCAAATTCTGTCCTCACGAAGCCGTATTTGTCGACATATTTGAAGTACTGGTGCAGCGTGGAAGGCACGATCATATAATCGTGTATCCACGGGCGCCTCAAGAGGATGTTGTAAGAAGTGTCTGCATCTATGACGTAGCAGGTGACTTCGGATTGGAGGTCGCCAATTTGACACTTCAGACGAATCTTCCCAATAGGGTAGATCCTGTCCGAATTGAAACCGCTGATGGCGGTACTTGTAGGCGTCAGGCGATACATTGGGATACGGAGATGATGTAGCAGACCCTTCGGGATAATGCTTATGGAAGAGCCAGGATCAATGTGCATCCGATCCACCTTTACGTCGTCGATGTATCTAGTGTAGTATAGTGGGCGATCGTGCAGATTAGTTTTGATGAGCATGTCCTGCGGAGTGAAGACGATATTGGGCATTGCTCCCGTGCAGGCGCTGTTTTGGAGATCTGCAGGCGGGTTTTCTCCCGTGAGGTTGACTTGAGCCAGGTATGCGTCGGCATTTTAGAGTGCATCGCTCAAAGCCGCACGAACATCTTTGGAGAGTCTCAGGAGCTCGTATAATGACAACTTGGCCGGTGTGTTGGCCAATTGTGCCAAGATGTCGAAGTTGTAGGGCTTCTCCAGCCCTTGGGCTGCCTCTTTTCGGAGGGATTTGTCGAAGCGAGTCTCCCTCGGCCTAGGCTTGTCGGTCGTCGGAGGCTGAGCCGGTCCCGGAGCATCAGTTGTAGTGGGTTGATGATCTTCAGCTGGATTGTCAACCACGGGTTGGGATTGCGCCCCAGACCGCGTGACGACGGCTGTAGCTTCTTCGATGTCTGCCAAGATTGTGCGGCAGGACCTGATTTTTCCATTCTTTTTCTTATAGACAGAAGATGATATGGGCCGAGTTACTTCCGATACCAAGTTTGGATGGATCCATATGACCTCCCCTCGTGATGTGGTGAGGGGCACTAGACCAGCGGCCTGATCTCGGGGAGGAGGAAGATTAGAGATCTCCATTGTTGCCAGAGGGATGGGGACCACCCCGTATTGGATTTCCGTCGGAGGGAAGCCACCGAATTGTACTGACACTATATTGGCTGCTACGGTTACCTCTTCGAAATTGATAGCCAGAGCATTCGAATCGATGAGGTTTTGGATGTACCGTTTTAGCTGGTAGCAGTCGTGTGTAGCATGGTGGACGTAGCGGTGATAATGGCAGTACTTTGGGTTCTCCATCTCTGCCGATCGCGGTTCCCGTCTTGGTGGAGGAAGCTGGATTCTGTCTCCTTGTATAAGCATGTCCAAGATGGGCTTGACGTAACCGTCTTCGAAGGAGTAAGTGATTTGCGGCCATTATTTGTCTGCCGACTTTGGCTCAGGTTTCTGTGCTGTGTCGGCCACCATAGCCTGCTTGCCCCTGCTGTCCCGATTTTTGGAGGGATTCCCCCCATTGTCGTTGTTGGGATGCTTGCCCTTGTTCTCTCCGTCTGAGATGTGCAATCCCAGTTGGCGAGCATTCTTCATCCGTTCTTCGGCGCTTGTGGTGCTGATGATGAATGTCTTCCAGTCCTTGAATTGACTTTCGCCCATCCAGAGACTGATTGTTGGAAGCAGTCTCTTTTGGCAAATTTCAATCAAGGAGGAATCCGGGTTTCCAGACGGCAACTTCATTGCTGTTTGGTGAAACCGTTCGATATAGTTTCTTGTCAACTCTTTTTCCCCTTGGACGACATCCATGAGGGTGGACATGGTGATGTCCTGCCCTACTTCGTAGAATCTCTCCAAGAACATGCGCTTGAAGTCGGTGAAGGAGTGGATGCAGTTGTCCGGCAGATTGCGATACCAGTCGAAGGCGACTCCTTCCAATGCCCCGATGAATAATCGTGTGAGAATGGCATCGTCATGGGGCAGATGGTCGGTAGTGACCTCAAAGTAAGTGATGTACCGACTAGCTGAGGTCTTGCCATCATAAGGATTGATATTGAACGGCTTATATCTTGGTGGGAATGGAACGTCCCTCCATGCAGCAGGGTATGGTTGCCGTATTCTGAGGTCTTGAGAATTTTCTCGAGCGTGAAACACGGCTTATATCTTCGGGAGGACTGTTGCCCGGGTTCGGTGCCGCTGAGTTTGAGTCCGCATTGACCACGGGACCCGCACTTGTTTGGCCAGGCGTCCCTCCTTGGAGAGTTGGAAGGGCCGCTTTGATCTCGTCTACAGACTTGACCAAGGCGTGTAGTATGGCTTCTAGCGTGTCGATGCGTTGGCGATCACTGGAACCACCTTGGTTGCTGTTTGTCATGAATACCGTCTTCACATGAGGAGAGATAGATGGAGCGGTGAAGGAAGCGCCCTCCGAATCGTACCCCTGTAGTGAGAAGTCATCGGGGTATGTGGGTATGTTCCCTTCTGATTCAGACTCGGAAGGAACAGTACCCCCAGTCTCTGAGTTCGCCTCGTCTTGAGAGTTGTGGACGTCCTCGGGGACGTCGAGGTTTGCTACATCCGATGGGAGAGTTGTCTCCCCCGGCTCGTCTTCTTGGAACATCGGATTGCTGTGGAGGCTCGGAGGGGTGCTACCTCCAGCCCCAGCAACCCCCTGTGTTGTGGACGACGAATCTCCCACTGTAGCAGATTTCGTCTTAGAGCGAGTACCTTAGAAAACTCCGGTGGTTGGCACCCGCTTAGACGACAGACTTTTAGTCGCAGTGGTTGAGATCTTCAGGCTGGGAACATTTGTCTTCTTCCCCTTCCATCAGCGGGGACTTTCCAAGCAGAGTTGCAGGAGACGACGGGTAGTGCCTCGTCTTCTGAAGATGGCTGTTGCAGTCTTTGAAAGACAGACTGCCGGTCTTCTCATATTGTCGTGCTGTTGCAGCAGCAGTTGACGATGATCTGGGTGCAGTGACGTCCGTGGGAGGACTCTTTGCACCCCGATGCATCTTCCCTTTCCTTGCGTTTGTGGAGGATGGCCTCATGCAAGTCAGATGGGTCTAGACCGACCGTGTTTGCTCCCAAGATTTTGGGAGACTTTTGCGAACCTCTCTGTCCGTCTGCCGTCGGGGGCTGGACTCGAGTGGTTCTGTACAACTTCCCATCCGAGGCCCGCATAGCAGTATGCGGAACGCTCGGATGGTCAGAGGTCAGATCAGCGGGCCGAGCTCGCCAGGCTCGTGCTGCTTTAGACTTCTTCGCTCTAGTGCGTAAGGGCACATAGTAGGAAGAGTCTAAGTGATACTGGAGAGAGTCAGACATATCTTTTTGGGAGAATAAGAGATCAGGACCGTACGAGAGGCGGTCGAAGACAGAGCCGCGTGGAGTAGGCGTCATGCGGCTGTCATCATTGGTCCGTATGCGGCTGGCAGACGTAGCCGCATAGGTTTTCTTTATGCGGCTGGGAGTCTCGGCCGCATGGGTCTTCTTTATACGGCTGGATGATCTGACCGCATGGATTTTCTTCATGCGGCTGGTAGATCCACCCGCATGAGCCTCCTACATGTGGTTGGCAGTTTTGGCCACAGGAGTGCTCGACTTCTTCTTGGGCCGCATAGAGTCGCTCTTTGTCCCTTCAAGTCCAGCATCGTAGTGCTTTCTTTTGTCGGTCTTGGGGACAGCAGAGTTCTCTACGGCTCGAAGTGGAGCCGCATGAGAATCGCGCTCACCGTCTTGGGTAGCAGAGAGTACCCCGTCCAGAGCTTGTGGGGGAGCAAATGATTTTGGCCTCCACTCGCAGTGAGCTATCTTTGTGCGTGTTCGCTCCTGGATCGGACCAACACTTCCTTCAGAGAGCATCTCTTCAAACGCCTGTTGGTCGAAACGGACGACCATCTTCTATTGCATGGAGCCAAGCTTGGCTGCATCCGACTGCGTCACCAACTACTCAGCCATAGAGAAGTTTGTCCCCAGCAGGGTCGCCATCGTGTTTGCCATGAAATATAAAAGAGCAGAACAATTATCGGAGGACTGGACTTTTACTTCACGTTACAAACTCGCTCATACAAAGAAAGCCTAGGGACGAAAACCTAGGTACAGCAGTCTAAGTACAGTTGTTTATTTTAGATTCTGGGGGGTGACGATAGAGGCTCGGAAAAGCGACGACAGCTCTACCTTGCTCCTTGGACGATCGGTATGCAGCCTTGGCTCCAGAAGATTGCTTGGCGTTGGAAGAAATGCTCCCTTTGCTCTCTTTCTGCTCTTCTCTCCAAGTACTCTGGTGCTCTCTCTGATCTCGAAAAGTGCTCCTGTGTGTGCCTCTCTCTGTGTGTGCGTATCTCTTTTGTAAGGGAATGGCACCCTGCTATTTATAGGAATGGGGTGTGATCATTAGGGTTGCAAATGATTGCTTCTTGGAGATGGCGACGGCCTGTGGATTGGTCAATCTAGGCCATTAGTTTTGATTGTGATGAATCTGGACCATTAAGTATAGATTACACCAAATCTTATCAACAATTAATATTGATTGGAATAAATCTTCCTCATAATGATCTTCTGATGTCTGCGAATAAATTTAATTTATTTTCCTGCCATGTGTCCCAGATTATTGAGATTTGACCCAATCTCCGATTGCAATAAATCTGGGAGATTGATCGGCTTAGGACACGTGTCCTAGAAGCCACTGGAGGAATCTGAACCGCATGAAGATTGAGCCGCATAAGATTTGGGCCGCATAAGGTTCGGGCCACGTGTCAGGGCTGCTTGGGTAGTGGCTCCCCTCTTCGAACCTTTGAACCGCATGGAGATGATCATTGCGAGCCGCATAGGGATGCATCCGCCTGGGCCGCATGGAAATGGTCCTCTTGAACCGCATGGGAAGGCCTCCGCTTGAGCCGCATGACACTGTTTCGACCTGAGCCGCATGGAACGGCTTCATTCTGAACCGTATGGGAAGTCTTCACTCGAGCCGCATATGATCGTCCATGTGTCAGGGCCACGTGGCATTTTCTGTATTTTGGGAGATTGTGTCAGAGATCTCCTTCACTTCCCTAAGGGTCTGTCATTATGACAGAGTCATAATTACCACTTTTGTGTCAGGGCTGCCACTTTTTCAGAGTTGTCAACCGTCACAGCAATTAATGCAGGAGGGCAGAACTGTTTTTCAAGCCACGTGTCTCCTGTTCTGAGCCGTATAGGACATCTTGAGCCGCATAGCCCCTCGTGCCACATGAATCTGTGAGCCGCATGGGCTTCCTGAGCCGCATGGAGTTTCCTGGCCGCATGGATCCTTCTTTAATATTTTTCGTGCTTCTACAATGAGCAGCCCAACCTGCTGCTTATAAATAGATGAATCATTTCCTTCTTCCACACACACAGAGGGACAGACATATACAGAGACGCACAGTCAAAGACAGCCGCAACCAGAGCAGCAGAGTTCACTCACAGAGATCGGAAGAGACACTCAACATCTTCTTCCTCTCCGCAAGCTCCAGCACCCAGAGCAACTCAGACCTTCAGAGAACCGAAAATCGTCGTCAGATCGTCAACGGAGTCAACGCATTACCACTCGCTCATCGACACAGAACCCAGATAAACAAAAGTGTACTCCTAGGACAACATCTAAGTCCTACATTGTAACACTGTTCTGTTTGTAATTAAAATTACAATCAAAAGATTTTAATAGCAAACAAGTTGGCGACTCTGCTGGAGACCTCTTTCTCCTCCGATGAGAAAGCTGTGTCGCAATCTAACGAAGTGAAGGTGGGCTCCTCCCACAGGACGCTAGTCGTACGCCTCAATCAATAGGCATATGAGGAGTTTATCTCTGAAGGCAGCGCAAGTCCTTCGAAGCGGCTGCTGAAGCCGAAGAAGACTCGCCAAGTCTGGTTGCACAAAGTCGAGGCCCCTGGCACCACCACTAAAGGGGATGCGCCAATACAGCCTACCCTTCCCGCTGACTCCTCAGTAGCCAAGATGCGCTTGCAGGTGCAGCACATCCCTCGGGGAAGCGTGGGGCCGACCACATTCCCTAACCTTCTTCTTCTCAGACAAAGAAGATGCATCGATGGAGCAAAGGCGCAGCTAACGCCCTGCGTATTAACTCTGATGCGCCACAGAAGGCATCTGTCTTTGACAGACTCACTCGCTGTCATAGCGAGGATAATTTGGACTCTGAGTACTATGCACCCCAACGGGCTGGTACGAAGAAGTCCAAAGTAGCACGGGCCATACGCCTCGAACGTGCTAAGCCAGCAGTGAGCCAGAGGCATGTGCTCACAATCATGCACGCTGCCAATTGTAGACTGTACAAGGTTGACTCGGGTGCTTCTGTGCCGCGAACGGGCCAACCTTCAAAGACCTCGTGCCGCTTGGGCGCATCTGCTGCATTTTTAACCAAGCCGTGTGAGACAAACTCTGTGGTCTTGAACCCCCGCGCCTATATTAGTTGTGCATCTGAGGCTGGTTCAAGTCACTCTAAATGTTGCTCCCCCACTATTGATCTGGGCGCATCTTTTGCGTCGGATCAGGGGGTGCAGCATTCACTTGACCACCTCGGCGCTTGGCCTTGCCATGCGCCTGATGGGGGTGTGAAGGTGGCACTCTCCTCCAACGATTTGCGTAATATAATCATTCACAAACGCCAATCAGGAGAGTCGACTGACAAGCACAATACGCCCCTCACAGGGCACACCTGTGTTGTAATCACCATCAACTGTTGTTGCAAGGCAGCAGTCCCACCAAGGCAGTCCGTGTTCCAGCGGCTGCAATCATCAATGCCCCTTCCACATCGCCTCGGAAAGAAGGTATCAACTGAAGAGGAGCCAGAACTAAAGGTTGCTTCTTGCAACGTAGTCTCTAACTCCCCATCAATTCGAAAGGCGACTGGCAACTCTTCGACCTCGTCCTCATCCAAGAGCCAGCCGAGGAAGACTAAGACGACCGTCCCATCCTCATGAGTGTTTGAGGGCACCCGGAGGAGAAAGAAGATCTCAGAGGAAGTTGGGGGTAGTCAAGCCCCTGTGGATCTTCATCCCGAAGACGAAGTTAGCCTCCCGAACAAAGCTGGGGGTAGTCAAGCCCCTGTGGATCTTCAACCCGAAGACGAAGACATCCTCCAGAACATAGCTGGAGGTAGCCAAGACGAAGCGCCAGGGAAAGTTCCTCTTCTACAAGAGAGCGAGGCTGAAATTGAAGCTTCAACCGATCCATCCACTTCCAGTCACGTCATGATAGTATACATGACGGGAGGTGGTGATACGGAGTAAGATGCGCCACCAACAGATCTCGTTCAGCGCATAGATACCTTGGAGGGAGGACTCAAAACCCTCTGCCTCCATGCAGACACTGACTAAAGTAGTATTTGAGATACGGTCAGCTTTGGCCAGAACACCTTCTACTAATCCTGACCCAGGAGTCAATGGGGAATCAAGTGTGCCCCTTCAACGGGCATCATTGAATACCGATTGCCGCAAAGCATCGCATGTGTCGGAACCTTCAAATGTACAGCCCCAGACTGTACCAACTTCTCCGACTCCCAGCTCTACGGAAGACGTGGGTGAGATGATCAGGGACTTGCGTGAACGCTTTGAGTCCAAGAACAGACAGGAGGAGCACCAGAAGATGGGGATCCCGCAACCATACCCCCTCGAATAGAACAAAGTGGTTTATCCTTCCAAGTATAAACCACAAACGTTGATGCCATACGACGTAAAGGACTCTCCACACCGTTATTTGACATACTTCCAGTCTCCAACAGGACATCTCCCGAAGGAAGACGCACTACTCACCAGTCTGTTTGTCGGGGCATTGAAATGAGTAGCTTACGACTGGTACTGCAGTCTCCCTGACAACTCCATATCCTCCTTTGATGACTTGACACGTCTCTTCCTTGATCGTTTCTACGACGGAGGGAAAGATATGACGATGGCATCCTTTATAGAGGTACGTCAGGAGGAGAAAGAGACGGTTCGAGCATTCATCGAACATTTCTGACAAGCCTGCTTCAGCCTACCCCCGGGTATGCCAGAACATGCACTCCTCTCTTCCTGCTACATGAACATGCTTTCTGCAGTTAAGCTCTGGCTCAACTCCACTCCTCCTCCCGACTGGAGTTCATTGATTATTGAGGCCGAAGCAGCTGAAAAGAAGGCATGCAATGCTCGCCTTCTGGGAGTCAGTTTTCCTGCCTTTGAAGACAAAGGAAAATGGCCTGCTGCCAGCAACCTTGGACGTGAGACGAAGGGAAAGTAGGTATTGACTGTCAATGCCGCTAAAGGCGCACAAGCGTCTACTCAGAAGCCTCCGTTTGCACCGAGACCAAAGGAGGTCTATTCTTTCAATGATGAAGACACCTTGCAACTCTTCGAGATATTGAAGCAGGGTGACAAGATTAAGTTACTGGACCCGAAGCGTCCCGACGAGGTTAGGAGAGTTGACAATCCGAGGTACTGTCACTACCATCGGTTTATAGGACATCCAACTCAGGACTGCTACATCCTCAAGAATTACATCCATCGCATGATCAATACGAATGTCATCTCTGTCGATTATGAGAAGAAGAGAGTCTCGGCCAACCTGGTGTCACTCCAATTCGGCACTTTGCCACCAACCACAGCACAAGATGGCGTCGTCCCCATCCCAAAGGCGACAATGGAGGTGGTTAATATACCACCTACCCGTGACAACGTGAGTGGACTCATACCACTCACCACATCTCGGGGAGAGACCTTATGGGTTTACCCAAATCTCGTCTCCGAAGTTACTCAATCGGGGGTACGCTCTACCTCCAAAACCAAGGGCAAGAATATCAAGTCTTGCCGCATGATCTCTTCCTCCACGGAAGAGGCACTTTCTGTACAAACGCGTTCGCAGCTGAACGCCTAACCCGACGAAGCTGCCGTCGAGGTGGTGCCTCCCTGCACTGCCCCTGCTGCCCAGGAAGAGAACCCTTCGAAGAACCTCCGAGAACTTCGGGGCCTGCAAGGACATCTTGCCTACATCCGAAGGTTTATAGCAAACCTTTCCGAAAAATGTCAACCCTTCACCCAGCTCATGAAGAAGGGAGTCTCCTACGTCTGGACAGAAGAATGCTAGAAAGCTTTCGATGATATCAGAGCTTACCTGACGAGCCCGCCAGTCCTGGTGGCACCCGTCGCAGGCAAACCATTTCTCCTCTACGTCCGTGCCATGGATCATTCCCTCGGCGCTTTGTTGGCGTAGAACAACGATACAGGCTACGAACAAGCTATCTATTGCCTCAGTAGTATACTGATCGGGGCCGAACACCGGTACAACCCCGTTGAAAAGGAGTGTTTGGCTTTGGTGTTCACCATCCAGAAGACTCGCCATTATGTTTCGGGCCAGACAATTCATGTCATCTCCCGAGTCAATTCACTCAAGGTTCTCATGACGAAGCCGGGATCATTGAACTCCCGACTAGCTACATGGGCAATCCTGTTTACACCATATAATATGGTCTTCGTCCCACAAAAAATCGTTAAGGGCCAAGCTCTAGCCGACTTTTTGGCAGCACACCCCATCCCAGAGTCCTCCTGACTCTATGAAGACATCCTAGATAAGGTCCAAGAATCAAACGTCACCAAAGAAAACCCTATCTGGCGGGTGTTTCTCAATGGCGCTTCAAGAACAGGCCCCAAAGGCCAAATTATCGCAGAAGTGGAGGAGGTCTTAGTCTCTCCAGATCAGTTGGTCATCCAGCGTGCTTATTCCCTTTCGAAGACGTGCTCCAACAATGTTGTCGAGTACAACGCTCTCATCATAGGACCATAGCTGGCGCAACAGCTGAGGGTGGATCATCTGGAAGCTTACGGCGACTCAAAACTCGTCGTTAATCAAATTCGAGGGCAGTACGAAGTTTCCCATGAAGATCTGGTTCCTTACCATGAAGTTGCATTGAATATTATTTCAACCTTCACTAAGTTCTTTATAGAACATGTACCTCGGCTACAAAATCTGGAGGCTGACGCTCTGGCTGGCCTCGCAGATTCATTAGTAGCACCCCTTGGGACTCAATACTACGTCACGATAGTTGGTCGAGACTTGGTCTATCCTAAAAACAACCTATGCACACAAATGGCCCATGCCATGACGACAAGTGCCGGTGTTAATGTTCGAGACTGGAGGTTCCCGTTCATCGATTTCGCTGTCTATGGAATTCTTCCAGAAGACCCGAAAGAAGTCGTCTAGGTCAGGAGGCGTTTTCTTCGATTTTATTATAATACAGCTACAAAAATGTTGTACCGACGTTCCTAGGATGGACTTCTCCTTCGATGTCTATCCAACGAAGAAGCAGCCGAAGCCCTTCGGGAAGCTCATGATGGGACTTGCGGGGCTCATTAACCTGGCCCTAAGTTGCAGGATCGACTGTGACGCATGGGTTACTACTGGCCAACCATGGCAGCCGACGCCGTCGACTATGCTAAAAAGTGCCATGCGTGCCAGCTTCACGCCGACTTTATTAATACACCATCGGAACCACTACATCCTACGGTCGCCTCCTGGCCCTTCGATGCTTGGAGCATGGACATTGTGGGACCTATCACCCCTCCTTCATCGAGGGGACACCGCTTCATCCTAGCTATCTGTAAACCCCCAAATTTTTGAGATTTTATGCACATATTTTATAGTATATTATTTATTTAATTTTAAATTTTTGTTAGAATTTTTATCTATTCTGGTAGCAAGATTTAGTGCTACACTCTATATCTACATAGAAATTTTCACAAGGTGGTGTGCTAAATAGTTCAGGAAAATACTTATGATATTTTGAAATGTTATTAGAAAAATTTGACTATATTTTATTTTTATTTTACAAGGTTTATTGATTACTAAAATAGAGTATATTTAAATAAATGATTTTATACTAGTAGAAGCAGGTAAATGCTACAAACTAATTAGCTAGTAGGTATACTATTTATTAAAAAGTTGTAGACAATTTTTTGGGAATTTATGATTTTTATTTAAATTATTATCCTGAAATTTAATATATAATTGTAGACTATTTTTTTGTATATTCAGAATTTTAGGAAAAAAAGAAAAAAAATAGAAAAAAGAAAAAGGAAACCACTGTTCCCCATAAGGGGAACAGTTTGCAACCAAGCCCAGGGGGAACCGGCAACCCGTCTACAGAGGGGAACTCTCCCCAAATGCAAATCCGTGCATTAAAACCCATCGCATACGATCCCCAAACCCTAACTATTCTCGACTATGTACACCGTGCCACCACCCTAACTAATCTTGAAGTGCGTGTGCGCCATCCCAACGCCGTACGAGGTGCCGGAGTTCGCCGTGGCCACTTGGGATACGCCGGACGGGAACAACGGACAGCAACAGTTGCTTGAGACCCAACTGCGAGGTACTCTCCTTCCCGATCCCGTTTCTCCTCGCATACGGAATCGTTTTTGATTCCATTGGATCCTCTAGAAACCCTACATTACCATCTCGAATTCCCATAAAGGTGATTCAAATATTATTGCACGACCAGTCCAAGAAATCGACGTAGAATCGAAGAAAAACAGTCTGAAACGATTCCTAAAAAACCAGTGCAATACCCTCCTTTGGAAGGCAAAATTTTGCCGATTCCTCGACTGTATGGAAAATCTGTTTGAACAGGTTTGATAACAACATATACCATATGGAAACCAAACTTGTAATTTTTAATTTCATTGATTAGTCTATTAGTAATTTATTTTCAAAGTTAGCGAAAAAACTGTCTTAAAAACATTAAAATTTTAGAATTCTGTCTGATATGGCGTGTGCCCCGACAAACCGGGCGACGTGGTCGCGCACTATACACATCAAAAGGTGCGTATGGACGTTATCGACGTGTGGGAACTGACGGAACTCAGTTTCGTCGTGTGTGCGGGACGAAATCAGTCAGTATCCGTCGAGATACTCCCGTATCGCCAATTTGCAAACTTTGCCCTAACTTCGTGTACAGTCGTTGAATCGAAATGAAACTTACGCCAATAGGTCCGAATCAAAATTTTGGTCCTGTGTGTCAAGTTTGGTTCGATTCTGAGATGGTCGAATCGGAACCCCTTTTTGGCGGGCCCGCGACCCACTCAAACGGGCGATTTTGTACGCAGCTCTTCGGAATCCAAAACTGGACATACCATTGAGTTCCTCTCCTCAAACTAAATTTGTAGACATTTAGTTTGACGACTTCAGAGACCATAGATACTGGCACACGTTTCGGTGCAAAACGGGTCCAACGGCGGACATCGTTTTAACCCGAAATTACGATTTTGCCCCTGTTCTAGAATTGGACTTTTGGACAGGCGTTTCCTAGACATATCTTTTATACCAAACATGTTCGTGATGTTTGTTTCACCATCCGGAGCTTCTTGTGGATTTTGACTTTCATGCTGATTATTCTGATTGTTGGATTTTGCTGCTTCTCGTACCACCCTCAGGCAAGATACCTTGCCTTATTTACTGTTATATGCACCTTTATTTATTTATTTACTGCATATTTATTTTTTGTTCTCATTTGGATCAATTAATTGCTATTTTTAGTTCACTTTATTTTGCTTTCAGTTATTTTTTCCTGCTTGCTTTTTGTATGCATATGGACCTAGTCTTAGCGAACTACCTTCTGTTAATGACCTTGGGAGGGAGAAGACAGTTAAATGTATGGGCTACCCTAAATCCATCAACTGTAGTAATTGTGTACTACGGTAGTCGAGTCGCGAGGGTCACTAGCCTCGAGCTATGTGGACTGATGGGTCACGTGGGCCGCTAGCCTCGAGTTATGCCGGCTGATAGTATTGGTACTTGACGTGTACGTGTTGTGAGTTATTACCTTGTCCTGGGGGAGTCAGCCTTCACCTTCCCATACATCGATATGTCTTCTAAATTGCCTACTAGAAAGGTTAGGAGACCTTAGCAAATTTCATGTTCCAATCATGGCATGGAAAAATATCACATCGCGGAATAATAAGTTACCCCTTGTCCTTGTTTGGTTGTAGGGGTAGCCAACTATTTCGATGATGGGATATTGATCCGTGTTATGGTTTGGACACTTTCACTTTATCTTTATTTTATGGTGCTTTTATATTCAGTTCATATGGCATGTTCTTCCTGTATCTTGTTACGTCCCTCTGAGGACCTGGTTATCTCTCCAGGTGTGTGTGCTTCTGTGATATTGCAGGTGTTCTAGCCGAGGTCGCGATCTTCTCTATTCGTTCGGAGATTACCTGCCTTGAGTCTTCCTTGCTACTTCCGCCAAATTATTTTGGTTTCCATGTATATTTTTCCTTACTTGTTGGTAGTGGATTTGTCTCCGCCC
The DNA here is from genome assembly GCA_029216955.1 of Iris pallida. Taxonomy (NCBI): domain Eukaryota; kingdom Viridiplantae; phylum Streptophyta; class Magnoliopsida; order Asparagales; family Iridaceae; genus Iris; species Iris pallida. The sequence goes on along the minus strand of JANAVB010020599.1, from coordinate 2,276,681 downwards.
AACGTATTGTATGAAGACTTATTATAGTTGATTATATGATATCTTTTATTCTTTATTTGTGGATGAGATTAGATTACTCTTGGTTTACTGCATTTTATAGTTTATGTATTCATACGAGGTTTCCATATATTGGAGTATACTTCGTATGTATACAGCTGTCATGGATACGTACCTAGTCCTAAGTATTTTGGGACTGGGACGTTACATGTTTTTGTGGTGGCCCATACAGGTCTAGTTTATCACTTCGGTTACGTTACTATACCAATGTGAGCCAGCAAATAGGATTAGAGCCTAGAATCTCATCCACATACTTAACCTAATCCATTGATTGTAAAATTTGGACTCTCATCTGACTACTTTGATTCATTCTGCTTGATTCCTTTCTACCGTAAATCTTATCTTCATCTTTCGTGCTTAATAGGGAGGTTCTGGATATAAATCATACGAGTATACGTGTTATATTACTCAGTTACTCTATTAGTTTACTTTTATAAGTTGGGTAGTATACCTCACGGCCTTTCACCCAGTATTCTTGTAACCTATTAATGAAGTATGACTGAGTGACAATGAATATATGCTAGTGTAGGAAGATCAGTTTGCCTAAAATATAGAGTTTTAGTAGCCCATACTCTATTGGTCAACCACGGCCTGACACAAGAGCCAGTAGGACAAATGTGTGAGCAGGAACACCAGACAGAACTTAGATCCTTATAAACTTGAACCAATTATAACTGCTTTCAGCATTATCTTCTGTACTCATACTTTGCACTATTATGAATGATTTCGCTATTTATAGCTTAGCTTTACAAGCTTATTCTTTATCGAGCTTGTTCAGGACATATGTATACTGGGAACGCCCACAAGCATATTGTCTAATTAGAATAAATGTGTTATGGTCTGATCAACCATAGTGCACTTGGTTCGCTCTTTATATGATTATCCCATACGGATTGAGATATAGAGGTATCTAGGATCTCATCCGCGACTGCATTGGAAATTCCTCTTGAATTATATATTCACCTTTGAATCGTATAATTGTATTCGACGACATCTTTCTTGAACTCTTTATTGCTTTTGTCTTTCACTAATTAGAAAGACGAACGCGTATATCTGATAGATAGGTACCGAGTGTCCCCCATGGCCATGATAACTGTATGCACAAGTGTAGTTACAATCAGCTGGCCACGCGACTACAACCTCACCTTGAGTACTTGTCCTCCCATCGACCCTAAAGCTAATATCATGACCTTCTAGTCACTAGAATCTGAGAATGATTATGACCCGACCCTTGGTCAAACACGAATCTAGGAGACTATCTAGTTTCTAGGAATCAATTATTATGAGCCTCCAATTATTCATCTTGATTCTTGGCTTAACTAGCAACCAATATGCCTTAACTCAAACCTTACTTGATTAGGCCCCCACAGTTTAGACAGAGAAGAATAGACCAAAATAAGGGCAAGCATTGCAAGGACTATGATAGACACCCATTCCAAGATTAGAGATTCAATAGATGTTACTCTAGGTACAAAATTTTATTATCAAAGCAGTGACTTAGCATTAGAACAACATATTCACCAGCTTAGCCAAGATCTGTAGCATGACGCCCCGTCATTATGTTGTATTAGTAATCAACAAGGGATGCATGAGCACTACATTCAATACCTCTAGAACCCTTGTGACTATAGTCTGGCAGGTTTGACATAAATAGAAATTCACGACTTAGTAGTTAGAGATCTTTCCCATGACGTGCTTGAGAATCCGTTACCCCAATGATAACTCTCGTATGCTATGGACGAGTGGATCATTATGTTTATTGACTCATGAATCGTGGTAAGCGATAATTCCCATTTATTAGAAATTGGGGAACCATCCTTGAATATGATTCACGTCTACCATCCCACGTTATCAACCACACCGTGCCTTATTCTTTATTATCAGAAGTTGAGGTACGATATCACAACTTTGAAAATTGCTAACCTCTTTAATCCTAAAACCGTGTCTTGGCTTCTAGAGTGAGTAATGGTAAGCCTTCTAAATCTCAGGATGTACTAGTATTACCGATTGATTAGAGTAAGTTAATTTTCGTTAGGATGATAATTAGCGCCCATGAACTCCCACTTTTTATTCAGATCATTGGGAGTCACCAACCGAGACATTTGTATTCGGAGCACAAGACCAGCTGTTACCTTCCAACAAACCTCATATACAAGATATAGATGACTCCACCTTTATGTAGACATATCATGTCCCACTAACACACGTCTCCTTGTACTCTATTTTTATGATACGACTTTCAGGTCAAAAGAACTGGCAATAATCCTTACCATAACACCGATGTACTTTTCGACCGTAGTTAGAGATCCAACCTAGACTCAAATCTTTCGACCCAATATATGGTTGTGACCTACTTGAAGCCCACTACGCATGTGCTACTAGGGTGCCACTCAATAGAGGCCTCTTGTGCTACTTAAACACAAAAAGTCACGAAAGACGCATCTCATGACTCGCAGAACCTATTCTACCCACCCGACGAGAAATTTGCCAGACCACTTGTGTTGGAGCTAAATCTACGATTTCCATAAACTTAATAGGAATGGTCTAGATGGGTTTTTATGGATCTTGTCCAGCCAATATAGATTCAAACCAAAGATTTGTGCAACAAAAGATCAATGACCCATTAAGACCCGGTTAAACCCATCCATGCCTATCGCCCTATTTGGACTATAAAAACCAAACTTTATGAAACAGGTCCTATACCTATGATGTAGTCCCCATCTCTTGGCTCACTCATTCCCCTTCCATAATTCCCTTAACCGCATCCCTTGTAACCTATATTATGAGATGAATTGAACCCCATTATGCCAACTTGTTTCTAATTACGCTTTGTTAAGACCCCTCCTACTACCTTGATGGAACATGGACAGTGTATAATCAATGGTAGTTAAATAATATCAGAGCCTCTATGGAGTCTGTAACTACCATTAGACATGTCCCATACTTTCATACACCTCCTTGAAACTCGATCTTCTTAGAAACCCCTCTACGGTGATTTTTACGGTTAACCAAGTTCTATAAGTTAGGTAGAACCTTGAACTTAGTAAGCTCAATTTTTTAAGATGGGATGACAACCGAATTTAATTCATAATCGTCCCTTCATCTATTTGAAAGTTGCGATACGATCATCATATTCCATCTTTACCACTTGCTCGTGTGTTTAGACATCCGCGGTAAAAGATCGCAACCTTGATTCTTCGCATATTGTTCTATCATAGAATAGTGTTTCAATTTTAAAATAGAATTCCTGAAGTAATACGTATGCTTCTTCAAGGATTAGCAAACGATTGGGATAGATTGATTCCACTAGGTCTGATAAATCAGTGGCTCATAATATCCACTTCTATCCATGTCATCTGCTATCCCTACCGTGAGTTTGATATTTAGAGCACAACGTTAGTCATTCCCTTCCAACAATTTCTACCCTCACGAAATAGACTAGTCAAGCTACCCGCATGACGTACATGCCCAATGCAAGCATACCTTCTTGTGCTCAAGTTCAATTGAACCACTTGTATGACACTTCTTTAGAACAAATCCTTCTGAATCGTCACACCTTAGTATATTCAAACTAGGGGTCCCTACCAGCTTGTCAGAAGCCTGACCCTCAAGTAGAAATATTTGATTGTGGTAGCCCTATTATAGTAGATGTCGACCAAGAATGCTATGGCAATTCATAAGTTTCCTTAGAATTTGACTTTTCTCAAAGCCCTGTTACGACGATGTATGCGATTAGACAACTTTTTAAGTTGGATAGGGCTGAAACCAAGAATACCCCATTTCGTAGAATATGGAGACAACTTGGATTCCTGTGATAACCACCTCTTCCATTGTATCAGAAACCGAGCTACGATTTGACGTACCTGCCCCCTTGTATTAGAACCTTGTATTTTATATTTGTATATACTATGTTTATTTTTAATTTTGAGGACAAAATTTTTATAAGTTGGGTAGGATGTAAATCCCCAAATTTTTGAGATTTTATGCACATATTTTATAGTATATTATTTATTCAATTTTAAATTTTTGTTAGAATTTTTATCTATTCTGGTAGCAAGATTTAGTGCTACACTCAATATCTACATAGAAATTTTTATAAGGGGGTGTGCTAAAAAGTTCAGGAAAATACTTATGATATTTTGAAATGTTATTAGAAAAATTTGACTATATTTTATTTTATTTTTACAAGGTTTATTGATTACTAAAATAGTGTATATTTAAATAAATGATTTTATACTAGTAGAAGCAGGTAAATGCTACAAACTAATTAGCTAGTAGGTATACTATTTATTAAAAAGTTGTAGACAAATTTTTGGGAATTTATAATTTTTATTTAAATTATTTTCCTGAAATTTAATATATAATTGTAGACTATTTTTTTTGTATATTCAGATTTTTAGAAAAAAAAAGAAAAAGGAAACCACTATTCCCTACAAGGGGGAATAGTTTGTAACCAAGCCCAGGGGGGAACCCGCAACCCGTCCACAGAGGGGAACTCTCCCCAAATGCAAATTCGCGCATTAAAACCCATCGCATACGAACCCCAAACCCTAACTATTCTCGACTATGTACACCGCGCCACCACCCCAACTAATCTTGAAGTGCGTGCGTGCCATCTTGACGCTGCACGAGGTGCCGGAGTTCGCCGCGGCCACCTGGGACACGCCGGACGGGAACAGCGGACAGCAACAGTTGCTTGAGACCCAACTGCGAAGTACTCTCCTTCCCGATCCCCTTTTTCCTCGCATACGGAATCGTTTTCGATTCCGTTGGATCCTCTAGAAACCCTACATAACCATCTCAAATTCCCATAAAGGGGATTCAAATATTATTGTGCGACCAGTCCAAGAAATCGACGTAGAATCGAAGAAAAACAGTCTGAAACGACTCCTAAAAAACTAGTGCAATACCCTCCTTTGGAAGGCAAAATTTTGCCGATTCCTCGATTGTATGGAAAATCTGTTTGAACAGGTTTGATAACAACATATACCATATGGAAACCAAACTTGTAATTTTTAATTTCATTGATTAGTCTGTTAGTAATTGATTTTCAAAGTTAGCGAAAAAACTGTCTTAAAAACATTAAAATTTTAGAATTTTGTCCGATACGGCGTGCGCCCCGACAAACTGGGCGACGTGGTCGTGCGCTATATGCATCGAAAGGTGCGTATGGACGTTACCGACATGTGGGAACTAACGGAACTCAGTTTCGTCGTGTGTGCGCGACGAAATTAGTCCGTATCCGTCGAGATACCCCCGTATCGCCAATTTGCAAACTTTGCCCTAACTTTGTGTACAGTCGTCGAATCGAAACGAAAGTTGCGCCACAGGTCTGAATCAAAATTCTGGTCCTGTGTGTCAAGTTTGGTTCGATTCTGAGAAGGTTGAATCGGAACCCCTTTCTGGCGGGCCCACGACCCACTCAAACGGACGATTTTGTACGCGGCTCTTCGGAATCCAAAACTGGACATACCATTGAGTTTCTCTCCTCAAACTGAATCCGTAGACATATAGTTTGACGACTTTAGAGACCATAGATACTGGCACGCATTTCGGTGCAAAACGGGTCCAACGTGGACATAGTTTTGACCCGAAATTACGATTTTGCCCATGTTCCAGAATTGAACTTTTGGACAGGCATTTTCTTGACATATCTTTTATACCAAACACGTTCGTGATGTTTGTTTCAGCATCCGGAGCTCCTTGTGGATTTTGACTTTCGTGCTGACGATTCTGATTGTTGGTTTTTGCTGCTTCTCGTACCACCCTCAAGCAAGATACCTTGCCTTATTTACTGTTATATGCACCTTAATTTATTTATTTACTGCATATTTATTTTTTGTTCTCAGTTGGATCCAATAATTGCTATTTTTAGTTCACTTTATTTTTCTTTCAGTTATTTTTTCCTTCTTGCTTTTTGTATACATATGGACCAAATCTTAGCGAACTACCTTCTGTTAGTGACCTTGCGAGGGAGAAGACAGATAAATGTATGGGCTACCCCAAATCCAACAACTATAGTAATTGCGTACTACGGTAGTCGAGTCGCGAGGGTCACTAGCCTCGAGCTATGTGGACTGATGGATCACATGGGCCGCTAGCCTCGAGTTATGCCGGCTGATAGTATTGGTACTTGACTTGTGCGTGTTGTGAGTTATTACCTTGTCATGGGGGAGCTAGCCTTCACCTGTCCATACATCGATATGTCTTCTAAATTGCCTACTAGAAAGGTTAGGAGACCTTACCAAATTTTATGTTTCAATCATGGCATAGAAAAATGTCACATCGCGGAATAGTAAGTTATCTCTTGTCCTTGTTTGGTTGTAGGGGTAGCCTACTGTTTCGATGATGGGATATTGAGCCATGTTATGGTTTGGACACTTTCACTTTATCTTTATTTTATGGTGCTTTTATATTCAGTTCATATGGCATGTTCTTCCTGTATCTTGTTACGTCCCTCTGAGGACCTTGTTATCTCTCCAGGTGTGTGTGCTTCTGTGATATTGCAGGTGTTCTAGCCGAGGTCGAGATCTTCTTTATTCGTTCGGAGATGACGTGCCTTGAGTCTTCCTTGCTACTTTCGCCAAATTATTTCGGTTTCCATATATATTTTTCCTTACTTGTTGGTAGTGGATTTGTCTCCGCCCAACGTATTGTACGAAGACTTATTACAGTTGATTATATGATATCTTTTATTCTTCCTTTGTGGATGAGATTAGATTACTCTTGGTTTATTGTATTTTACAGCTTATGTATTCATACGAGATTTCCATATATTAGAGTATACTTCATATGTATGCAGCTGGCATGGATACGTACTTAGTCCTAAGTATTTTGGGACTGGGGCGTTACACCATCATCGACTACTTCTCCAAATGGGCAGAAGCAGTTCCCCTGACAGGAGTGAAAAGCTCTAGGGTGATCAGCTTCATCAAGCATCATATCATCTACCATTTCGGGGTACCCTACAGGATTATCCACGGCAATGGTCCTTAGTTCATCAGCCACGTTTTCAGCAGATTCTGTGACAAGAACCGCATTCAGAACGTGGCATCAACCGCCTACAATCCGGCAGTAAACGAATTGGCCGAAACTTTTAACAAGACTATCGTCAAGATACTCAAAAAGGTCGTGTCATCCAACAAACGCGACTGGAACGAAAAGCTCGACGAATGTCTTTGGGCCTACCGTGCAGCGGTATGGACTCCGACGGGCAACACCCTATTCTCCTTAGTCTACGGAAGCGAAGCGGTACTGCCACTTGAGATCCAGATACCCTCACTCCGTGTAGAGATCACAAATCAATTAACAGTCAGCGTCGTCGTCTGCGAGAATTGGAGGCACTTGACGAAAAGCGTCTCCTAGCTCAGCAGCACATTGAACTTTTTTAAGCCCGTATATCACAAGCTTTCAACAAAAAGGTCAAGCAGAGGACTTTTCAAATAGACGACCAGGTCCTGGCAGTCAGGAGGTCGATGGTATTGACTCACAAAACACCAGGAAAGTTTGAGCCCAAGTGGGAGGGACCTTTCATCATAGAGACGGTATACTCAAACGGTGCTTACCGCCTCACTCGACCGAATGGGGACTTGTTCATGATGCCCATCAACGGTAAGTTCCTAAAGAAGTACTACTCATGACATCTTTCAGACATGTACTTCCATTTCTACCCAATAAGGGAGTCAGTAGACCTGATCATCAGAGCTCACGTACATCTTCCCTTCACAAAACCTATGCTTTCGGAACCCAGTTGTTCCGTGGCATTCTATCCTCAGTAGAAGAACAACCACGTCCACATTACCTCTGAGTTGCTCCTCTACGCCCTGCAAAGCATAATCTTACACCACGTAGGATTGTGCTGCTTATCATGTTTACCACGTCCACATTACCTCTGAGTAAACACCCCGTACGGACAACCCCTGCATTGCCGTACATCGATCGCAGAACTTTCATGTCCATATTACCTCTGAGTAGTTCCGTATATCCCTCCAGAGTCACTCCTACCACGTCCATAACACCTCTGAGTAGGAAGATTCTGTCATTGGAACCCCGTATTTGCTACGTCCATATTACCTCTGAGCAAACATGTCGGTTCTCTCAAACTTATTATCTGTACCTAAAAACCAAGGTGCGCAAAAGATAATAGGTCCACACAAATTACTAGTTCATGACAGCAAAAATGAACACACCACAAAAATTCTTTATTTTGTATTTCAAAGTAAAGGATTAAATCCCCAGCAGAACTTGCAAACTACAAAATAACAAAAAATGGACTACAATCCCTAAGCATCACTGGGATTGGCAGAAAGCACTTTAATCCGATGCCTCAAGTCTTCCGCCCGAGTCTCTGCGGTCGCCAAGACCCGGCATTCGGCTTCTTGACGCATCACCTCTACAGCTTCAGGGGTTGTACCATTCTCATACTTCTCGTCTAGCTGTTACCGCTGGTGGGTCAGGGAAAGATTCTAGCGGGTAAAAGCTGCTTCCTCCTCCTTATATGCTACATGTTCAGCCTGGACTCGCTCAGCATCTAACAAGAGTTGGGCTTGCTGGTCTTCAAGGAGGCGGATCATGGCAGTGACCTCCGCTATGCTAGCTTCCAACGAGGCCCGCAATTCCATATTTTTTTGCGTGGATTGAGATAGCCTCTCCACCGCAGCCTCATCTTCGGCCACCTCGCAGTCCCAGACCGCCACCGTGGCCTGATACGACGACTCGACTTCAGTTATCAATTTCTCCTTTTCTGCTTCTATCAGAGCAGAAAAGTCATTTCACCGGATACTCTGAAGCTCGGAAAGAAGCTGGTCGAGCTCGGCCATCGACGCCTCCAGAATCTCGGCCATATGATTGTGGCCCTAGTGGGAATGTATCAGACCAATGTAAGGGAGCGCCATGGCTTTAGCCGTCGTGAAACTTCCATTTGCATTCATCACTGTCAATACGCCTCTCTGTAACATCTTGTACACTGCCTCAACGACAAACTTCACGTACTCATCCACATCCGCCAACACCTGAGGCGTCATAACAGACGTTGGAGTGGCTATCGTAGAGGTTGAGGAAGATCCCACGAAGGGCCATGGAGCCGAAAACTCAATATCAGTAGGTTCTTCCACATTGTTAGTACGGATTCCATCGCCAGCTGAAGAAGCTAGAGACGGACGCGACACTGTCCCCCAAGTGGAAGGAGCAAGAGGTGTGTCCTCCACCACAGGGCCCTTGCCCTTATCAGATTCAACGACGGATGATCCTCCGACATCCGAATTGATGGTTTTATCTCCGGCTGGGGCAAAACGGCTCTCCCTTTCGTTCGAAGCGACAAGATTTGCCTCTGACAGTTCAACCTCCTGCGGAGCCAGAGTTGGGTCACCTGTATCAGCTCCCCCTACAGGGACGGGTGTAGGGCTCGGTAGTGACGTCGACCCTACCACATCAACCCCCACTTCCGAGGCAGGGGGAGGGCTTGGCCACGAGGTCTCGTGTGCGACCAGCGCCTCGGTACCGCAACCGGAGGGAAGCCCAGTCGACAAATTCTTGTCAGAGATGTCTCCACTAGACGCAATCTCTCTGACAGCTTGATCAATATCTTCTTGCGAGCCATCGTCAGAAGAAGACGAGCTCCATACTTCCTCCTCGTCTTGAAGGACTTTTCCCACAACTTCCCTTGAGGCCTCGATTCTTCCAGGCACCCCCTCAATGGATAGTTCTATTCCCGGTCGAGGCTCCACACCACCCTCCTGAGGGATCGACCGAGAGACCTCAGCAACCTGAGGTGCAAGTACATCTTCAGATTCCCTTCCAACGTATTCTGGAGATACCGAAACCTCCACAGGAGCAACATCATCAACGTTCCCCTCCCTAAGAGACGCTGTAATCGGAGGAATGCGTTCATCAGAAGAGCTCGCCACCACCTTCAGTCTACTAATACTCGGTTTTGAAACCCGAGGTTTCTTCTTCGGTACCTCCTACAAAAAAAAGAGAGAGGACATAAGTTACAAAGACCAAAGAACAAAACAGATTATGTGAGACGTCTTTACCTCTGGGGGAGCCGATTTCGTTGGTACAATAGGTGGCACTCCCGAAGCTCCCACCTTCGGAGTCATCGCTTTCCTCGATCTCTTTGGCGCGGACGAACCGGCCTCCGCGTCAGTGCGCCACTTTCCAGCTGGGGGCTCTTCCTGAGTACCCCCCATTGATGCTGCAGCAGCTGCACGATAGCCTGCAACCTCTGGTAGACAATATGATCGGGCTGTCGCCAGCATGTTTTTCGTTACCTCTAATGAGTGCCAACGATGAAATTGGTCTCCCTGCCATATTCAGAGGACACAGTGTTCATGGCGCAATACAGCTTAACAGCCGAATACAAGATCTACGGCCGAGGGTTATGAACTGGCAGGGTGAAATAAACTCTAGTGCATCCGATATTGTAATATTGCCAACCCCGGGCTCTATCTATTAAACTTTCGACAAACCCTAGACTGTTATTGGGGTTCCTTAACATGAGCTGGGTGTAACCGAACAGGCGTGCAAACCGGCTCGACAAATACGGCTCCAGATAGCACTTATTCTTGTTGTGGTAAACCAAATAGGAAGGCTGAATGCTCTGCAACCAGCAAAACCCCCATGTCGGCAAGGCAATCGCATCCTCGCCAGAGTCTTCCAATTCTTGGTCGGCCTCGAAATCTATGAAGACGGGACTGACCTTGGTGATCTCCCACCCTTGGAGGTAAGACAAAACCTTCCTACAGACAGGAACACCGGTGTGCAGCTACTTCCTCTTATAGAAGCGACGGATAAAGGCATCACCTTCAACATGATCATCCTCAGGGCCTGGGCTCATCACATTTGGATGATGCAGAATCAACCATCCCATCAAATAATGGAATGGTAGCTCAGCTCGGAGAAAGTTGTCTTTCTTGCCCCTCACATGGACCATGTCATCGGCAAAATCTCTCAAACCCTGCAGCAGGTTACACACCATCGCGGGAAGGAGTGCCAGAGGATGACCAAAAACTAATTTTATCGCTGGCAAAATGAGGTTCCTGCTCACTCTCTCCACGGATCCAGATCCGTCCGAGAATACATAGTCCCGGAGCTATATCATCAAGTATGCAGTCAATACTGCCTTGGAAGACATCTGGTGCACGCAATGCCAGAAACAACTATACACGTCGTCACCACTCTCGTTTGAACGAGGAGTCTTTTCGTCTAGTCAGCTCATGTCGGAGGTCACCTCCATGTGACTCAGTCCCTGCGGAGTCACAAACCGAATCTTGGAGGGGTCTGTCAGGTCCTGCTTGAAGACATAATCCCTCCAAGCAGTCACATGGGGCTATGACCCACCCTTCTCCCTTCGTTGCATCATATAATGGTGGCTTGCCACCTCCTTGAAAATAGCTACCATTTCTGGGTCCTTTCCTTCCAGAACTTGAATCTCTTCATTTGTCGAGAAATATTTCTCATTTGGTTTCGAGCCCCAGGAAAGCTTGGACACCTCATACATCTCATGGAGGGCCAAACCCAACTCCCCTATCGGAGTAAAAAGGGTGCCAATCTGGGTGTTGAACATTGCTAGGAGAGCAAGAAATATATGTCGATTAAGGTCGACACCTGCTTGGGTGGCACGAAGAACAACAGTCAGCCCAATCGCTTTCAGCTCGATCTTGAACTTCGTCAAGACCCAAAAGGTCAGATCGTCCCACTTTGACACGTGGTGACACTAGCCCTCAACCCGAAAACCTTCTTTCGGATACATAACCTTCGATGTTAGCATCCGGCTTGCAAAGGTCGAAGCACCGAAGGCGAAAGTAACGGGGGAAACATTACTATAAATGCTCCCAGGGTGAAAAGTTCGATATTGGTACGAGGTCCCGGCTCCCGAGGAGGCCAAGGTATCTCTTTGATTCGAAGTAACATCAATACGAAGGGTACCCCCTACTGCCCCTTCTTGAGAAGGAGTAAGTTCCCATGGCATCCTCCTCTTGGAGGCCAAACGGTAGAAAGCCGTCAGTAGCAATTGACGCTCAGACTGCCGCATGTACAGGGCCACGCCCTTCGCTGTGAAGAACCAATCTTCCTTGACCTTCAGTATCTTCGCCTCAGTGGAGATCAAGCGGTCACCAAACAGAAAGGCCGATTTCAAAAAAGTCACATTCTCAGATTCAGCAGATTTCAGTTTGCCGCTCTCCATCATACTTTAGAGAAAAATAGACGACTGATCCCGAATTTGCAGCATCCTCTCGGGTGGCAGATCCAGCATGATAGCAGCCTTCGTTGGGTTAATAACTTCCTCGCTGAAGTCAACCACCATTTGGCAAAGGAAAGCATCCAGAAGGACTTCGTTCAGCAAGAAGATAGTCATTGACACTGACACAGCAAAAACAAAAGACAGGCAACAAGGAGAAAGTTAGAGGCTTCAAAAACAAAACATTTGGGGCGCATCAGCAGCCTGGTGCATAATTGGGGCTAAAACCATATGCATCAGCAGTGAAGCCTCGGCACATAATCAGGACCCAAGCCCATGCACGTCAGCAGTGAAGCTTCGACACATAATCAGGGCCCAAGCCCATACGCGTCAGCAGCGAATCCTCGGCACATAATCAGGTCCTAACCCATGCGCGTTAGCAGAATAGCCTAAGCGCATCATCAAGACAGAAGTCCATGCGCGTCGACAATAAGGAGTTAGGGCACAGCAACAGGATACAACTCATCCTTATGCCCCAAACTCGTCTAAAAGAGTTGGAAACTACAAGGTCAGAAGGCACTCACCCGTCACCACTGGCCGAACGTCGGCGGGAGTCACAGTAACGACGGAAGCATCCTCCTCGTCAAACTCCATCGGCTCCTTACCCCGACCTTGTCCTCGGCCAGCACCACCGCGTGGAGTCTTGGAAGCCTTTTCGTAAATAGAAGTTAGGGTTTTTAGAAGAAGAACTCTAAAGAAGAAGAAAGCAAAGAGAGGAATAACTCTCTATCTCTCCATCAGATGCCTATTTATAGGCTTAGTTACACGCGTGAACCGATGAAGGGTGACGTCAGCCGCCGCCTGGGGTTCTACAAAGTGATAACAGTAGACATACAAAAAGATCATCATTAATCCTTTGTTTATTTTGAAGCGTTATCATTTGCATTTAAAAATGAAGAGGAGCATGCACCTCGTCACAGATGCGCGGAGCAATTATGCGCCCCGAACAGTTATGCGCCCCATTGAAGTCAACACCATGCTTCTTATTCAAAGTATTCCAAAACTTAACGAAAAGTTTTGAAAACTTTGAAGGGGGTCTTGTAGAAGCATGGAATTTCAGGCGCATCTATAGGCCAAAATTCCTATGCGCTTAACACTACATGCACCAGGGAGCTCTAACGAACAGCAAAGAATAGCAAAAGTATAGACATCAAAAGAAGATTTTTATTTCATATAAAAGTCTATTATATGTCTAAAAAAGGCTTTACAAAGGAGAATTTCTACAAAATGAAAGATCCTAAGACTACAGCCAGGCGCAGCAAACTGCCATGCGCCTCCTGTCAGGCGCATCATCTGCCAGGCGCATTATTTCAGCGTCTCAGTCAGGCGTGTCTCTTCAGCATCTCAGTCAGGCGTATCTATTTCAGCATCTCAGTTAGGTGCATCACGAAGTCTCAGCATATGTACTCCACTTCGATCCGATCAAGTGCTTCGGCTAAAGGAGCAACTTTGAGCAGAACCAGAGTGGGCAGCCAACCCCACTCTAGCAGGAGAAAAAACTCTCTAAAGCCCAAGGAAGAGGAGAGCACCGCAATTCTGATCTGCTGCTCTTCTGGCATAACAGAGACGGGGATCGAGCATCCTGATCTTTGGATGCAACAGGCACCTTCGGCCTGCTTCAGAACCCCGCGATTCTGACTTTTGGATGTAACAGTCACCTTCAAGTGCATGAACGAAGACAACTCGTCGCATCTTCACCCTCGGAAGCATCTTGTCAACAGAATGTACTCGAGCAAATAAGTTCATTCGGAAAGACGTGAGAGAACGAGAAGCAAAACTCTCTCCTTGCTGCTATTTATAGGCCGGGCAAATCAAACCCATGTGCCAAGTGGCGGGCTCTCCGAATCCCGGGCAATGAATTTGTATTTATAGTGATGAACCTGACTCTTCGAATTCAGCCAAGTCAAAACGGCAATTTAAAGCACTTGAAAAACTCAACAGTCGGACCAATAAAGATGCGTCATACAAACGGATGCGTCGGTCAGATACCGCACAGACGCACCCATCAGTACCAAGCGCCCTGTATGGATGCACCCAATAAAGCATAGATCCATGCGTCCTAATCAACATGGACCCGTGCACCCAGTGGGGTACAAATCGATGTGTCACCCCACCAAGCAATTAATGCCAAAGTGACAGAGTTGGCAGCACGACCCCCGAGGACTGAACAGTTGGCAGCTTTTGCAGAAAATGAAGCGTCGCTGACGTCAGCGTCATCATTACTTTCCTCCGACGGTTACAACCCACGTGGCCGACCAACCACTCGCATGTGCCTCAGCAGCCATATGTCTGAAGATTCGCATGTACCTCAAAAGCCGTGCGCCCAGACTAGTTCGTGACTCCTGAAGGTTGCAAGCCAAAGTCTTCTCAAGCACCCAATTCCAGGCACATCCTATCAGATTACCCTCTACCAAATCCGAAACCTTTGAGCTACGGACATGCGCCACGTGTCCTTTGACTAAATTCAGCCTATGAAGGGGTGCTAATCACCCAAATCTCAGCAACTGAAAGATCCTCTCCCCTGCTACGTACCAGCCCATAAATGTAACATGAAGGATTCAACCCACAAATGATGGTACATCATCCATACGCCTCCCGCAGCTTCAACCACGTGGCGTCCCCACGTATAGGAGCATCCTACATATGCGTGCATGAGCAGCCCAACCTGGTGCTTAAAAATAGAGGAATCATTTTCTTCTTTCACACACACAGAGGGACAGACATATACAGAGACGCACAGTCAAAGACAGACGCAACCAGAGCATCAGAGTTCACTCACAAAGATCGAAAGAGACACTCAACGTCATCTTCCTCTCTGCAAGCTCCAGCACCCAGAGCAACTCAGACCTTCAGAGAACCGAAAACCGTCGTCATATCGTCAATGGAGTCAACGTATTACCACTCACTGCATCGACACAGGACCTAGATAAACAAAAGTGTACTCCTAGGACTACATCTAAGTCCTGCATTGTAATATTTTTCTGTTTGTAATTGAAATTGCAATCAAAAGATTTTAATGGCAAACAGTAACAAGTACAAGTAACATGCCATGATGGCGACCCGTTGTGGTACACCCCTGACAAGTAATCCTGACAGATAACTCATGAACGCTGTTGCGACGGCTAACTGGACATGCTAGTAAACTCTCATCATGACACCGTGGGTGATTGTTTGAATGTGCTTGTATAAGCTACCAAGTCTTGTTTTGCATCATGTCTAGAACATGTATCCCTGGTTACCACGGTCAGGGATATATACTGAATCTGACTAGGATAATGACTAGATTGATCAAGTATTTTATATAGAGAGGTATTTCGACTACAAGTAATCCCATTATCTGGGTGCCTTCTCTGATGGACTTGTAGCCTGCCGACGAGTAGGGCACATTTCCAGCTCACTGATATGTGGGGCTCCATGAAACGATTACTATGCGCACTGTCATGTGTTGCACTCAAGTCACCTAACAAGTCAAAATAACTCTTTACATGAATCTTGCGTCTGGATAACCTGGATAGTCTGCAGGGCTTGTGGCCATAGGAATTCTTATTGCATCTTGCTAGTAACTAGGCTTGTGATAACTCTAGTTAGTTAAAGTATCAAGCCGTACTCTTGCTTGGCCGTAACTGATTGGATGGAGTCCCATTTGTCTAGTCTTGTCTAGACCCAGTACATGGCTATCTCTGGACATGCTTGCGTGTGTTTTACTTTATCGATAATTGGTTAGAGACTAAGTTTCGTTCAGGTGGAGGGTTACCACCCCGATCCTTGTTTGGTTTACGGGTTGTAACTTGGTTACCGGAATAGTCCTTTAGTTCTCTTATCGTTTATCACCCTGTGTTCTCTAACTCATGTCTTTTGTTATTTCATCTATAATCTTATGTGCTAATATGCTGATTTTAGTTCTTAAGTAAAGCCTCCTTTGTGGCACTTGCTTTTCTTGGGGTCTGACCCAGCTGATTTTATATGGCCAGATTTCGGAGCAGCTTTCGAGGATCTTCCAGCCTTTCTGCCAGATGGTGACCACTAGAAGGAATCCTGGCAACAAGTGGGTTCTTATTTTGCACTCCCACTCCCTTGTAAAAATATTCTTTTGAGGCGTTTAGCCAACGAGCACGTGTTAGCTCGATTGCACCTTACTTACTGTTTGCCTACGGGCTGTAGCATGATTAACAAATCCTAGGGTTGATCATGTATGACTGAAACTCTTGCTAGTCCTTGTATTTTGTATGCCTAGCTTCATAATCATCTAAATATGTAATATTTGAGACGCCTTACTATTGTACATTTGGTGCTCTGATATCTTGTAACTGCTATGTGTTGCTTGAGATTGAGACAATAGGCTTGTTCATGACCATAAGAGACTGATGGCTTGTAGCTAAACCCTCATGTATCTAGACAGCCGTGACCGTATAGCGAGGTGGGTTGCACTTCAATATACGTAGCTGGCTGTGTCCGCCCCCGTCCTCGAGTATTCTGGTTCTGGGGCGTGACACGGTTTAAGTGGTGGCCCATGCAGGTCTTGTAAATCAAGATATATGAGGGTTTACCGGATAGATGTCTCAATCAGCACTCGTCCATGATTTCTGCTCGTATCCTCTAAGTTTCTAAAATTTTGACCTAATCACATGCTTGTATCTTTGATCTGTCTTGGTCCTTCCTTATTGTTTTCTATGTCATTTTCTTCAGCGGTATTGTTCCTGGTCCTGCCAATCAGCCGAAAGGAGCTCAACGATTACCCCTGCAACAAGAAGATCAAGCTCAGCACTCAGAAGTAGCTTCCCGAGTCATGCTTCCCGGAGATCCAGTACCCCCAGTACAGCCAGTCCAGCCTACAAGGCAGGATGATGAAGTCTTGGTTGGACTCATCAGGGAGTTACTTGCATCACAGGATCATCGAGGTGATGCATTGCTCCATACAGTACATGATGCTTTGAGCAGAGGTGGTCATCCAGGTAACAGTACGGCCAACTGTTTCAAGCGTTTGAACCCCCCTTCTTCGACGGTAGTGAAGACACTATTACCACTGATGCGTGGCTCCAGGACATCGAGATTATCTTGGATGAATCCAAGACTCCAGAAGGAGAGAAGGTAGCTGTAGTGCGCCTACAGTTATTAGACCTAGCCCGCACTTGGTGGGCGATGATAGCAGTTGGGTTAGCGATGCCTGTTCCATGGGCGGTATTCAGTGACAAGTTTCAGATCAAGTACTTCGATGCTGTAGCTCGGCATGACCTACAGACGAAGTTCACCAATCTCAGGCAGATGAGCAGGACGGTCGATGGATATGCGGCCAAGTTTTCAAGACTGAGTCGGTTTGCTCCCACCTTGGTGGTAACCGAGTTTGATCGAACGCAGCAGTTCCAGCAGGGACTCCACCTGGAGATCATTCTAGCAGTATAGCAGTTTGATCATTAGACTTTTGATGATGTTTTGCGAGCAGCTAGGAGGCATGAGTATACCTCCCAGAGGATAGTGGACAGAACTGAAGGACGAAAGCGATCCCATGGTCAGATGACCCAGTCCTCAGCCCCAGCCCCGGCAGCTAGGGCCTTGGCCATTGGGGCTCCGAGGAGGGCGGCATCAGTTACGTAGGTTCAGCATTCGACTCTGACATACCCTCAGCAGTAGAAGCGGAGGCAGTCTTCCACAATGGGCTGTACTAATTATGGAAAGCCAGGGCATGTAGTGTCAGAATATCGCAGAGCACAAGGATTGTGTTTGGCTTGGGGGCATCAGACCACATGATTGGGTCCTGACCACAGAGGGCCGGTTCATCCTCTTCGGCCCAGAGTAGTCCCTCGGTGAGGGGACCAGCACCAGTGCAGCAGCAGCAGCAGTACCAGCCTCCGAAGCTATTGCCGCCTCAAGCACAAGCATTCCAGCAGCAGAGACCGCAACAGTATGCCCAGGCCCAGGCTCAGATTCAGAATCGCTAGAGAGGTTTCCAGCAGAGGGAACCAGTACCCAGAGGGCAAGGTCAAGTGATGGCTTTGACCATAGAGGAGGAGTTGGTATCAGGTTAGGTGGTAGCAGGTACCATTTTCGTCAACTCTTTTCCTGCATCAGTATTGTTTGATTCGGGAGCATCGTATTCTTTTATGTCTGCACGATTTGCGGTACGGATAGGACTGGAGCTTGAGTCATTATCAGTAAGGCTCAATATACTTACTGGTAACGGTATTGTAGGAGTAGATAGAGTGTTTTCTTTGTGTCAAATTGTAGTTAGCAGTAGAGAGTTTCCCGCTAGGTTGATAGAATTCTTAATGGCCGATTATGATGTGGTACTAGGGATGGATTGGTTGAGAGACCAGTATGCTAGAATAGATTGCTATATCGACAGGATTATTTTTAGTATTCCTGGTGATCCAGAGTTTTTATTTCTCCGAGGCAGAGTAGAACCTTCTTTCCCAGCATTGCGGATGGCCGTAGCAGCAGCAGTTCAGTTTCCCAGAGTTGTAGAAGAGTTTCCCAATGTGTTTTTCGAAGAACTTCCAGGCATGTCCTAGAGAGAGAGAGATTGAGTTTACTATAGATTTGATTTCCAGATCAGCACTAGTGTCAGAAAGAGTCTACCGGATGGCACCGTAAGAATTAGTGATCTTGTATAAGATGATTGAAGAACTTAGAACCAAGAGATTCATCCATGCTAGTGGATCACCTTGGGGAGCCACGATGCTTCTTGTGAAAAAGAAGGATGGTACGTCCAGATTATGTGTTGACTATCGTACCTTAAACTCAGTGACAATCAAGAACAGATATCCTCTCCCGAGGATAGATGACTTGTTTGATCAACTTAGAGAAGCGGCAGTATTCTTGAAGATTGACTTACGGTCAGGCTACCACCAGATCAGAGTCATAGAGCAGGACATCCCGAAGATGGCATTTAGATCCAGATATGGACATTGGGAGTTCCTTGTTATGCCATTTGGAGCGACCAATACGCCAGCCGTATTCATGGACCTCATGAATCGTATCTTTATGCCTTATTTGGATCAGTTTATGATAGTGTTTATATACGACATCTTGGTCTATAGCAAGAGTGAAGCGGAGCATGAGCATCATCTCCGAGTTGTTCTTCAGATTCTCAGGGAGCACCAGTTGTAAACGAAGTTCAATAAATGAGAGTTCTAGCTCGATCGCATTTCATACTTGGCTCACATCATCACCAGAGGTAGAGTGGAAGTGGACCCCCAGAAGATCGTTGCTATAGAGGCGTGGTCGGTACCCAGCACAGTTGCAAAAGTTCGGAGTTTCCTTGGATTGGCCGGTTATTACCGACGGTTTGTGTCAGACTTTGCTCATATTTCAGCACCTATGACGCAGTTGACCCGCAAGGATGTGCAGTTTGCTTGGACAGCAGAGTGTCAGAGTTCATTCGAGAAGTTGAAGCAGAGATTGATAACGACACCCATTCTCACGCTTCCAGATGGGATCGGGGGATTCTCAGTGTATTATGATGCTTCAGGCAGAGGTTTAGGATGTATTTTGATACAACATGGGAAGGTAATAGCTTATGCGTCATGTCAACTTCGTGATCATGAGAGGAATTACCTGGCCCACGACTTGGAGCTGGCAGCAGTAGTGTTTGAACTTAAGCTGTGGAGGCATTACTTGTATGGAGATAGGATGGAGATTTTTACCGACCACAAGAGCCTGAAGTATGTTTTCACCCAAAAGGATCTTAACATGCGTCAGAGGAGATGGCTAGAGCTACTTGTGGATTATGACATCAACCTGCAGTATTATCCTGGGAAGGCCGACGTTGTTGCAGATACATTAAGCAGGAGAGCCAAAGTTTATTTCCTAACAGCACAACCAGAGATATTAGCAGATCTTCAGAAGATGGACATAGAAGTTTTCCTTCCTACCAATGTGGCATTGATAGCCAGTATGCGAGTTCAGTCCAATATAGTTGAGAGGATCCAGTTAGCTCAGCCAGCAGACTCTAAGCTTCAGCGGCTTAGGGCGAAATATGTAGCAGGACAGAGACCAGAGTTATGTATCCATGAGGATGGTACACTCCGATAAAGGAGGCATCTTTGTATACCCAGTAGAGATATCAGATAGGAGATCATGGCAGAAGCCCACAGTTCTCAGTATTCAATTTACCCCAGCGGTACGAAGATGTATCGTGATATCCGTCAGCATTTTTGGTGGAATGGCATGAAGAGAGAGATAGCCCAGTTTGTCTCTCACTGTTTAGTTTGCCAACAAGTCAAAGCTGAACATCAGAGACCGGCTGGACTTCTTCAACCTTTACCAATACCAGAATGGAAATGGGAGCACATTACCATGGATTTTGTAACGGGATTACCTAGATCCCCAGCTGGGAGAGATGCTATCTGGGTTATAGTCGACCGAATCACCAAGGTAGCTCATTTTCTTCCTTTCAGGGTTGGTCAGTTAATGGATCGGTTAGCTGAGATGTACCTTAGGCAGATTATCAGGTTGCATAGAGTACCAGTCAGTATTGTGTCCGACAGAAATTCAAGATTCATATTGCACTTTTGGTGGAGTCTTCAGAAAAGTTTGGGGACTCGTCTCAAGTTTAGTTCAGCTTATCATCTGCAGACAGATGTCAGTCAGAATAAACGATCCAGACCCTTGAAGATATGTTGCGGTCATGTACACTTGACTTCGGTGGTTCGTGGGAAGATCACCTACATCTTATGGAGTTCTCCTATAATAACAGTTTTTAGGCCAGTATCCAGATGGCACCCTTTGAAGCCTTGTACGGCAGGAAGTGCAGATCTACTTTAGCTTGGGATGATATCGGTGAGAGGCTAATGCTTGGACCAGAGATGGTAATGCGGACTATCGAGGTGGTCAGACAAGTCAGAGATCATCTTCGAGTTGCACAAGATCGCCAGCGCCATTGGGCCGATTCTCATCGGCGTCCCCTTGAATTTTCAGTCGACGACCATATATTCTTTAGGATCTCGCCTACCCGTGGCGTCATTCGTTTCAGCGTACGGGAAAAGCTTAGTCCTAGGTATATAAGGTCATTTGATATCCTTGAGCGAGTAGGTGATGGGTCCTATCGTCTCGCTCTTCTGCCGTCGTTATGTGAGGTACATGACGTATTCCATGTATCCCAATTACGACGGTACATCCCAGATCCGAGTTATGTCGTTGATCATTCGAAATTGGTTGTTGGTACCAACCTTTCGTATGAGGAGAGACCCATATCCATATTGGACCGAAGGGAAAAGATACTCAAGAACAATACTATTAAGTTAGTCCGTATTGCTTGGGGTCACCACTCTTTGGGTGAGTCAACGTGGGAGCGTGAGGATGATATCCGATCGTGATATCCTAACCTGTTTGACTCGTTAGGTATAATATCTTTCTTATGCCTTAAGCTTTAATTCCTTGCTTGCATGAATGATTGATTGATTGATTGCTTAATTATAACTTTCCTATGACTAGTGTTGCTTGCCCGACATCTCGAGCCTCTTGATTAAATTTCGAGGACATAATTCTTTTAAGGTGGGTAGAGTTGTCACCCTCAGATTTTGTTATACGTATTTTGGTATACGTGTACGTATCTCGGACCTGTATTTCGATTTGTCCTGATTGGCTAGCCTTGAGTTTTATATTTGCATGAATTAGTTAGCATTTCATGGTTCTGGCATGCATCGGGTTCGGTTGGGTTCGGTTTGGTTTGGCTCGGTTTGGGTTGATATGCAAACCCCTACCTACCATCATCCCTCATTTATTAACCCAACCACCATTCTCTCTCCTCATTCATTACTCATTTACTTCTCTTCTTCTTATTCTTCATCTTCTCCACCGAATACCACAATAGGCAAGTGCATCTTGTTTTTACTTGGGAACCCATTTTCGATGGTTCTAATGGCTTCTTAGCATGCTTCTAAACTACATTAGAACTTGGAAATTTTTATTTTGATGCATGGGTTTTGTAACACCCACTTTTCTAAAATAAGGATAATTTTGAACTTTTATAATTTTGATTAATCAATAATAAGATTTAACTCATGTTGTGATTTTTGGTAATTATTAATCAATTTAAAACTATTTAAAATGTTGAATTGTGATTTTGATGGTTAACTAGTTAAACCCTAGTTTTTCTAAGCCTAGAGACTAACCATGACCAAGGGAGCCTAGTCATGTGATTAGGATGACTAATTACAACTTTTAACCTAGGGGTATTTTAGTCATTTTGACAATTTTGTGAAATTATAATTTATATTAATTAAATATTGTGCTAATTGAATTGTTAGAGACTAACCTAGTTTTGACTAAACCTCGATGTTAATGATGCTTATGGAGGTTTAGTTAGAAGGTTGGAGACTTAATGGTTAATTTAGATTAACAATATCTAGATATTTCATAGTAGGATATTTACCCCTTAGGATATTTGTGAAAAAGAAAGCCTTATGACTAGTTGAACCAATAGGAAGCTTAGAATTGGGTGGACAACTCCTAGCCACTCATATACATGAAAAACTTATCCTAATTCATCTAATGACCAGCCATCAAGTGCCCCCTCCCTTCCTATAAAGAATCCTTAAGAAAACCCTTGCCTCTTTTTTACCTCTTCATAGAACCCTAAGTGTTCTTCCCCAAATTAGAGAGCTTCCCTCTTTAATTTGATTTGATTTCCTTTCCCTCACATTCCTCCATCCAAACGTCTTCTAATCCATCCACACCATCAAGAAAGGATTCTATCCAAGAATTTGGGCAAGGTGCAAAGGGAGGTGTCATTTTGGATAGATCTTCGTATCGGAGCCGTGTCCTAAAGATTTTCATTGGGATTCCACTCCCAATAGGTAAAACCTATCCTCTAACTTGATTTCCTTTGTATATTAATTAGTTTTGAATCCAAAGGATCCACCCCCATGCATGTGTCCCCTTTAGATTCAATTTTGAGACCATTTGGAGTCCATTTGAGGATGTTATAGGTGTGTCTTGTGTCCGACTTGATAGATCCCAAATTAGGACACCCCATGTGTATGTATGTATGATAATAGTTTAAATAGATATTTAAATTCGATTTTAGAATGGTTAGAGAGTGGATTGATCTTAGTTAGGATGGTTAGAATGAGTTTCATTTGGATACCTATGTTGGTATCCAAGTATCTTGGCCAACCCAAATTCGTCAAAATTTTCATCCACGTTTTTATTAACTAAAGCAAATTAGAAATATCATAACTTTTAGCTTAGAACTCCGATTTATCTTTCATTTTTTTTAAAAGAACCGTATCGAAGTTAGATTTCTAAATATATATTTTAATAAGACAAATTTATTCTGAAACTTTTTGTAAAATTATTTGAGTGTCAGTTGTACGAAAAATGAACGCATTTCGATGTTTTTACGATTTCGGGAGCTTTCGGACATGAAAATGCGATCCGTTTAAAGTTTCGGAAAGCTAACACAAAGGGCTACGACATACTTTAATCCTAGAATTTCGTGAAAGCCCAATTGGTATAGTATTGATTTTAAGTAGAAGAGTGACTATACGATATATGCATTTTGTGTAACCTATGATCCTCTGTAGTATGGATATTAAATGAATATAGAGTATGTAATGCATGATATGTTAGACGAATGAAATGATATATATCCTCTTTATATTAATATATATATATGGTTGAATACAAGCATGTAGGAATACAATTAATATAATGTATGTAAGCAATGCATAAATGCATAAATGAAATAATGATATACAATGTATGCATGAAAGTATATAATGAATGCTAGATATGAATGCAAGGTATACATGTAATGATAGATATGAATGCATAATGTATAAATAATGTAATACGATATATAATGATAGCATGTATGGTAATGTAGAATATATGATGCAAGCATGTATATGTCCGCTGGTTTTCTTTTTCTTACATTTTTCTTTCCTTCCCTTTCCATTTCAGTTTTTTCCCTTTTTTTTTCTTCTTCTATTTTTACATGTTGTATATAATGTATATAATGTATAGATACATGTAAGTATGTAATATGCATAAATGACATGTATGTAATAAAAATAAGTATATGTATACAACTTAATGATATGTGAATGGATATAATGCCTGAACTGAAATATACATGCATATGGGATATGAATGAATGTATAAATGCATGAATGAATATCATATATGAATGAATCAATCAATCAAAGGTATAAGTAAAATATAATGCATTATAATGAATGTTAACATATATAATATATAAAAGTATGTATGTAAATGTGCATGAATGTATATATCTATGTAACTATGTAAATATGCATGATGTAACATATGCCTATATATATAAATATGTATGTAATATGGATATGCATGTATGTATGAAGGTATGTATTTATATATATTATCTATTTTATATTATGCATTGTTGTGGTTCACATTGTCTTATGATTGTGTGAGTGCTAGCCTAGGCTTGGTTAGGCCTAGTAAGACTTGTTAGACTTGTTTGGGCTAGGACTTGACCTAGTTGACCTAATTTGACTAGTGTGGTTGACAAGAGTTGACCAAGTGTTGACTTTAGTCTAGTTTGACCTAGACAGCATGCAGATGTATTGTACATTTTATTTATCATCTCTCGTATACATCTTGACCTGTGTTGCTCTAAATAGGACTATGTGGCTTCAGTTTGGACCTCTATACCTATCAGCTGTTCGGGTTATCAGGCGAGTACATTCTCTGATCATTTTATATCCTGTTAGAATTATTCTCCTACTTTAAATTACTTTACTTGATACTGTCACGTTGGTCACACGGATTAGTACTATATGGATCCTTTCTTGAGATGTTATCCCCTCAGGGAGCATCGGATACTATAAGTTCCGTGCGTTTCACTTACATTGTGTATCACTATGCTTCATGGTTCATTGAATCACTTGTGACATGTACTCTCATGATCACAGAGTCTTGCTTGAATCACCCATTTATGGGCATTCCTAGAATCCCTATTTATGGGACTATCATGTATCACCCTTTGGGGGCCATTACATGAATCATAACATAACCTGGATGGATCCTTGTATATTGATTGGGGTACGGGGGAGTAGAAGTGGACATGTGAATAATATCCAAGTAGTGTAGCATCAGAATCATTCCGTAGTGTAGCATCAGAATTATCATATGCCATTCACATGTCTATATTGTACTCTGACTCACTAGCCACTGTTAGTTCTCTATTTATAGTAGATATTTCCATTACAGCTATCTCCTTTACATTCTGTACTTTCTTTCAGTTTCCTGTATCTTACTTTACTGCATGGTTATATTTTCTAACCTGCTATGATCTGTTGAGATGTATTGTGCTCGCTCCGTCCTGATTGGGCTCCGTTGATATGTTTACAGAGGACGAGGATGAGGCTGGTGTTGACAATTTTTATGGGACAGCTCTAGATGACACCTGTGATCCGAATTTCCAGCCGAATCCGCTAGCTATAGAGACTGAGGCTCCCTAGTCTAAGATTTTATTATTTCTGTCATTTGAGATCTGGATTGTATATGTTCTTTCATATTCTGTAGTTGAGACGTTGTATTTCTGGATGTTTGCTGAGTTGTTATCGTAGACACTTAGACTCTTCTGATCATTTGTATTTTATTTTGAGTTCTATATCATATCGTGCTTCATCTTCCTTAGTTGTGACTGGGTTTACATTCTGCTATGTCACCCCCATTCGGGGAGTATAAACTGCTTAGCATTATACTGTTAGATGCATGAGACCTAGGACAGCGTTCTACCGCCGACACTGTGGCGTAGGCTAGACGTACCCACGTCTCGTGCCCTTACTCTAGGGTATGGGTCGTGACACATTTTTAGTGGTGGCCCATACAGGTCGAACTTATGTAGTGGTATTCGAACTAGAGTATCACTACAGCCTGCAGTAGGAATTAGAATATTTTTGAAGGTACTCAATCACACTAGGAAAAACTCTTAATCAGATTTCTTTTATCTAAATTGTTGCTTATTGACTTCCCTTGAATATAAATTGTTCCCTTTTGAATTTTTGCTTCATTCTCAAAAATTGTTTCTTGTTTTGATCTGTCTTCATGATGGTTATGAAGACACGATCTCATCGCTTCGGTCTGAGAAATACTATCGAGAGGCTGGCCACCTCTCGTCCTGTTCATCAGGGCCTCGAGACCGCAGCTCCTGTTGTGCCAACTCAGGTTGGCATTTCTGCTACATTGGAGGTGCACCTCTGTTTGTACAGAGACTTTTTTCCGTCATTTTTGATTTCTCTCAGCAGCAGCGGTTCATGCAGCATCAGCAGCAGACCAGGGGAAACCAGCAGGGCGAGCTATCATCAGGACAGTCGAGGATGCACAGACCATTAGAGATCTTGCTACAAGTTCCATTTTTCTCGATTCCATTCCCGTAATTGTCTTTTATAACTACCTTGAAATCCGATTCCATCTGTTCCTTGCTGATTGATTAATTTTGTCATGTTGCTCTTTTGTTACGTTTGTTTTTCTTCTAAGAAAATCATATGGGCTAGGTCACCTCAGTTATGGGATCTAAAATCTTCGATAGTCATGTTAGCTGGCATAGTGAGGACATATTGTCAGATTTTGGATGTATTTCTCGGGTGTGGAAATTTAAGGTTTTCGCCGTCGCATGCGGCAATGCGGAAATTTTAAATACCATGAACCTAGAGGTATGTGCCTTAGTCGAGGACTCTGTGATTATCGTAGCCTTGCTTACTAGTATGACGAGGATTTAGAGTACCATAATTTTGGATAGACGCATATGATTATCAGATTGAACCTTAAATGCTTTTGAACATGTTTTCTCTATTTTGTTTAAGTCTTTCAAAAAAAAATTATTAGTGTTTTGTTTTGATTGTTTTGCTTCTCATTATTTAACTTAGGAGAAGGAGTATCTTTAGCTATTATTATAACCTTGTGTAACTTCTTGTTATGAATTTTTTCTTAATACAATGAATTGATAATTTTTGCTAGACCTTTTCTTGGATTTGATATTATATCTCTGGTTTCAAAATGGTTCCTTCTTTTAAACAGATAAGCAGAACATATTTTATCGTTATTTCCTTCTTGCTATTATTCTTGTATTAAATAATAATAATAAAACTGTCTTGATTACATCAATCACCTACTTGTAATCTTGGTAGGGATCTAAATGTTGGTCTTGATATAGAATTTGATTTGTATATTGGGATATGAGAATATATATAGTGGACACAGACACCTGCCTAATATGTATGCATGCTATACCTTGATTACCAACCTATCTAAGTACATATTAATATGTTGTTGATGTATAAATTCTCAAAACCCCAATATTTCTGATACAGTACAGTATCAGAGACTGGTTCTCTGCTTTTTCCAGTTTAAATTCATAAATTAAATATAAATTTTGTTATTAGTTTCGTTACATCACTGCACATGTATCTTATACATAAGGTTTTAATTCTTAAAGAAATTGGTTGAGTTTTGTGTTTGAACTTGTCAATTAGAAACTGCATTATGTTAATATTATACTGGTTTAAATGTTAGTTTATTTTCAGATTTTGTATGTAAATGCTGAACTAAAACTGGGTTTAACCTTTCAATACTAAAGCTATAACCCTGTACAAGGACACACACACCCTAACTTAGTATACACTGCCATGTAAACCTAACCCTTCCTCTCTATGTTATATTCATATATCTATATAGATATATATAGAGTTTATGCATACATGTTATAATGTATATAGATAAATAACTAAATCTATACCTCTTCATATATATATATATATATATATATATATATATATATATGGTTAGCCATGCATGCTATGAGTAAATAGGTTGTGCATTGTAGATTGTTAACCAATATGCCATGAGTAGTGTAATTGGATAGCTATTGTTTTGAAACCCTAATCCTCATATACACTTTCATGTATATTTCACATACACACATGCCTACTATCTAACCATATGAACATGTGCACGTACATCCATACACACACGAACCATATAACCTTTACATAATGCTAGCTTTTCCCTCTCTAACGCTCTCTCTCTCTCTCTCTCTCTCTCTCTCTCTCACTCTCTCTCTCTCTATATATATATATATATATATATATATATATATATATATATATATATATATATTGTGATTGGATTTCAATGCAATTGACTTTCATTCTTTAACTTTTGATTTTGATTTTTCTTTGAATAGTACCCCTTTATAGATAATTAGTAGTTATCTTTATTTTATTTTTGATAAGTACCAGTTTTCATATAGGATGGTAGACTGCCTTACAGTCTTGATGATTTGTTGTTTCTATAACTTTTCTAATTTAGCACCCTAGATTGCATGTGTGTTTTGATACCCTATGACCGTTTTGGTTTAGCATGGCTAGTATACCTAGATGAGACTTTCACTACCACCGTATGCCATGACCCTGTATGCCGTCCTTTTTAATCGTATGATTTATTTAAGTTCTGAGACTTTGATTGTTGGGGACGAGACTCTAGAAGAAGTACGACCATCTTAATTTCGAAGACAAAATTCTTCTAAGGAGGGTAGACTTGTAACACCCACTTTTCTAAAATAAGGATAATTTTGAACTTTTATAATTTTGATTAATCAATAATAAGATTTAACTCATGTTGTGATTTTTGGTAATTTTTAATCAATTTAAAACTATTTAAAATGTTGAATTATGATTTTGATGGTTAACTAGTTAAACCCTAGTTTTGCTAAGCCTAGAGACTAACCATGACCAAGGGAGCCTAGTCATGTGATTAGGATGACTAATTACAACTTTTTAACCTAGGGGTATTTTGGTCATTTTGACAATTTTATGAAATTGTAATTTATATTAATTAAATATTGTGCTAATTGAATTGTTAGAGACTAACCTAGTTTTGACTAAACCTCGATGTTAATGATGCTCATGGATGGTTTAGTTAGAAGGTTAAAGACTTAATGGTTAATTTAGATTAGCAATATCTAGATATTTCATAGTAGGATATTTACCCCTTAGGATATTTGTGAAAAAGAAAGCCTTATGACTAGTTGAACCAATAGGAAGGCTTAGAATTGGGTGGACAACTCCTAGCCACTCATATACATGAAAAATTAACCCTAATTCATCTAATGACCAGCTATCAAGTGCCACCTCACTTCCTATAAAGAATTCTTAAGAAAACCCTTGCCTCTTTTTTACCTCTACATAGAACCCTAAGTGTTCTTCCCCAAATTAGAGAGCTTTCCTCTTTGATTTGATTTGATTTCCTTTCCCTCACATTCCTCCATCCAAACTTCTTCTAATCCATCCCACACCATCAAGGAAGGAATCTATCCAAGAATTTGGGCAAGGTACAAAGGGAGGTGTCCTTTTGGATAGATCTTCGTATCGGAGCCGTGTCCTAAAGATTTTCATTGGGATTCCACTCCCAATAGGTAAAACCTATCCTCTAACTTGATTTCCTTTGTATATTAATTAGTTTTTAATCCAAATGATCCACCCCCATGCATGTGTCCCCTTTAGATTCAATTTTGAGACAATTTGGAGTCCATTTGAGGATGTTATAGGTGTGTCTTGTGTCCTACTTGATAGATCCCAAATTAGGACACCCCATGTGTATGTATGTATGATAATAGTTTAAATAGATATTTAAATTCGTTTTTAGAATGGTTAGAGAGTGGATTGATCTTAGTTAGGATGGTTAGAATGAGTTTCATTTGGATACCTATGTTGGTATCCAAGTATCTTGGCCAACCCAAATTCGTCATAATTTTCATCCACGTTTTTATTAACTAAAACAACTTAGAAATATCATAACTTTTATCTTAGAATTCTGATTTATCTTCCGTTTTTTTTAAAAGAACCGTACCGAAGTTAGCTTTCCAAATATATATATTTTAATAAGCCAAATTCGTTCTGAAACTTTCTGTAAAATTATTTGAGTGTCAGCTATACGAAAAACGAACGCATTTCGATGTTTTTATGATTTCGGGAGCTTCCGGAACAAAAATACGATCCGTTTAAAGTTTCGAAAAGCTAACACAAAGGGCTACGACATACTTTAATCCTAAAATTTAGTGAAGGCCGAATTGGTACAGTATTGGTTTTAAGTAGAAGAGTGACTATACGATATACGCATTTTGTGTAACCTATGAGCCTATGTAGTATGGATATTAAATAAATATAGAGTATGTAATGCATGATATGTTAGATGAATGAAATGATATATATGATATATATCCTCTTTATATTAATGTATATATATGGTTGAATGCAAGCATGTAGGAATACAATTAATATAATGTATATAAGCAATGCATAAATACATAAATAAAATAATTATATACAATGTATGCATGAAAGTATATAATGAATGCTAGGTATGAATGCAAGGTATACATGTAATGATAGATATGAATGCATAATGTATAAATAATGTAATACGATATATAATGATAGCATGTATGGTAATGTAGAATATATGATGCAAGCATGTATATGTCCACTGTTTTTCTTTTCCTTACATTTTCCTTTTCTTCCCTTTCCATTTCAGTTTTTTTTCCATTTTTTTTCCTCTTCTATTTTTACATGTTGTATACAATGTATATAATGTATAGATGCATGTAAGTATGTAATATGCATGAATGACATGTATGTAATAAAAATAAGTATATGTATACTACTTAATGATATGTGAATGGATATAATGCCTGAACTGAAATATGCATGCATATGGGATATGAATGAATGTATAAATACATGAATGAATGTCATATATGAATGAATGAATCAATCAAAGGTATAAGTAAAATATAATGCATTGTAATGAATGTTAACATATATAATGTATAAAAGTATGTATGTAAATGTGCATGAATATATATATCTTTGTAACTATGTAAATATGCATGATGTAACATATGCCTATATATATAAATATGTATGTAATGTGGATATGCATGTATGTATGAAGGTATGTATTTATATATATTATCTATTTTATATTATGCATTGTTGTGGTTCACATTGTCTTGTGATTGTGTGAGTGCTAGCCTAGGCTTGGTTAGGCCTAGTAAGACTTGTTAGACTTGTTTGGGCTAGGACTTGACCTAATTGACCTAATTTGACTAGTGTGGTTGACTAGAGTTGACCAAGTGTTGACTTTAGTCTAGTTTGACCTAGACAGCATGCAGATGTATTGTACATTTTATTTATCATCTCTCGTATACATCTTGACCTGTGTTGCTCTAAATAGGACTATGTGGCTTCAGTTTGGACCTCTATACCTATCAGCTGTTCGGGTTATCAGGCGAGTACATTCTCTGATCATTTTATATCCTGTTAGAATTATTCTCCTACTTTAAATTACTTTACTTGATACTGTCACGTTGGTCACACGGATTAGTACTATATGGATCCTTTCTTGAGATGTTATCCCCTTAGGAAGCATCGGATACTACATGTTCTGTGCGTTTCACTTATATTTTGTATCACTATGCTTTATGGTTCATTGAATCACTTATGACTTGTACTCTTATGATCACAGAGTCTTCCTTGAATCACCCATTTATGGGCATTTCTAGATTCCCTATTTATAGGACTATCATGTATCATCCTTCGGGGGCCATTACATGAATCATAACATAACGTGGCTGGATCCTTGTGTATTGATTGGGGGTATGGGGGAGTAGAAGTAGACATGTGAATAATATCCAAGTAGTGTAGCATCAGAATCATTCCGTAGTGTAGCATCAGAATCATCCTATGCCATTCACATGTCTATATTGTACTCTGACTCACTAGCCACTGTTAGTTCTCTATTTATAGTAGATATTTCCAATATAGCTATCTCCTTTACATTCTGTACTTTCTTTCAGTTTCCTGTATCTTACTTTACTGCATGGTTATATTTTCTAACCTGCTATAATATGTTGAGATGTATTGTGCTCGCTCCGTCCTGATTGGGCTCCGTTGATATGTTTAAAGAGGACGAGGATGAGGCTGGTGTTGACACTTTTTATAGGACAGCTCTAGATGACACCTGTGATCCGAATTTCCAGCCGGATCTACTAGCTATAGAGACTGAGGCTCCCTAGTCTAGGTTTTTATTATTTCTGTCATTTGAGATCTGGATTGTATATGTTCTTTCATATTCTGTAGTTGAGACGTTGTATTTCTGGATGTTTGCTGAGTTGTTATCTTAGACACTTAGACTCTTCTGATCATCTGTATTTTATTTTGAGTTCTATATCATATCGTGCTTCTTCTTCCTTAGTTGTGACTGGGTTTACATTCTGCTATGTCACCCCCATTCGGGAAGTATAAACTGCTTAGCATTATACTGTTAGATGCATGAGATCTAGGACAGCGTTCTACCGCCGATACTGCGGCTTAGGCTGGACGTACCCACGTCTCGTGCCCTTACTCTAGGGTTTAGGTCGTGACAGGTTTTCGTAGATCTAGGTTTTAGCATTCTTTCATCTTCATGGTTTTGATCTACTAAACTGGCTTGTTTTCGAGAACTGAGAGTTCTAGGTAGGAGACATTCTGATTTTATGGAAGTTTGGTTTTAAAATGGTTGGATTTCACCAAGTCTTGACCGAGATGGAGTTTTCTTGAGTTCTTGAGCCTTTACGCCTGCTTGTCTTGGCCTTGGGGAGAAGATGAAGTCTTTATGCACACGTTCTTATGTGCTAACGTAGTATTTAGCTTTTACGCACACGTTTTACGTGCCAGCATAATATTTACCCCTTTACGCACACGTTCTCACGTGCCCGCGTTATCCGTTCTATGCCGAGTTCATTCGAACTCTACGCAGGGGCTACTCCGCTCATGTTGAGTGCCCGCTCGCGTAGAGCTCCGCTAGCGTAGAGCTCCGCTCGCGTAGAGCTTTGCTCGTGTAGAGCCCCGCTCGCGTAGAGTCTCGCTCGCATGCGGCTTCGCTAGCATAGAGTCTTGCTCGCGTAGAATCCTACTCGCGTGCAGCCTTGCTAGCGTAGGGCTGCCTATCCTTGGGTCTTGCCCGCGTAGAGCTATTTTATGCACGGGGCCTCTTTGACCTAGCATAGTTTAGCTAGCGTGAAGATCTTGATCCCGTAGCGTACTCCATTGCCCTTTTATATTCTTACGCCTTTTGTCATGAACTTGATAATCACGAATTGAGTAATATATTTGGAATGATAATTGTGCACAGTATGGTAATAACTAGCAGTGGCCCGTTGTAGCGCACTCTAGACAAGAGCATGACAAGACATGACATGATGGTGACCCGTTGTGGTGCGCCCCTAACAAGTAACAATTACAAGTAACATGACATGATGGTGACCCGTTGTGGTACACCCCTGACAAGTAATCATGACAGATAACTCATGAACGCGGTTGCGATGACTAACTGGACATGCTAGTAAACTCTCATTATGACACCGTGGGTGATTGTTTGAATGCGCTTGTATAAGCTACCAAGTCTTGTTTCGCATCATGTCTAGGACATGTATCTCTGGTTACAACGGTCAGGGATACATATTGAATCTGACTAGGATAATGACTAGATTGATTAAGTAGTTCATATAGAAAGGTATTCCGGCTACAAGCAATCCTTTTATCTGGGTGCCTTCTCTGATGGACTTGTAGTCTACCGACAAATAGGGCACATTTCTAGCTCACTGTTATGTGGGGCACTCCATGAAATGATTACTACGCGCACTGTCATGTGTTGCACTCAAGTCACCTAACAAGTCAAGATAACTCTTAACATGAATCTTGCGTCTGGATAACCTGGATAGTCTGCAGAGCTTGTGGCCGTAGGAATCCTCATTGTATCTTGCTAGTAACTAGGCTTTTGATAACCCTAGTCATTTAAAGTATCAAGCCGTACTCTTGCTTGGTCGTAATTGATTGGATGGAGTCCCATTTGTCTAGTCTTGTCTAGACCCAGTACATGGCTATCTCTGGACATGCTTGTGTGTGCTTTACTTTATCGATAATTGGTTAGAGACTAAGTTCCGTTCAGGTGAAGGGTTACCACCCCGATCCTTATTTGGTTTATGGGTTGTAACTTGGTTACCGGAATAGTCCTTTAGTTCTCTTATTGTTTATCACCCTGTGTTCTCTAACTCTTGTCTTTTGTTATTTCATCTATAATCTTATGTGCTAATATGCTGGTTTTAGTTCTTAGTGAAGTCTCGTTTGTGGCACTTGCTCTTCCTGGGATCTGATCCAGCTGATTTTGTATGGCCAGATTTTGGAGCAGCTTCCGAGGATCTTTCAGCCTTCCTGCCAGATGGTGACCAATCGAAGGAATCCTGGCAACGAGTGGGTTCTTACTTTGCACTCCCACTCCCTTATAAAAATATTATTTTGAGGCGTTTAGCCGACGAGCATGTGTTAGCTCGATTGCACCTTACTTATTGTCTGCCTACGGGCTGTAGCATGATTAACAAATCCTAGGGTTGATCATGTATGACTGAAACTCTTGCTAGTCTTCGTATTTTGTATGACTAGCTTCATGATCATCCAAATATGTAATGTATGGGATGCCTTACTATTGTACATTTGGTGCTCTGACATCTTGTAACTGCTATGTATTGCTTGAGATTCAGACAATAGGCTTGTTCATGACCATAAGAGACTGATGGCTTATAGCTAAACCCTCATGTATCTAGACAGCCGTGACCGTATAGCGAGGTGGGTTGCACTTCAATATACGTAGCTGGCTGTGTCTCTCTCCGCTCTCCAGTATTCTGGTTCTGGGACGTGACACCTTCGAAAGACGAAGTAGTTCAAAAATTGACAATCTTGCCGGGGTATTAACCAGCTGAGCCAGTATATCAAAGTTATATGGCTTCTCAAGTCCCAAAGTTGGAGTCTTCTTCAATACTTTATCAAAACGGACATGCTGTTTTTTCTTTGTCAGCTGTCGTCGGTTTGGGAAGAGATGACCCTATTGGAGGTGATGAAGCTGATGGAACATTGACAGCAGGAGAAAATGATGCTTGAGGAGCCTCCAGAGCTGGAGCAGGGTTTTCTTGACCTTCTGAATAGTCTCTTAGGTAAGGTTTCCCAGACCTGGTATCAGTTAAGACTTCTCCCTCGGATATGGGCTCAAAGGACACCATATTGCAATTCTTTGCCTGGATCTTGTTTCTGGAAGGTTTCTTTTGGTAAGATGGAGAGTTTGTCCAGTAACCAAAACCAACCCGAGATCGGTTCTGAGAAAGACATAGGGAATGAGGTACAGGAGATCCTTTTTCATGATTCAAACCAGAGGCCTTCATATCCCATTTTCGTCATGAGTTCACGAGACCGTGGACTATACAGATGAAAAGCTGGTTGGTATTTGGCTTCTGATTTTGACAATGTTGTCTCAGCGAAGAAGAAGAAGGATTATCTGCTGCCGAGATGAAGGTAGCAGTTATAGGTGGGAGACAATGTTCACCATATAAAATTATATGACATGATTTATTTTTAGTGGCCTTCTTAGACTTGATGGAAGAAGATGGTGTTTCAAAGTTCGCTACTAAATCTGGATGGATCCATATAATCTTCCCTCTATAAGTAGACAGAGGAACAAGACCATCAGTTCATGCAGGTTGAAGATTAACAATCTCCAAAGTAGTTCTCGGGATGGGAATGACACCGTCTTGCACAAGTTGAGCTGGAAAATCTCTAAACTGTAAAGAGATGACATTAGCCGTTATAGTTTTTTCGTCTTGCTGGAGAGTGATTGCACCAGAATTGGCCATCTCCTGAATTATACCCTTGAGCACATAGCACGCTCGAGTTGGATGTCTAATAAACCTGTAGTAAATACAATATTTAGGATGGCCAGTCTTACCAAATTCATCTGGCCATTTAGGTTCTGGCAGTTAGAGTTTATTGCTCTTGATGAGACAATCAAAGATACTCATAATATTATCTTCATCAAAAGAGTATTCTTCTTTTGGACGTGGTGCCCGTTGCGGTGGTGCTGTTGGGGTAAATGTTGGCTGATTTACATTGATGGTTAAGGCTTCTTTGCCTTTGAGGTTAATGGCCAAAGTCTCATTGTTCTTACGATTGTTCTGACGGCCACTATTATTTGGTGTAGCACATTCATCTTTGTCAAGATTAGGCATTTGAATGCCTAATTGGTTGAACTTGTCAGTGCTCTCTTCTGTTGCTTTTGCGTTCACTATGAAGGAAGGCCAGTCTTGGAATTGTGTTGATCATGTCCATATGCTAATTATAGGCAACATGTTTGATTTGCAAGTGTCTATAGTCAGAGCATCTGGGGTTCCAAGAGGCATTTTGAGTGCTTCACGGCAGAATCGTTCAATAAAACGTTCGATAGTTCCATTATGTCATTGTTTAATTTTGATGAGAGCAGACATAGTCATGTCGTTGGTTCCCTCATAAAATCGTTCCAAGATTATTTGTTTGAAGCCAGCGAAAGAGGTTATATACCCATCTAATAAACTACGATACCAGTCATATGCTGCACCAGCTAAACAGCCAACAAATACTCTAGTAAGAAGAGCATAATTTGGTTGAAGTTGATCAGTCATTACTTCAAAGTGATTGAGGTATTGACTTGGAGACGTGCTGTCATCAAACAGCATAATAGTAGGGGGTTTGTATTTAGGAAGAAATTGGACATCTTTCCATTCTATGGGATAGGGCTATTTGATCCCAAGCTTCTGCAGGCCGTCCTTCTGTTTGAAGGCTTCAAATTGAGTACATAAAAGTTTTATGGCCTCATTAGTATCCTCCGTTGATTGTGGAGGAGTGGATTGATTTGACATGTTAGGAGGGGGTACCGCATGATAAGTACCACCCCCGGCACCAGATTAACTTGGAATAGCCTGTGTAGGAATGGAAGCGGTGTGAGGAGACTGTACCTCCAGATCAATATTGATGGGAGCTAATGTTGTTACAAGTTCCTGAGTCGGAACCAGATTCGCGACCGGTGGAACTGTATGTTGTGCCATAATCACAGCATGCATGCCTGTCATCATCTCAGCCATGTTCTTCAAACTAGCCTCCAAAGCAGCAATTTTTTGCTCTTGACTGAAAGAACTGGAAGTATCTTGATCTTCTGTGATGACATAAGCAGTCACTTCTCTAGCCCTTGAAGATGAGCTAGTGGAAAGGATGGTCCTTTCAGAACTTTTACTGTTAGCATCAAAGTCACATAAAGAACTACCCCTAGAATAAGTGATAGGGATATTTTTTTGACTGAAGGAATCTTGGTTAGAATAAAAAAGACTCCTTTGACCGATTGTATCTTGGTCGAAAATAAGATTCCTTTGACCGATTATTTCTTAACTTCTTGATCTAGTATATTGGTATACTCCTTCATCGAATTCATGAATCTGATCGAATTACTGTTGGCTGGGATTGTGGGATGCATTACGTCTTGGACATTTTTTACCCCTAGTGTTTCGAAATGCCATGTTGAAAGAAGCATAGAGTAGTTCATTTTTGTCCATTATGATAGGTTCAGAAGTCTGAAAATAGTTCAAACGGTCGAAGACAGACCGCTTGGCTGACTACCAGTAGCATTTGATAACAACTTCATGGTGGTGATTACAATGATGCTGTTGGTCTGCTGCTGGATGGGATAGATTTGCAACTTTTTGCTTCTGTATTAAGAGTTCACGGAGGTCACTAACAAAACGAGAAGAAGTTGCAGGTACGTAGTCCTTGATGATATTCGGAACATGGTTCCTATTCTTGAGATGTCTCGTACCTTGAGTGTACAAGGACGTGCTAAGCTGGTTAGCATAAGTCACAGGATCTTTCAACTCAGTATTCTTCCTCTGGTCCAAGTTAGCAACTGGTGCAGGTTGCCCTTGATACATTTTATGTTTTTCCGAAGTTGACCCTGATTGGCACCTGTTGATATAGGTGCGTAAGTCTGACAGGGGAGCTACTTGTGCATCTACTTGAGATACTAGTAGTTTGCCTTGTCTGGATCTTGAGATACATAGGGTTGGTAGATCCTGCCCTAACCTCTTTGGAGTAGGCATAATACCCTTTTGCGTAGAAATTTTATTCTGAATAAAACCTATCTTCCTGAAAGAGATTTGATTGTCTCTGTTAAGGAGAATAGAATTCCTATCTGAATTAGCAGTACTTTCCACCTAGTCAACGACTCTAGCAGAATGAGGAAAAGCTAAAGAGCGTTTTCCTTGATTTAGTGATTTCTCACTAAACTTCTGGTTTGGTGGCAAAGAGGGAGCCACTAAACAGTGTTTCCTTTTACGTTGCGCTAGTGCAGAAGTATGTGCAGGTTGTGCCAGAGCATGAATATGCATAGATTATACCATAGCAGGAACATGTACAAGTTACGCCGGAGCAGGAAAATGTACAAGTTGTGCCAGGGAAGAAAAAGCCAAAGGGCGCTTTCCTTTGTTCCGGATAGCAGTGTGTCAAGACGAAGCCTCCTTCGATTTCAGAATCGAAGAAGTGGAGGAATTAGCCAAAAGACAGCTTCCCTTAGGTTGCGCCAAGGCAGTGACGGGCGCGAGTTGCGCAGAAGCAAGAACAGGTGTAGGTTGTGCCAGGAAAGAAAAGGCCAAAGGGCACTTTTCTTTGTTTTAGACAGCAGTGTGTCGAGACGAAGCCTCCTTCGATTTTAGAATCGGAGAAGTGGAGGGATTAGCCAAAAGACTGTCTTCCTTCGATTGCGCCAAGGCAGTGACGGACGCAAGTTGTGCAGAGGCAGGGGATTGTGTCGTCGAGGACTTAGGAGTCCAAACATAGCGCATCTTTCTCTTAACAGCAACAGCAGTGCGCTTGGCACCCCCAGCATTGATCATGGCGTCGTAGGCTGTCTGGTCGACTTGAACGACCGGGGTCTTCTGTATCTTGCCGATTGACGCGATATCACATTGAGTTGTCACTTTCTCATCGGAGGAAAAAGTCGTCCCCAGCAGAGTCACCATTTTGTTTGCAAAAACAAAAGTCTTATTACAAACTTAGAAAAGAGTACAAGAGTACAATTAATTTTTGGAGAAGTACAACTTTAGGAATCTGATCAAAATACGATTACTTTATCCCTTGGACGATGTGATATCGACTACACGAGCCTCTGGAGGATGTAACAAAACTTTAGCAGGAGATATGATCATTCTTGATGCTTTGTGATTGACTTGAAAATCTATTTATAGAGTTCTTGAAATAACGGTTTAGCAGTTATTCTGGGTTGCACGTGCTTCAGGTTACGCGCCTCCTGTTCACTTGTGCGAACGGTTGCACTAACTGCTATAGACGTGTGGCATCGTTTGATTAAGGTGCACGTGGTCATGGGCAGTGTAGTGGGCATGCTCTTCGAAGTTGGTGGCTTGCGCGCCACATCACCCTGTCTTGAACACTATTTGATCACCTTGCATGAGCTTCATCAGGTTGCGTATGGCACAATGTAGCAACTTGCACGAGCGGTTGCACCAACAACTGTGGATGCATTGCATCATTTGATTGAGATATGGGTGGTCGTGGGCAGTGTAGTGAGAACGCTTTGCGAAGTTGGTGGCTTGCGTGCCACGTCACCCTGTTTAAAAATAAGAGTTGATCAAGTGGCACCAACTTGTCAGACAGCGCATGGGCGCAACTGAATAACTGGCACCTTTGACTAGGTATTTTGTTTTGTACTGATTAATTTTTGTGCCACATAATGACTTGCGCGACCAGCTGTCAGCATTAATTACATGCTGATAAAATCTTCTCGAGAGCACCGCGTTGTGCGGGATTCGAATAAATTTTTCTTAATCTTCGTGCTGTCAGCTGTCAGGCAATGATAATATCGTTACAGCTTCTCGAAAAAGTATACCACGTGGCACTCGCACAACCTATATCCTGCGCAACCTGATGTTGGCGCAACATGATGCTGTACAACTTAATGATCCGGCATAACATAATGGTTTGGCGCCATCTGATAATTGCACACTTTAATGGGGGACACAGCTTGATTTTTAGCCTCTACAATGGCCACCCATCCATGTGCCTAATCGTGCATAAAGAGACTGTGGGTTCGAGAAATTTTCAACGACGGCCACTCACCCACATCTTCCTTGTGAACATCGGGATGAGTCGTATCAACGACTTTAGGCTCGGCGACGGTGACCCCAACATGCTTCTTGCCCTTGCCCTTGTTGGCAGCAGCGACCTTGGGTGCTTTTGGGGCCATCACGAGAAGAAGAGAGAAAGTTAGGGTTTCGAAGAGATGAAGAGAAACAAAAGCTTGGAAGAGAAAGTAGAAAAATCTCTCTCTACTTAAGCGCCTATTTATAGGCTTAGGAAAGCACGTGGCCCGATAAGTACAACGCACGCAGCCGACACTTCGAAGTACGTGTGTAAGGGTGGCACAAAACATCTAAAAAGATTATCATTAAAATCAAAGCTATCATTAATTTGGACAGGCTGTCAGAACGACATGCGCTAGGCAGAGCATACGCTAGAAAACAATCGAAGGCCACGCTTAAAATTTTTACTGCCAATGCTTCTTGTTCAAAGTATTTTAAAAACTTGTTTAAATTTTGAAAACTTTGAAGGTGGTCTTGTAGAAGCATGAAATCCATGTGCCACAGAAGCCAAGTTCGAGAAGGCACATCCCTATGCGCTGCAAACAGCATGCACCAGATGCTACAGTCAAAGTTGGCGCATCTTAAAGACAATAAAGACAATAAAAAGTTTAAAAAAGAGAAGACTTTTATTGATCACAATATATGGAAAATCTATTACATAAAATGGATTTTTCATTGACTTTTCATTTATATGGAAAATCTACAAAAAAAAACCTACTTTAAAGTCTGGCACCACACTTCTACGATGAGTCTCAGCCACTTGCAGCTCAGGCGCATCATTTAACCTTTGCTTTCGCCATGTACCGCTGTGCGCATCACTTCGGCCTTGTCTTCGGTAATGTGGATCAGCATCTGGGAGCATAGATGCGAGTAGCAAGCACAGGCGCATCATAGTCAATGCGCCAACAAAGGCTTCTCGCCCATAAAACTTTTAATGCTAAGTATCAGATGTCAACAGAACGCGCCTCGAATGTAGTGCCCCGCTCCTCGCGGTTCAATATGTAAGGCTTGTGGCTTGGCTAACTCGGTCGGAACCGAGTATTGGGGAAACTTACCGTCGATACCGAATCGATCAACGACAAGTGCATAAGAACCTTTCCAACTAATGGATTGGTTTCTCTTGAAATACGTCCGAGAGTTTCTCTGGATGTTTTGCTGCTGGTTTTGTTGCTTGGTTTTGTTGGATGCTTTTCTGAATAATTTTCGATGATTTGATTCTTGCCCGTTTTCATCGATTTGCATAGCATTCATTCTTGAGAATTCTGAGAGAAGAGAACATAACAAGACTGAGTATTAACCAAACTTTTGGTGCCATTAGAGACTGATGCGTGACGGAAGGCTAAGCGCGCAAGTGTTCCTCTCTCTCTCTGCGATTCTCTAATTTGGTGAGTGTGGATCTCTGTGGTGGTATTGTCCCTCTCGCTATTCCTTCATGCCAACTAAATAATTGTCTTGCAACATTCGTTGATCGATATCAAGTTGCTAATGCCACAAGTCAATACCACTAAGAAGCTAGAGAATGAAATTAAACGAATCGATTACACTGTTAACCACATCGAGATTATGCTCGTCCCTTTGAACATGGAAATGAAATGAATTGATGCCTATGATGGTAGAATATGAAATAGTGAGAATGAACATGTGCCTAGTACTTCAATATTCTATGCACACTATAATTATTGAGTCGGACACACATTCGCATGACCAGGGACAACTTGTATCCAAGGGGGTGACTGCTTCCTCGGACGGTATGCCCAGCGCTGGGGCCGATCCGACCATAGAGGAAGTGTAAACGTACTTAAGGGTACGTGGTATCGGGACATTTTATTAGGGCTAGCAACCCAAGTGAAATGGCGCGCCGATTACCTTTCGAAGTCCTATATGGCAACGTCCGAAATGGTGCACTAACACCAATGGTCATGTTGTAAGGATGTATGCTAATCAATGTCTTTTGCAGGGGCGGTAAGTATATTATTATTATCCTGTATCTTATGCAGGAAAGCTGGATTCGGCCAATGGTAAAGTAAACATGGTTTCATGAAATTCCATGTTGCCTTAATTATGATTCATTCTAAATGTTGCATGTTCCTAATGAGTTCATATCTTTAAAATGCTTGTCATTAATAAAATATTGGTTTAGCTGAGTGGGCCAACGGGGCTCACCAGCGCATTGTTATAATGTGCTGACCCCTCCTCCACAGGTACTGGAGAAGGCTCGGACGCACATCGTAATTAAAGCTTTCTGAACTACTGTTTCCTTTCAAGTTGTTTTCCCTAAAAGACGCACAAAGTATTACGGAGTTTTCAAAGATAGCTGCTTATATTTCAAAGTACTAAAGGGGCATGATGTAACGGGAAGTTATTTCATGGCAGTCTATCAGTGGTACTTCTTTTCATGAATCAATGTATCCGAAAAGGCATTTCAAATATTATCGAGAAAAGTTGTATTCTGATTACAATTATCAATAAAATGAGTATTTCTTCTTCCTATATTGTGTCCTCAATGTTTCTAAAATGTGGCTGGGTTTCAAATGTTTCTAAATGACATAATAGTGCACGTTCTTGCCTTGTACAAGTGCAACACCAGACTTGTACGGTATCACGCCATAGCGAGGACAAACGATTCGGTGCGAATCGAAGCGAGGACGAAAGATTCCCCGAATCGAGGCGTGACAAGTTGGTATCAGAACCAGGTTTCAATTCCTTGGATTTCGAAAATGTTTTCAAAAAGAAAGTCTTGATGCAAATTTTCTCGATTGATGGTGTCGATAGCGCTAGCATGAAATAATATTTCATACAATAAGCCTATAAATATTTTATGAGTGCTAATGGAATTATTTCTTTGTTGTAGAATGGACAAAGGTGATCGCGCAAAGACGAATTCATCGTCTGACCCAATAGAGAAACTGATTAAA
Source organism: Iris pallida (assembly GCA_029216955.1). Taxonomy (NCBI): domain Eukaryota; kingdom Viridiplantae; phylum Streptophyta; class Magnoliopsida; order Asparagales; family Iridaceae; genus Iris; species Iris pallida. Next base: position 2,233,444 of record JANAVB010020599.1, on the reverse strand, counting down.
CAACTGGAGTCTCAGAGGAAGCAGAGCGAAGCTCAACATCGCGTGCTTCAAGATCAGCTTCAGTATCAGTTTCATGAGCAGCTAGATTCTCAACAAAAGCAAGTGGATAATCTAACTCAGATTGTCACCAAGTTGACGGCCGATTCCAATGTTTCTGCAAACGCCGCAGTAACCGAGACCGTAGAAGTGCCGGCAGAGAAACCTGAAACGCCGACATGAAAGAGAACAAGCTTCAAGTTCTCCGAATTCAATAGCTGCATCCCGCCTGAGTTTAATGGAAGAGCAGAGCCAGATGAGGTGATGGGATTCTTGAACACACTTGAGGGCTACTTTCGAATGCTGGATATACAGGGCAGCAAGAGAGTGGAGTGTACCGCTGTACTACTTCGTCTCAAGGTCCAGGAATGGTGGATTTCGCAGAGACAGGCACCTTGCGAAAATAGTCAGGATATGAAGATATCTTGGGAGACCTTCAAACAGGCTTTCATTGCACAATTCATTCCACCAGGTGTTTGTCAACAGAAAGAGAATGAGTTCGTAGAACTCCGACAGGATAGTATGTCAGTCGATGATTATGAAACTGAATTTTTGAAGAGAGTTGCATTCACTGGATACATGGTCCCGAATGATGATGCAAAGCGTAGAAGATTCGTGTAAGGCTTGAATGAGGGCCTGCAGCGAGATGTGCTAAGTCAGAAATGTACGTCTTACAGAGAGGCATATGAAACTGCTCTCGAAATGGAAAGATTTCATCTGCCCGCTAGTCGCAAAACAACACAGAACTACCAAGGCAGCAACCAGAAATGACCTTGGTCTACGGGAAGGAATGACGCACCTAAGCGTCATAATACTGGTGACAACAGAGGGCAGCAACAACAATTGCCACGTTGCAATAAATGCAACCGAGTGGGACACCGTACTAAAGAGTGTCGTGCGGGGTGTTATAAATATGGCGGCATGGGCCATAAGGCAGCTGAATGCGGAGGCAGGGGAGGAAATCAGTATCCTCGTAGACATAATAACAATAAGTATCGTAGACATAACAATAATCAGAACCGGGGCCAATATAACAATCAGAATCGTAGCCAAGCGCCACCAACCTTACCAGCACCAACTGGGAAGGAACCGAATCAACAACAAGGTGCACAAGCAAGGGTTTATGCTTTGACTCAAGTAGAGGCCTAGACCGCAGAGAATATAATAACAGGTATATTGTTGTACAAAGGCACACCTGCAAGAGTACTTTTTGATTCTGGTGCTACTCATTGCTTTATCTCGTTTGATTTTGCAACAGAAAATAAATTTTATATGACTCTACTAAAGAAAGCTTTGTGTGTAAGCACTCCTTCAGGAGTAGACATGCCTGCAACTTGGATTTGTAGGGATGGCTACATTAAAATTGGAGGCAAGACTTTATCTCTGGACGCAATTGTACTCGACATCAAAGAGTACGATATCATCTTGGGAATGGACTGGCTCAGCGCCTGTCATGCAACAATCGACTGTGCGGATAAGAGAGTTGTGTTTTGCCTACCCTGAGAAGAGGAATTCTCTTACTCGTACAGTTCGACGTTCCAAGGACCCATGGTAATATCGGCAGTTATAGCAAGACACATGTTGTACTCAGGGTGTGAAGGATTCCTCGCTTCTGTTCAAGACACTTAGATGAAGAGTGTAGGCTCGAATCAGACCAAAATTATGGCAGAGTTCCCCGATGTATTTCCGGACGAGATACCTGGAATGCCGCCAGATAGAGAAATTAAATTCATAATTGATACAATCCCGGATACTCGCCCGATATTAAAGGTGCCGTACAGGATGGCTCCGGCAGAATTAAAGGAACTAAAGGTATAGCTACAAGAATTGCTAGACCGGGGATATATTCGCCCAAGTGTATCTCCATGGGGAGCTCCAGTGTTGTTTATAAAGAAGAAGGATGGGACGATGCGGCTATGCATCGATTACAGAGAACTGAATAAGGCAACCATCTGTAACAAGTATCCATTGCCAAGGATAGATGATCTGTTCGATCAGCTACAAGGGACGACCGTGTTTTCTAAAATTGATCTTTGTTCAGGATACCATCAGTTGAAGATCAGACCCGAAGATGTTGTCACGACCCGTACCCTAGTGTAAGGGCACGAGAAGTGGATACGTCCAGCCTACGCCGCAGTGTCGGCGGTAGAACACTGTCCTAGGTCAAACATCTAACAATATAAAGGTACCTGTACAGTATATACACTCCGAATGGAGGTGACATAGCAAATACAGTCTCAATCACATCTAAGGTAGAGCATGATAAAAGATAGATAAAATACGAAATTCACAAAGAGATACCGTAGATAGATGTCTAAGTGTTTAAGATACACAAACCCAGAAAACATCTCAAATCTCAAATACAGTAATCCATAAAGTAAATACAACTCAAGACAACTAAAATAACTATCTATACAACCTCTACTGTGTCTCCTCTGGGCTAGCAGGCAACCTCCAAGCTATCTGTAAAATTTATCAACAGGTCCAGTCAGGATAGGAGCGAGCACAAAATATCTCACGCAGTTCATATCAAGTTAGAAAATATAAAGCATGCAATAGAGTAAGGTAAAGGAAACGCTGAAAGAGAATGTATACGAAAAATAGCAGAGATTTGATAATAGGAAATATCTATATATTATACGTAAGAACTGTAAGCAATGTGTGATTCAGAGTACAATATGGTTATGTAAACGGTCTAGGACAATGCAATGGTAACTCCATTGTACGTGAGTGTACAATAGACATATACAATAGTTATACAATGTTGTACAATAGGATTTGAGTACATAACCAATTCTACTCCCCCTCCCCAATCAATACACAAGGATCCACTCCAGTTACGTTATCTTGTACAATAGTGTACAATGTTATACAATAGATGTACAATGTTATACAATAGATGTACAATATTATACAATAGATGTACAATGTTATACAATAGTTGTACAATGGTCTATCCCTGGTACTCAGGTGATAATAAGAGTACAATATGCACAACGAGTATACAAGGATATGGATATTCAATAAATACAATATGTAAGTAAAACGCACATCATAATATGTATTTAGTGAATATAAGGGGATAACATCTCAAAAGAAGATCCATATAGTACCAATCCGTGATAACAATCGTGTCAGCATCAAGTACAGTAATCTAGAGCAAGAATGTGAATCCAGACAAGTATGAAACGGTCAGAGAATGTACTCGCCTGATAACCTGAACAGCTGATAGGTATAGAGGTCCAAACTGAAGCCACAGCGTCCTATTTAGAGCAACACAGGTCAAGATGTATACGAGAGATGATAAATGAAATGTACAATGCATCTGCATGCTGTCTAGGTCAAACTAGACTAAAGTCAACACTTGGTCAACTCTAGTCAACTACACTAGTCAAATTAGGTCAACTAGGTCAAGTCCGAGCCCAAACAAGTCTAACAAGTCTCACTAGGCCTAACCAAGCCTAGGCTAGCACTCACACAATCACAAGATAATGTAAACCACAATAATGCATAATATAAAATAGATAATATATATAAATACATACCTTCATACATACATGCATATCCACATTACATACATATTTATATATATAGGCATATGTTACATCATGCATATTTACATAGTTATATAGATATACATTCATGCACATTTACATACATACTTTTATACATTATATATGTTAACATTCATTACAATGCATTATATTATTTATATATTATGCATTCATATCTATCATTACATGTATACCTTGCATTCATATCTAGCATTCACTATATACTTTCATGCATACATTGTATATCATTCTTTCATTCATGCATTTATGTATTGCTTACATACATTATATTAATTGCATTCCTACATGCTTGCATTCAACCATATATACATTAATGTAAAGAGGATATATATCATATATATATCATTTCATTCATTTAACATATCATGTATTACATACTCTATATTCATTTAATACCCATACTACATAGGCTCATAGGTTACACAAAATGCATATATCGTATAGTCACTCTTCTACTTAAAACCAATATTGTACCAATTGGGCATTCACAAAATTCTAAGATTAAAGTATGTCGTAGCCCTTTGTGTTAGATTTCCGAAACTTTAAACGGATCGCATTTTCGTGTCCGGAAGCTCCCGAAATCGCGAAAATACCGAAATACGTTCGTCTTTCGTACAGCTGACACTCAAATAATTTTACAGAAAGTTACAGAAAGAATTTGGCTTATTAAAATATATATTTGGAAAGCTAACTTCGATACGGTTCTTTTAAAAAAACGGGAGATAAATCGGAGTTCTAAGCTAAAAGTTATGACATTTCTAAGTTGCTTTGGTTAATAAAAACGTGGATAAATATTATGACGAATTTGACAAAAGAACACATATAGGCCAAGATACTTGGATACAAACATAGGTATCCAAATGAAACTCATTCTAACCATCCTAACTAAGATCAATCCACTCTCTAACCATTAAAAAGCTAAATTTAAATATCTATTTAAACTATTATCATACATACATACACATGGGGTGTCCTAATTTGGGATCTATCAAGTAGAACACAAGACACATATCTAAAATTCTCAAGAGAGCTCTAAATAGCCTCAAATTTGAATCTAAATGGGACACATGCATGAGGATGGATCCTACGGATTCAAAACTAATTTATATGCAAAGAAAATTGATTTAGATGATGGGTTTTACCTATTGGGAGTGGAATCCCAATGAAATCATTTAGGACACGGCTCCGATACGAAGATCCCTCAAAGTGGACACTCCTCCTTGCACTCCTCTTCCAATCCTTGATAGCACCCTTCCCTTGGGGAATGGAAATGATTGAGGGAAGGTTTGGTGAAGGAATAATTTTATTTGGAGATCAAATCAATGGGAAGGTTCTCTAAAATTGGGGAAGAACAAAAGGAAAATAAAAGATGCAACATTGTAATGAATGAAATGAATCATTCTCTCCTAAAGGTGGCTGCCATAAAGTATCCATTAGGGCTAATAGAAAATGTCCTAATTGCCCCTCTCTAGTCTCATATGGTTAAGTCTAGACTAGGTTTAAGTTTGGGGTCAAAATGATCTAGTTTTGAGTCTCTAACTTAACCATTCTAACATGATAAAAATTAATTTAATTAACTAACTTAAATGTTAGGTTTTGTGGGTTATGCTTAACTTAATATTGGGTCCCATCTAGAGTTTAAGCTACCCGGGTCACAATACAAGTCGGAACGAGACGAAACTCAAACCCGACTAAACAAATCCAATAAAAACAATATTAAAAATATAAAATTTTCCCAAAATATTAAAATATGAAAAAAGACCAAAATTATAATACATCAATTTAAATATTATTAAAATAATCTAAAATTTATCAATTAATCAAAATCCTAAATAATTCAAAAGTCACAAAATGACCAAACTACCCTTAGCCTAAAAAGTTGTAAATAGTCATTCTAATCACATGGTTAGGTCCCCATGGTCATGGTTAATCTCTAGGCTCAACAGTTCTAGGGTTCACTAGCTAACACATCAAAATTATAACTCACCAATTTTAAATAGTATTAAATTAATTAAAAATTCCCATAAATCATAAATCCTATTATTAAATAATAAACTTTTACAAAAGTTCAAAATTACCCTCATTTTAGAAAAGTGGGTGTTACAAGTCTACCCTCATTAGAACATTTTGTCCTCGAAATTAATATGGTCGTACTTCTTCTAGAGTCTCGTCCCCAATAATCAAAGTCTCAGAACTTACCTAAATCATACAATTTAAAAGAATGGCATACAAGGTCATGGCATACGGTGGTAGTGTAAGTCTCATCTAGGTATACTAGTTACACTAGACCAAAATAATCATAGGGTATCAAAACTTACAAGCAATCAGGGGTGTTAAACTGGAAAAGATACAGAAATAACAAATCATCAAGGCTTTAAGGCATAATTAAAATCAAAATTTAAAGCACAAATGTCGAGCATTAAAATTCAATCACAATATATATATAGAGAGAGAGTGTTAGAAGGGAAAAAGCTAGCATTATGTAAAGGTTATGTGGTTAGTGTGTGTATGGGTGTATGTGGACATGTTCATAGGGTTAGATAGTAGACATGTGTGTGTGTGTGAAATATACATGAAAGTGTATACGAGGATTTGGGTTTCAAAACAATAGCTATCAAGTTACACTACTCATGGCATATTGGTTAAACAATCTACAATGCACAACCTATTTACTCATAACATGCATGGCTAACCATATATATACATATATCTATATGTATAGAGAGGCAGAGATTTAGTTATGTATCTCTGTACATTATAACATGTATGCATAAACTCTATATATATGTCTATATAGATATATGAACATAGCATAGAGAGGAAGGATTAGGTTTACATGGCAGTGTATACTAAGTTAGGGTGTGTGTGTCCTTGTACAGGATTATAGTTTTAGTATTGAAAGGTTAAACCCAGTTTTAGTTCAGCATTTACATACAAAATCTGAAAATAAGCTAACATTTAAACCAGTGTAATATTAACATAATGTAGTTTCAGATTTTAGGGGTTTGATACATCACAACCAACTCAATGCTCCCAACACATCCTAACATGATAGAGATAAAACCCTAACATACTATCTATACATTCAACAATGTATATACCTCAAAATATTACATTAAAAAAATGACAAATTGAACTAAACATTTGGAATCCAGTATTAAGGGTTAATATGCACACGGTCTCAGATTTGACAAATTCAAACACAAAACCTAACCAATTTTTTTAAGAATTGAAACCATGTATATAACATACATGTGCAGTGGTGTAAACAACAACTAATAATATGAAATTTATATTTAAATTACGAATTTAAACTGGAAAAAAAAACAGAGAACTATTCTCTGATACTGTATTGTATCAGAAATATTGGGGTTTTGAGAATTTAAACATCAACAACATATTAATATGTATTTAGATAGGTTGGTAATCAAAGTGTAGCATGCATACATGTCAGGCAAAGTGTCTGTGTCCACTATATATATTCTCATATCCCAATATAAAAATCAAATTCTATATCAATGCCAATATTTAGATTCCTACCAAGATTGTAAAGTAGGTAATTGATGTAATCAAGACAGTTTTATTATTATTATTATTATTTAATACAAAAATAATAGCAAGAAGAAAATAACGATAAAATCTTTTCTGCTTATCTGTTTAAAAGAAGAACCATTTTGAAACCAGAGCTATAATATCAAATCCAAGATAAGGTCTAGCAAAATCATTGATTCATTGTATTAAGAAGAAATTCATAGTAAGAAGTTACACAAGGTTTATAATACAGCTAAAGCTACTCCTAAGTTAAATAATGAGAAGCAAAACAAACAAAACAAACAATAATTCTTTTTTTAAACTAATACAAGTAATAATGACAAGAAGAAAATAATGATAAAATCCTTTCTTGCTCAATCTGTTAAAAAAAATGGACTATTTGAGATCAGAGCTATACAAACAAGTCTAAGATAAGGCCTAAGACAATTCGTCAATTCATTACATTAGGAAGGAATTATATCCAATAAAGTTATACAAGGGATTATATCAACAATTAAAACTGTTTTTTTACTCCTAAGTTAAGTGATGAAGAAATAATTTTTTTAAGGCTGAAATACAAGATAGAGATGATTGTTTTTAAAAAAAAAGCTTTAGAGATATAATCTGATAATCATATGCGTCTTCCTGAAATTATGTTGTCAGAATTCTGCCACGCCAATAAGCATAGCTGCAATAAACGATAGAGTCCATAATAAGGCATACACCCTATAATCATGTTATCTAGAATTTTTACCGTGCCACCCGGTATGGCTGCAAGAAAATCTAGATTTCATAACTAAGATAAGTATAGCTATATCAGGCTCTACGTCCTTGTCATGCTAGCAAATATGACTGCAATAAATTCTAAATTCCATAATAAAGTAGACTTTTACCTTTTTCACTGTCCTTATCAAGTATGTTATCAGGTTATACCTTAATTCCAAAAAAAAATATATATATACATATAAATACAAACTCAAATTCAACAACTAACATCAAGATTCAAAATTCAACAATAATCCATCAAAAATCATATAAATACAGACTCAAATTCAACCACTAACATCAAGATTCAAAATTCAACAATAATCCATCAAAAATCATATAAATACAGACTCAAATTCAACCACTAACATCAAGATTCAAAATTCAACAATAATTCATCAAAATCAAGTTCAATAACAGGAAGTAAAGGTAAATCAAATCAGGGGAAAAATAGATTTCAAATCGAAATTAAAATAAGATTCTCAAGGGTCGTCCCAGGAATCTCTCAAGGAGGCCAAACTGTGATTGAGTACCTTCAAAAATCTATCCTAATCCTACTGCAGGGTGTAGTGATACTCTAGTTCGAATACCACTAAATAAACTCGACCTGTATGGGCCACCACTAAAAACGTGTCACGACCCGCACCCTAGTGTAAGGGCACGAGAAGTGGGTACGTCCAGCCTACGCCGCAGTGTCGGCGGTAGAACGCTGTCCTAGGTCAAACATCTAACAATATGAAGGTACCTGTACAGTATATACACTCTGAATGGAGGTGACATAGCAAATACAGTCTCAATCACATCTAAGGTAGAGTATGATAAAAGATAGATAAAATATGAAATCCACAAAGAGATACCGCAGATAGAAGTCTAAGTGTTTAAGATACACAAATTCAGAAAACATCTCAAATCTTAAATACAGTAATCCATAAAGTAAATACAACTCAAGACAACTAAAATAACTATCTATACTACCTCTACTGTGTCTCCTCTAGGCTAGCAGGCAACCTCCAAGCTATCTGTAAAATTTATCAACAGGTCCAGTCAGGACAGGAGCGAGCACAAAACATCTCACGCAGTTCATATCAAGTTAGGAAATATAAAACATACAATAGAGTAAGGTACAGGAAACGCTGAAAGAGAATGTATACGAAAAATAGCAGAGATTTGATAATAGGAAATATCTATATATGATATGTAAGAACTGTAAGCAATGTGTTATTTAGAGTACAATATGGTTATATAAACGGTCTAGGACAATGCAATGGTAACTCCAATGTACGTGAGTGTACAATAGACATATATAATAGTTATATAATGTTGTACAATAGGATTTGAGTACATAACCAATTCTACTCCCCTTCCCCAATTAATACACAAGGATCCACTCCAGTTACGTTATCTTGTACAATAGTGTACAATGTTATACAATAGATGTACAATGTTATACAATAGATGTACAATGTTATACAATAGTTGTACAATGGTCTATCCCTGGTACTCAGGTGATAATGAGAGTACAATATGCACAATGAGTATACAAGGATATGGGTATTCAATAAATACAATATATAAGTGAAACGCACATCACAATATGTATTTAGTGAATACAAGAGGATAACATCTCAAAAGAAGATCCATATAGTACCAATCCGTGATAACAATCGTGTCAGCATCAAGTACAGTAATCTAGAGCAAGAATATAAACACAGACAAGTATAAAACGGTCAGAGAATGTACTCGCCTGATAACCTGAACAGTTGATAGGTATAGAGGTCCAAACTGAAGCCACAGAGTCCTATTTAGAGCAACACAGGTCAAGATGTATACGAGAGATGATAAATAAAATGTACAATACATCTGTATGCTGTCTAGGTCAAACTAGACTAAAGTTAACACTTGGTCAACTCTAGTCAACCACACTAGTCAAATTAGGTCAACTAGGTCAAGTCCTAGCCCAAACAAGTCTAACAAGTCTCACTAGGCCTAACCAAGCCTAGGCTAGCACTCACACAATCACAAGATAATGTGAACCACAACAATGCATAATATAAAATAGATAATATATATAAATACATACCTTCATACATACATGCATATCCACATTACATACATATTTATATATATAGGCATATGTTACATCATGTATATTTACATAGTTATATAGATATATACATTCATGCACATTTACATACATACTTTTATACATTATATATGTTAACATTCATTACAATGCATTATATTATTTATATATTTTGCATTCATATCTATCATTACATGTATACCTTGCATTCATATCTAGCATTCACTATATACTTTCGTGCATACATTGTATATCATTCTTTCATTCATGCATTTATGCATTGCTTACATACATTATATTAATTGCATTCCTACATGCTTGCATTCAACCATATATATACATTAATGTAAAGAGGATATATATCATACATATATATCATTTCATTCATCTAATATATCATGTATTACATACTCTATATTCATTTAATACCCATACTACATAGGCTCATAGGTTACACAAAATACATATATCGTATAGTCACTCTTCTACTTAAAATCAATACTGTACCAATTGCGCATTCACTAAATTCTAAGATTAAAGTATGTCATAGCCCTTTGTGTTAGCTTTCCGAAACTTTAAACGGATCGCATTTTCGTGTCCGAAAACTCCCGGAATCGCGGAAATACCGAAACACGTTCGTCTTTCGTACAGCTGACACTTAAATAATTCTACAGAAAGTTACAGAAAGAATTTGGCTTATTAAAATATATATTTGGAAAGCTAACTTCGATACGGTTCTTTTAAAAAAACAAGAGATAAATCGGAGTTCTAAGCTAAAAGTTATGACATTTCTAAGTTGCTTTGGTTAATAAAAACGTGGATAAATATTATAATGAATTTGACAAAAGAACACATATAGGCCAAGATACTTGGATACAAACATAGGTATCCAAATGAAACTCATTCTAACCATCCTAACTAAGATCAATCCACTCTCTAACCATTATAAAACTGAATTTAAATATCTATTTAAACTATTATCATACATACATACACATGGGGTGTCCTAATTTGGGATCTATCAAGTAGGACATAAGACACATATCTAAAATCCTCAAGAGAGCTCCAAATGGACTCAAATTTGAATCTAAATGGGACACATGCATGAGGATGGAACCTACGGATTCAAAACTAATTTATATGCAAAGAAAATCGATTTAGAAGATGGATTTTACCTATTAGGAGTGGAATTCCAATGAAATCCTTTAGGACACGGCTCCGATACGAAGATCCCTCAAAGTGGACACTTCTCCTTGTACTCCTCTTCCAATCCTTGGTAGCATCCTTCCCTTGGAGAATGGAAATGATTGAGGGAAGGTTTGGTGAAGGAATGATTTGATTTGGAGATCAAATCAATGGGAAGGCTCTCTAAAATTGGGGAAGAACAAAAAGAAAATAAAAGAGACAAGATTGTAATGAATGAAATGAATCATTCTCTCCTAAAGGTGGCTGCCATAAAGTGTCCATTAGGGCTAATAGGAAATGTCCTAATTGCCCCTCTCTAGTCTCATATGGTTAAGTCTAGACTAGGTTGAAGTTTGGGGTCAAAATGATCTAGTTTTGAGTCTTTAACTTAACCATTCTAACATGATAAAAATTAGTTTAATTAACTAACTTAAATGTTGGATTTTGTGGGTCATGCTTAACTTAATATTGGGTCCCATCTAGAGTTTAAGCTACCCCGGTCACAATACAAGTCGGAACGAGACGAAACTCAAACCCGACTAAACAAATCCAATAAAAACAATATTAAAAATATAAAATTTTCCCAAAATATTAAAATATGAAAAATGACCAAAATTATAATACATCAATTTAAATATTATTAAAATAATCTAAAATTTACCAATTAATCAAAATCCTAAATAATTCAAAAGTCACAAAATGACCAAACTACCCTTAGCCTAAAAGTTGTAAATAGTCATTCTAATCACATGGTTAGGTCCCCATGGTCATGGTTAATCTTTAGGCTCAACAGTTCTAGGGTTCACTAGCTAACACATCAAAATTATAACTCACCAATTTTAAATAGTATTAAATTGATTAAAAATTTCCATAAATTATAAATCCTATTATTAAATAATAAACTTTTACAAAAGTTCAAAATTACCCTCATTTTAGAAAAGTGGGTGTTACAGATGTCCCTAAGTCAGTATTCCGTACGAGATACGGACACTATGAGTTTTTGGTTATGCCATTTGGTTTGACTAATGCTCCAGCAGCCTTTATGGATCTAATAAATAGAGTGTTTCGACTGTTCTTAGACAAGTTTGTTGTTGTGTTCATCGATGACATCTTGATCTACTCAAAAGACAGGAAGACTCATGTCGAGCACTTGAGAGAAGTACTTCAGACGCTGCGAGACAATCAGCTGTATGCAAAACTAAGCAAGTACGATTTTTAGATGAACAGGGTGTCGTTCCTAGGCATGTTGTTTCGGCAGAAGGTGTTGTCGTTGACCCAAAGAAGATTGAGGCAGTTGTAGACTGGAAACAGCCTGCATCAGCTAGTGAGATACAGAGTTTCCTTGGTTTAGCCGGGTACTACCATAGGTTTGTGAAAGACTTTTCAAGAATCGCCTCGCCTTTGACTTGCCTCACTCGGAAGGGAGTCGTATTCAAGTAGACCGACGACTGTGAGAGTAGTTTTCAGGAACTCAAGCAGCGGCTCGTCACGGCTCCAATTTTAGCACTTCCAGAAGGCTCTGAGGGATTTCAGATCTATAGTGACACATCGGGACTTGTTTTGGGATGTGTTCTCATGCAACGTGGGAAGACAATATCATATGCGTCGAGACAACTCAAACAACATGAGAAGAATTACCCAACTCATGACTTAGAACTGGCAGCGATTGTGTTCGCATTGAAATTGTGGCGACACTATCTCTATGGTGAGTCCTGCGAGATCTTTACGGATCATAAAAGCCTGAAGTACATATTCACGCAGAAGGAATAAAATTTGAGACAACGGCGTTGGTTAGAATTGATCAAAGATTATGACTTGACAATTTCTTACACGCTGAGTCGAAAATTTGTTGGGTCACTAACAATAGCAAAAGAGGTACTATGAGATCTTGAAGAGATGGGCATCGAATTCAGGATTCGTCCATAGAATGTACAGTTCGCTCAGTTGCAGCTTGATCCGAGCCTCCAGGGAAGGATAAAGATTGCTCAGAAGGATGATCCGTTTTTGCAGAAGATACGCGAGTTGATTCTCGCAGGAAAGGCGTCAGACTTTACAGTTGAAGATGACACTATTCGTGTCAAGGAAAGATTGTACATCCCGAAGGATGAGGATATCAGGAAGGAAATACTGACCGAGGCTCATTTTGCGAAGTATTCCTTGCATCTGGAAAGCACAAAAATGTACAAGAATCTGCGCACAACATTTTGGTGGCATAGCATGAAGAAGGATGTGGCACTATTTGTGTCACAATGCTTAGCTTGTCAGCGTGTGAAGGCCGAACACCAACGGCCAGGTGAAGAACTACAAAATTTGGCTATTCCAATGTAGAAGTGGGATAATATCTGTATGGACTTTATAGTCGGCTTGCCAAGAACTCAGAAGGAGAATGATGCGATTTAGGTTATCGTGGATAGATTAACCAAGTCGACTCATTTCATTCCAATAAAAGTTACATGGGGCGTAGAACCGTTATCCTACACAGAAGAGCCTGTTCAGATTTTGAACAGGAAAGAGAAAGTTTTGCGGAATCGGACAGTATCCTTGGTTAACATGCTATGGCAAAACCATGCCGTCGAGGAGTCGACGTGGGAACTAGAAGAGGAGATGCGGGTGAAATGCCCCTCGCTGTTTGATAATTTTAAGGTAGGACTTTTGCTTTAAGTTTCGAGGACAAAACTTTTTCTTAGTGGTATATTATGTAGTGCTCCGCTCCAAGCGGTTCTGTAACACCCAGTTTTTCAGAAGAGGATAATTTTGAAATTTTATAATTATAATTATTATTTAATAGTATTTATTTCATGTTATGATTTTTAGTGATTTTTAATTATTTTTAAACTATTTAAACTCACGACTTATGATTTGGTGCCTTGCTAGTGTTCATTTCCAGACTGAGGGGTATTTTAGTCATTTTTGTAATTTTAAGAATTATTTGGGATTATTAATTATTTTTTTAGATTTAATAGAATTTATTTGAATTTTTGGGATTTATTTTGACATTGTTTGGACTAGATTGATTTTTGGCTAGTTTGGACTCATGTAGACCAACCTAGGAGCTAACCCTAGTTAGTTGGGCTTGGTTAGGTCAAGTGACCCTAGTCTAACCTAGTGTGACTCAAGTTAGTGGTTAGTGATTCATAGAACTAGAATTAGAAATTTAGAAATCATTTGATTTGGTGAATGGCTTGTGGTTTCACAAGTCATTATGTGACTTAGCTAGATTGGACTCAAACCTAGCTCAACCCTAACCCAAAGCCAAGTGGTCAGCCATCCCTAGCTGAACCTAGGGATTCCCCCTATATAATCCCTCTCAAAACTAGGGTTGCCTCTTTTAAGGAAGAGCCCTATTTTCAAGGAGGTGAGTTCTTGGCTTCTTTAATCCATTTTAATTCCAATATAGGTCCTAAATTCCTCAAACTTGTTGCAATAGTTCCTAATGATGGTTTTCTTGCTGCTATGAATGTTTGATTCAGTTTGGAGTTAATTTGGAGGATTTGGGACATCAAGAGAAGAGCTATTGAAAGGGGATTTTCTTGGAAAGTTCAAGCATAGGTAACTTTCTCCATACTCCATGAAATTTCAATTTGTCTTCATGATTAGGAAGCCCTACGAGTCCCCTAAGTGTCTGTATAGGTGTCGTGTCGGGTTTCATAAGTTTCGTGTCCATTTGGACACGTATCAGAGGGGGTACCTAGGTGTTTGTCGAAATGCCACAAAGGGCATTTCGATTTCCTTTGTGTAAAGTTTTTAAATAGAAAATTAGGTTTAATTGTTGTTTATGCATTACTAAGCTTCTGTGGTGATTATGGTGTCCTTTTGTGTCGGTTTGGTTGTTTGGACACGCGCCGCACACCCGCGCGCACGCGCTACAGTGTTCCCCTGCATCTCGGGGTCCATTGTGGACACGACACGATTCGTCTTGACACCATTTTTTGGGAGGATGTTGGGGCATGTGCTGACACCATGCTCCCCAATTTTTACTGGATTTCATGCTTTGGTTTTGGAGAAAATTGTCGTGCACTGGGTTGCACTGGTTCTGTACACTGTCTCTTTTTGCCACTGACACGGCTTCATAGCTTTGGACACGACACTGTATGACACGATTCAGGGTGTCTAGTACCAAGACCTATACCTAGGCTAGTTGGGGACACGACCACGAGTCCCCATTTGTGTCGTGTCGTGTGTACGACACTCGTGCACACGTGCACGAGCCTGTGTACACTGCACAGTGTGTTGTGCACTATTTTCTTGATTTCTTCTGTTGGACACGTTTGTGTCCTATTGCTGGGACACAAACACTTCTAGGGACACGTGTATATGCTATTAGTTATTTACCAACCACTGTTTTACTTTCTTAATTGATTTTGTATTGGTAAAACTCGATTACCTAGTTTCCAGTTTTTTTCCCTATTTTCCTGTGTACCAATAAGTTATCTGTTTTCATTCCAGTTACAAAAATTGAACTTTAGCATCATTTTTCACCCATTAATTGCTATTATCTACATAATATTAAATCCCTAACATGTTCTCCTAATAGCCATCTGCATATGTGTAAATTTTGGATTGATTTGAATGTGGTTTGGGGTCAAAAATCTGAGTTTTAATATGTGGACTGTTGTGGTGTTTTGAACTCTGATTTCAGAGTGTTTTAAACTCAGTTATTGAGTAGACAATACCTGAGAATGAGAAGGGGGTCTCCAATGTGAAATTGTGTTTTGGTTGGGGGTTGTTTAGTGAGATTTGAGTTCAACTGAGATTCGAATGAGAAGGGGGAAAAACTGCCACTTGATTTCTTATATGTAAATCTGTGTATTGATGCTTGACATCTTTTCTCCCTTTCCAATTGTTATTAAAAATCTGAATTGATTGTATGTAGTATAGACTGTCACATGATTTCTTTCCTATTTCTATTTCCTGCTCAAACACTTGAACTGATTTTTCCTGCACTCATGTATCACACACTCATCATTTTATTCCTGTATTTTCCCATGTAACACACAAGTTCACCTTGATATAATCCTTTCACTGTCAGAACTTATATTCCTGCATAATCCTATATTCCTGCACATTGCTATACACCACATCACCCTTTGTTTTCCTGCACATAATACTTGTACTGCCTTACACTGTTTTGTTATTCCTGCATATTATGTTCCTGTGCACATGGCAACACATACTGTCATATTGTTGTTTCCTGCACCTTAGTCACACACACACTTGCTCTTTCTCTCTATGTTCATATCTAAGTATATATTATATATATGAACATAATACATGTATGTAACATGCTATGTGTAAACCTATTTATGTATGATAATCAAATAAGTAAGAATTGTATAAACTATATAGGTGGCTTACACATGAGTATATATGATTTTAGTTTACATACCTATATGTATACATATATGTGATTTTGTAAGTGAGTGTGATATGTGTATATAGCCTATGACCTATATATGAATCTGCTTGACCTAGTTTAGCCTAGTATAGACTAATGTAGACTAGTTTGACCATAGTTGACCTAGTTTGACTCCTAAGGTTGACCAAAGTTGACCAAGAGTTGACTTTGGCCTAGATTGACTTAGAATCATGTAGAATGAATAGTAGGACTCCATTTCACTATTCCGGACTTGTTGTGACTTGTGCTATTCTGTTTAGGAGCCAGACACCACTCCTTGGACAGTACGATTCATATCGGACACTCAGATACAGGCGAGTACATTCTCTGATCATTTCATATCCTGCTTAGAATTATTTCCTGCAGTAGATTACTTTACTTGTACTGGCACGTTGGTCACACGGATTGGTTCTATATGGATCCCTTCTTGAGATGTTATCCTTAGGGAGCATCGGGTACTCTATGTTCTGTGCGTTTCACCTACATAGCGTATCACTATGCTTCGTTGATTCTTCGATCACTTGTGACATATACTCTTATGATCACAGAGTCTTCCTAGAATCCTTATCCCATTTATGGGACTACTATGTACCACCTTCGGGGTCTACCACCTTCGGGGTCTGTTACATAGCATCGTATAACATAACCTGGCTGGATCCTTGTGTATTGATTGGGGGTACGGGGGGGTATAAATGGACATGTGAATAATACACCAGTAGTGTAGCATCAGAATCATTCCATAGTGTAGCATCAGAATCATCCCAGGCCATTTACATGTTCATATTGTACTCTGACTCACTAGCCATATGTTAGTTCTCTATGTATAGTAGATATTTCTATTACAGTTCTCTCTCTGTTTTTATACTGCACTTCTTTCAGTACTTGTATCTTACTTTACTGCATGTTCATATTTTCTAACCTGCTATGAATTGTTGAGATGTACTGTGCTCGCTCCTGTCCTGACTGGACCTGTTGAAAATATTACAGAGGACGAGGAGGAGGCTTGCCTGGACACCTACTACGGGGCAGCCTTAGATGACACCTGTGAGTTGGACTCCCAGGAGGATCCAGCAGTAGCTGAGGACTTTCCCCCGACTGTTTAGACTAGATTAGATAGTCTGTTATCATTTGTAGTCTGGAGACTTGTTAGTTAGACTTTATTTGGAGAGCAGTTGTATATATTCTTGTATCTGAGACCTTGTTCTGTTAGATATTGCTGGGATTATCTTAGTCTACTTTTATCTACTTCATTTCCTTGAGTTCTATTTCATATCGTGCTATCTCTTCCTTAGTTGTGATTGAGTTTACTATTGCTATTGTCACCCCCATTTCGGGGAGTATAAACTGTTTAGATAAATATTGTTAGATGCATGTTGACCTAGGACAGCGTTCTACCGCCGACACTGCGGCGTAGGCTGGGCGTTGTTACGTTCTCGTACCCTCACAGTGGGTGCGGGTCGTGACAGGTTCACTATATAAGGCTTGTGGCTTGGCTAACTCAGTCGAAACTGAGTATTGGGGAAACTTATCATCGGCACCGAATCGATCAAAGCATAAGAACCTTTCCAACTAATGGATTGGTTTCTCTTAAAATGCGTCCAAGAGCTTTCTCTGGATGTTTTGTTGCTGGTTTTGTTGCTTGGTTTTGTTGGATGCTTTTCTGAATGATTTTCGATGATTTGATTCTTGCCCATTTTCATCGATTTGTATAGGATTCATTCTTGAGAATTCTGAGAGAAGAGAACATAACGAGACGGAGTATTAACCAAAATTTTGGTGTCATTGCAGACTGACACGTGATGGAAGGCTAAGCGCGCAAGTGTTCCTCTATCTCTCTGCAATTTTTTAATTTGGTGAGTGTGGATCTCTGTGGTGGTATTGTCCCTCTCACTATTCCTTCATGCCAACTAAATAATTGTCTTGCAACATCCGTTGATCAGTATCAAGTTGCTAATGCCACAAGTCAATACCACTAAGAAGCTAGAGAATGAAATTAAACGAATCGATTGCACTGTTAACAACATTGAGATTATGCACGTCCCTTTGAACATGGAAATGAAATGAATTGATGCCTATGATGGTGGAATATGAAATAGTAAGAATGAATATGTGCCTAGTGCTTCAATATTCTATGCACACTATAATTGTTGAGTTGGACACACATTCGTATGACCGGGGACAACTTGTATACAAGGGGATGACTGCTTCCTCGGAAGGTATACCCAGTGCTGGGTCCGAGCATTCCATGGAGGAAGTGTAAACGTACTTTAAGGGTACGTGGTATCGGGACATTTCATTAAGGCTTGCAACCCAAGTGAAATGGCGCGCCGATTACCTTTCGAAGTCCTATATGGCAACGTCCAAAATGGTGCACTAACACCAATGGTCATGTTGTAAGGATGTATGCGAATCAATGTCTTATGCAGGGATGGTAAGTATATTATTATTATCATGTACCTTATGCAAGAAAGCTGGATACGGCTAATGGTAAAGTAAATATGGTTCCATAAAATTCCATGTTGCCTTAATTATGATTCACTCTAAATGTTGCCCGTTCCTAATGAGTTCATATCTTTAAAATGCTTGTCAATAATAAAATATTGGTTTAGTTGAGTGGGCCAACGGGGCTCACCAGCACATTGTTACAATGTGCTGACCCCTCCTCCACAAGTACCGGAGAAGGATCGGGCGCACATCGCAATTAAAGCTTTCTGAACTGCTGTTTCCTTTCAAGTTGTTTTCCTTAAAAGACGCACAAAGTATTGCAGATTTTTCAAAGATAGCTGCTTATATTTCAAAGTACTAAAGGGGCATGATGTATGGAACGGAAAGTTATTTCATGGCAGCCTATCAGTTGTACTTCTTTTCATGAATCTATGTAGCCGAAAAGGCATTTAAAATATTATCGAAAAAAGTTGTATTCTGATTACAATTATCAATAAAATGAGTATTTCTTCTTCCTATATTGTGTCCTCAATGTTTCTAAAATGTGGTTAGGTTTCAAATGTTTCTAAATGACATAACAGTACACGTTCTTGCCTTGTACAAGTGCAACACCAGACTTGTATGGCATCACGTCTTAGCGAGGACGAACGATTCGGTACGAATCGAAGCGAGGATGAAAGATTCCCCGAATCGGGGCATGACATCGAAGAAAGTACAGATGACGATTTTCACATAAAACGAAGAGTCACCTACGTCAGCACACGTCGACACCATTATTACCTGCTTTTGTTGGTTATAGCTGTGTTCAAATACGTAGCTAACCTCACCATTCTTCACATGCGCCCTAAAGCCATGTGCCTAGAACTCGTCATGTGCCCCAATGGCCATGCACTCAATTCTCTCATACGATGAATCTAGATGGCGCATCAAACCTATCATGTTTTAATAGATCGAGATCTTTGGGCAATTTACATGCGCCACGTGTCATTGACTTAGTCACACTCATAAACGGGTGTCAACCACCCAAGATCTCAGCAACAAACGAATCTCAACAACTGCCACATGTCAGCTCATCCGCAGCCCAACAGTACAGTTACACAAGATTCACTTCAAGCTTCCCGAATGCAGCATCCCTGCAACCAAAAAAGTCATGCGTGTAGCGTTCATGCATGCCAAAAAGTCCATCCGCGTATCACATATGCGCACATGGATGGATCAACCTCTATAAATAGAAAGATTATTCCTTCATTCAACACACATACATAGAGATAGTCGCCCAGACATTCAGAGAGTCAGAGCATACATCAAGAGAGCCAAATTGCCGTCCAACCGAAGATTTGCAATTTTCTCTTAATCGTCTTCAGATCATCAACTAAAGAAATCAGGAGCAACATTCGATCTCCATCGTTACACGTCCCCAGAAAATAAATTGTACTCAAAAGATCTTGTCGATGATCAAACATGTACTTTTCTTTCCTTTGTTTATATACAAGTTCATTTCAAACTTTTCCATGGAAAACAAAGAGATGACCAATGTCGTCACCTACTGTTAACCCAGACCAAAGAGATTGAAATCTCGATAATTTCTTAAGCTTCGGTAAAAATCAAAATTCACCTATCCAAATTACTTTAATTTAGTTAGATGATGATAATGAATGGTTTTGCCCAGCCCTGTTGTTCATTGATGGACGAGGTTAGAGGAGCTATTTGATTTGGAAGACAAAGACGTCTTGTGAAAAAACTCCTGCCTTTGATAAGTGGGATCCAAAAACTCTCTTGTGATGTCATTGATAAAAATGATACAATAACTTTGTTTTACTTTGACACCGCTCATGCGATCCATGTCTACTGCGTACATTAAGAGATTCATAGTTTAAGATTGGCAGACATGTCTATTTCTACTTCTTCGAGACAGCTCATACTGTAGTGTGATTTGAGACTTTTTCTTATATCTAGTGACCTTGAGAATATGTATAAATTTATGGAGAAAATAGAAGGTCCTCCGGGTTCTATTGGGACCACACATTTTGCACTCTTCAAACTTATAAATAACTCATCTATTTTTTTTGTCTCTCTCTATATGATCTACATTCTGGCTTTGTACCAACTCTTTTTTTTTACCCACCATTTTTATTTTATGTTTTTCCACCAGGCAACCATTAAATTAATCCTTGGTGCTTGCATCCCATCCTGGAGGATGCATATTGTATCTGTTCGTGTGAACAATCTTTTGATACATTGGCGGCAAAACTACATACAACCCATTGCTCTCACAAATTTGGCTTTATAGCTTATATGGTTGGGGCAGCACAGGTGGGACCTAGCTTGGAACCCTAGGTGCTACATGTCCGTTTTCGGGTCTACCACCACCTGACCCCGAAGGGTTAGGATCTGGGCCTATGACTACCTGGACCTTACCTTACCCGATAGCCACCCTAGTTTTGATGTACACATGCAATGGTCAATGTGCTTAAGTTTGGGGTGCAAGTTTGTAATGCTCTCGTGTGATTTTGGCTATTTGGTTTCTGCGTTTTATTTCGGTTCTTTCTTAGCTTCTTTTTTTGGAGAAACAGTTTCCGCATTTCGTTTCCAACATTCTAAGCATAATAAAGCTTAATTTTAGTCCTTCAAGCAATGCTTATTTAGAGAGAAGATAATCGCCGTTTGTTCATTCAATTTTATTATATGCATGAGTTTCCTTCCCCATTCTAGAGCACCTTCAGCTTCAACTACACAAAGCCCTACCTGAATGAACATTCACAATCAAGTCTTGACAAAACATACCATCCAACTAGCTTAATAATAGGAAATAGAAATAAGAGTAGAATTGCAAAACAGAACTAGTTGGCTAGCTTGCTAGGTGCTGGCATCCATGGCTAGGACGGTGCTCAGGTTCATAGGGTTCATATACTTCGCCATGCTGATCATGAACTGGCCGAATATGAACCCGTTTGCCTTCTCCGTAGGATGGTAGGCATCCCAGAAACTGTGGAGGTTCCTGTCAGGACATAGGTTCGATGCCATGGTGCAGAGTCCGACCCTGTTGTACGGTCCTTGGTCGCAGCATGCTATCTTGGAAGTGAGGAAACCTGTCAATGATTTTCCCAATTAAAAGCGTTATTGTACAAGAACATGGTAAGTGGTTGACCTTTGGTTCTGGTCGGTCGTTCAAGCCAAAATTTTGAGTCAACACCAATTTTGGTATCTTACCGTATTGTCGTGGGTTAGATATATAGTCCATGTGCAATCTGTAGGAGTTGTCAATAATAAAGACGCTCGAACCGAGTTCATCGTTCAATTGGTTTATCATCTGCACCAGTTGCGGATTGAACAGAGCAGCAACACGTTGGAGCTCCAGATCGCACTCACCGTTCCGACTCCTCTCGGCAAGCTCAGCAAGTGCACAGCCTAATGGTCCTGTCCCGGTGTCAAGGACCCGACGAGCACCCAAATCATGTAGTTTATGTAATGTATTGCAATCTCAGTAGTACAAGTTCAAGTGTTCAATGTCTTATTCTTGATTATTGTTCTTGCACATGTATGGACACCGATTTCTAAGGGATTTGCTACCCTATTAGTGAATCCCGTGTCGTAACGTGCCATGGTTGGATCCATTGTACTAGTCGGGGATGGAAAGATATTAGGATATTATGTGATCATATCCCTACTTGTTTACTTGCCACACGTAGGGTGTAGCCTGACCTTACTTGTACTTGGCATAGCTTCCATGTATGGCCAGCTTGATTCCAGGTTTATCTGTACTTGTACTTGTGCATATCTGGTCATATGGATAGCCTGATCTTGATCCCAAGTCGATCACATAATAAACTAAAATCTCAAGGCACTGTTTAGTATTAGTACATGCTCTATGTTAGATATTACCTATACCGTACTCCTGATTACTTACAGTATATTGTTGCCATGATATGCTCACATGATTTCTCTACTTTTCCATTATTCAGTATTACTTATCCATCATTTATTTTCATTGCTTACTGTTATTTATAGATTTTGTCAATTTAATAGAACTGTTGTTAGTTTATGTACTTCGCTCCAATCATGACTGGATAACCATATTTTTAGGAGTTGTTATGTCCCATATTTTTGAACTACATGACAATGCTAGCTGAGATAGATCTCGATGTTCCATTAACCGTGAGTTGACTCCTGGGAGCTCTAGGCCATTATTCCTTATTTTAGATTTGTGTTTTCGGTATCGGATTTGTCTTCGATACATTCTTGTCATATATGATCATTTGTAGACTCTAGTTGATTCAGTGTTACTGCTATCTTTCCTATTTCACATCTTTCTTAGTTGTATGTTATTTGAGTATAGCTTGTCATTGTAGATCATATATGTTGTAGTTATATACTGGGTACTTGACAGCGTTCTACTGCCAATACTCTGGCGTAGGCTGGACGTGGCCTACGTACTCGTGCTCGAATATCTGGGTGCGGGTCGTGACAGTAATAAACAATCTATTTATGGGTATATCTTTCCGTACACCTATAAATAATCTATGAGGGCACATAAATCGAGGTACACACCCTTGTTTTTAGACTATTTTCCACTTCTAGTCTATTGGCTTCTGAGTTCCGACTTAAACGTAGTAGGGGTTTCCATTGAGGAACCTCCCACCTCAGTGTGATTTCTTTGTACATGTGGATACGAGAAGATTATAACGGTTCTTTCATCCCATTGAAGTACATTGTCCCTAATCTTCAACCAATCTAGGAGTTCAAGCCCAGCCCATTTCGTGTTGGCCATTTTTGGTTGAAAGACTGACCTAGATCTTGTTTTCCCCACTAGAAGAACTTTGACCGTGTATTTGTTGACAAGGATAGAGTATCATGCATTTCCTATGGTAGGATATAGCATAGAATTTTGTCATTCTTTGTATATCTACAAATGGGAGAGGTACTATTTTTTTTCCCTTTTTTGGTTGAAAGACTTATAAGCTGTGATGTTCATGGTGATTCCACGTTCCTATCTTACTATTTTTTTTCCCTTTTTGTAATTTTTTTACCCACCATTTTTATTTTATGTTTTCCACCAATTTCTATATTAGGCAACCATTAAATTAATCCTTGGTACATGCATCCCATCCTGGTGGATGCAGATTTTATCTGTTCGTGTGAACAATCTTTTGATACATTGGCGATGAAACTACATACAACCCATTGCTCTCACAAATCTGGTTTTATAGCTTATATGGTTGGGGCAGCACAAGTGGGTCCTAGCTTGGAACCCTAGGTGCTAGGTGTCCGTTTTCGGGTCTACCACCACCTGACCCCGAAGAGTTAGGATCTAGACCTACGACTACCTGGACCTTACCTTATCCGATAGCCACCCTAGTTTTGATGTACACATGCAATAGTCTATGTACTTAAGTTTGGGGTGCAAGTAGCTAATGCTCTCATTCTTTTCAAACTTTTCTTTCCTTTGTTTTTATACAAGTCCATTTCAAACTTTTCTATGGCAAGAAAAGAGATGACCAATGTCGTCACCTACCGTTAACCCAGACCAAAGAGATTGAAATTTCGACAATTTCCTAAGCTGTGGTAAAAATCAAAATTCACCTATCCAAATTACTTCAATTAAGTTAGATGATGACAAATACTTTGAATGGTTTTGCCCAGCTCTGTTGTTCATTGATGGACGAGGTTAGAGGAGCTATTTGATTTGGAAGACAAAGACGCCTTGTGAAAAAACTCCTGCCTTTGATAAGTGGGATCACAAAACTCTCTTGTGATGTCATTGATAAAAAGGATACAATAACTTTGTTTTACTTTGACACCGCTCATGCGATCCATGTCTACTGCGTACATTAAGAGATTCGTAGTATAAGATTGACAGACATGTTTGTTTCTACTTCTTCGAGACAGCTCATACTGTAGTGTCATTTGAGACTTTTTCTTATATCTAGTGACCTTGAGAATATGTACAAATTTATGCAGAAAATATAAGTTCCTCCGGTTTATTGGGACCACACATTTTGCACTCTTCAAACTTATAAATTACTCATCTGTTTCTTTTTCTCTCTTTATATGATCTACATTATGGCTTTATACCAACTCTTTTTTTTTACCCACCATTTTTATTTTATGTTTTCCACCAATTTCTATATTAGGCAACCATTAAATTAATCCATGATGCTTGCATCCCATCCCGGAGGATGCAGATTTAATCTGTTCGTGTGAACAATCTTTCGATACATTGACGGCGAAACTACATACAACCCATTGCTCTCACAAATTTGGCTTTATAGCTTATATGGTTGGGGCAGCACTGGTGGGTCCTAGCTTGGAACCCTAGGTGCTACGTGTCCGTTTTCGGGTCTACCACCACCTGACCCCGAAGAGTTAGGATCTGGGCCTACGACTACCTGGACCTTACCTTACCCGATAGCCACCCTAGTTTTGATGTACACATGCAATGGTCTATGTGCTTAAGTTTGGGGTGCAAGTTTGTAATGCTCTCGTGTGATTTTGGCTATTTGGTTTCTGCGTGTTATTTCGGTTCTTTCTTAGCTTCTTTGTTTGGAGAAATAGTTTCCGCATTTCGTTTCCAACATTCTAAGCATAATAAAGCTTAATTTTAGTCCTTCAAGCAATGCATATTTAGAGAGAAGATAATCACCGTTTGTTCATTCAATTTTATTACATGCATGAGTTTCCTCCCCCATTCTAGAGCACCTTCAACTTCAACTACACGAAGCCCTACCTGAATGAACATTCACTATATATCAACTCTTGACAAAACATACCATCCAACTAGCTTAATCACAGGAAATAGAAATGAGAGTAGAATTGCAAAACGGAACTAGCTGGCTGGCTAGCTAGCTAGGTGCTGGCATCCATGGCAAGGATGGTGCTCAGGTTCATGGGGTTCATGTACTCCGCCGAGCCGATCATGAACTGGCTGACTATGAGCCTGTTTGCCTTCTCCGTAGGATGGTAGGCGTCCCAGAACCCATGGAGGTTCCTGTCAGGACACAGGTTGGAAGCCATGGTGCAGAGTCCGACCCCGTTGTACGGTCCTTGGCCGCAGCAGGCTATCTTGGATGTGAGGAAACCTGTCAAAGATTTTCCCCATTAAAACGCTATATTGTGGAAGAATATGGTAAGTCATTCGAGCCGGAATTTTGAGTCAACACCAATTTTGGTATCTTACCGTATTGTCGTGGGTTAGATATGTAGTCCATGTGCATTCTATAGGAGTTGACAGCAATAAAGACGTTGGAGCCGAGTTCCCCGTTCAATTGGTTTATCATCTGCACCAGTTGCGGATTGAAGAGAGCAGCGGCGCGTTGGAGCTCCGGATCGCACTCACCGTTCCGGCTCCTCTCGGCAAGCTCAGCAGGTGCACAGCCTAATGGTCCTGTCCCGGTGACAAGGACCCGGCGAGCACCCAAATCATGTAGTTTCTGTAATGTGTTGCAAGCTAGCTCATTAGTACAAGTTCAAGTGCTCAAGTCAATGTCCTTAGAATATGAAGAAGAAATGGTCGAAAATGGAAATGATTATGCATACCATACCTTGAGGACCTTATAGTACTCCGAGATGAGAAAACGAATGTAATCCGGAAGGGAGAACTCGCGAGACCTCGCAGAATAAGGAACCAAGTAGTAGTTGTTAACAAAGTCGTTGCCGCCGAGGGTGATGAGAACAAGTGCTTGGTTAACGAGCTGCTGCGTTTGCGCTTCTCCGATTATGGAGCTCAGCCTATGCTGGTACTGCGCAAAGTACTTGAGTTGCTTTGTGATCCTAATTATATTTAGCTGCAGCAGTTATATATATGTCTCAAGTCAGTAGCTGAACCGATCGATCGAGTTCAATCTCCATCACTAGAACAGTTAAGTGACAAGGTGAAAATTATTACAAATTGGAAGCCAGTGTCGTTAAGAATCCCGATCCCAGCCGACGCGAAGTTGGCACCAACGAGCAACCTCTGCCCACGAAGCTCGGGGCTGAGATACGGCAATGTAGGCTCGGTTCCCATTTGTTCACCTGAGACCGATTGTATATATGAGTGGTCAGAATTAAAACCGCAAGCAAGCAAGCTGCGCGCAGCAACAACAAAAAAAATAAAAAATAAATAAAGAACCAAGAATCAAGGACTAGCTAGTAACTGATAATGTCAGGGATGTTGAGCCCATTCGAGAAGCGACCCGTTGGCCGGTGCGTAGGATAGTCAATGCCGTAAGGTGGTGCATCAGCGCGAGCTGTGGTCGCTAGATAGTTGTTGTTGCCATTATCGACCAGAGAATCACCGAACACGAAGAAGGCACGAGCCTCCGTGACTTTTGTAAGGTTTCCTCCAACTAATAGGATGGCAACCAGAGAGGCGAGGAGAGCGCAAGGTGCAACCATTGTTGCGAAAGGAGGAGGAGATGGGCTGGAAGAAGATTGCTAAGTGGTCATATCTATGACTAAAGGAAGGTGGTGGCTTTTTATAGTGTTCCTTGTGATTAGGCAGGCCATGGGGGGAACACTGCAGTAATTTGCCGAAAAAGGCCATCGGTCTACTTACGACGTCGTACCCAGAAAACAGGTGAATAATTACTTCCATCTTTCTGTAGGATTGTTATGGAAGGGTACACCTCTGTTCCTTAAACCCCAATTTAGATCATTCATTAAAATCTTGATTTGATGTTAACATCATGTTTGCGTGCTAATTCTACTTAAATGTTGTGTGTACGTAGGAACTATCATTATCGTGTCGTGGATGACTGTGACATTTAGCGCTAATATGGCTATTAAGATGTTGATTGCATCTGCACCTTAAAATAGACCTTTAGCAAGTCGCTCTACGCTCTTATCCTAGTTAAAAGTGTTGGAGTGGGTGGGGTTCCCAACCTATGTGGAGAAGACCCCGGAGTGCGACGAGCGCCGTTCGATGTCGGAGAAGCTCGGGAAGTAGGCGTTGCTGCTGCTGCTGCCCCTAAGGGGGGTTCTGGACTGAGGCTACCGAGTTCGGCCCGAACTCGGTCCCAGGCCGAGTTCTGGCCGAACTCGGTCTGGCTCTTCCAGAAGTTGGCCGTCCAGTGCTGTTTGTCCGACACAGAGTTCTGGCCGAACTCTGTGTCGTCGGGGCTGAAGCGGGATTTCGGGTGAGTTTTCACCACTGGATCTAATCCAACGGTTCAGGTTGGTTGCGGGATTGGGGAGTTAAGTTGGGATTTCCCAACCCTAATTCATTACGCAATATCGCAACGGAACACAACTTGGAGAGAGGAAGGAGGCAAGAGTGCCATTGCAACTTCGGAGAAGAAGACGGAGGATTGAAGGTCGCTATTCGAAGGAGATCGTGTTCGGGTAATCTCTACTCGTCGTTCTCGCTCTACGCTCTTATCCTAGTTAAAAGACCCACTAGGATTAAAGGTAGACGTAAACATGTATTGAAGTTTTAAATAAGGATATAATTTTGGTTAGTGTTGCCCTTAATAGAGCTGGATGGAAGAAAAAGTTGACCCCAATTTTCTTTGGATAAAGGCTTTGTTGTTGTTGTTGTTGTTATTGATTTTACCTGGCCTACTCCATTTACTCAAAGAACTATTGCAGATCATAGATTTAACTCGGTTTCTTCTACTTTTAAATCTTATTCTGTGTGATTTTGAAACTTTCGGTTGTTGCCCAAATTATCGAATCACATTCAGTTCTCGTGTTACCACAGTAATCTCCTTCTAGTTAGGACTTGTTTCTCTTATTATCTTAATTCATTAAAAGCAAGCTGAATTTAATGCCACTGTTTTATCCAAAAGTTTGTTGATTCACAAATTGAATAGTTGTCGGCCTTCTTATCTTGACATGTGAAATTTGGATTAGTGGAATTTCAATACTTATCATATCTGCATTCTGAAAACTGATGTCTTCATTCAATCGCCATATAAATAGTCATTTAGTGATACAATTAGTCATTTAGTGATACAATGGATGAAGCAACCGTCTTTGGCCTGCTATATTTTTCACTCTTAGGTTGCACCATTCTTCGATTTCTCCGTACTCGATGTCCAAATTTGAAGCAATGCCTACTTTGGTGGCGAGAGACAGAGCAGAGTGATTGATTCTTGTTAATGGTTAGGCTAGACAAGCTACCCCTCCTATATTAATGAAAGGCTTTGTAGATGAGACAGAACAAGAGGTGGTGGTGGTTGATGTTTTAGGTAAGTAGCTGAAACACATTTACTTAGTTTAACTCCAAAATTTTGAGAAGATGAACTTGTGCCAATTATCCTCTGAAAGAGAGTGAGTACCATAATGCTTTCTACTTCATGCACCTCTTTTTTAGGCTCCTCTTCATCAATACGGGAAGCATGCAGCAACCTAATCACCTGTGGGTATTTCTAATACGGTAAGCATGCAGCTTACTGTGAGGCCATTGAATTCTCTTGTCTCATTGTAAATCCTTGATAACCAAAGCTCTTAGATTGCACCTTTCTCCAATTTGTTCGTACTCAGTGTCAAATTTTGAAGTAATGCCTAATTTGGTGGCGAGAAAAAGAGCGGATTGATTGATTCCAGTTAACCGTTAGGCTAGACAAGCTACCCCTCCTATATTTATGAAAGGCTTTGTACATGAGATAGAACAAGAGGTGGTGGTGGTGGTTGTTTTAAGTAAGTAGCTGAAACGCAATTACTTAGTTTAACTCCAAAATTTTGAGAAGATGAACTTGTGCAAATTATCCTTTGAAAGAGATCGAGTGAGTACCATAATGCTCAAGTATTCTACTTCATGCACCTCCTTTTTAGGCTCCACTTCATCAATGTGGGAAGCATGTAGCAACTCAACCACCTCTGAGTATTTCTATTATGGAGTACTCCATCTTACTTTTGAGGCCATTGAATTCTCTTGTCCAATTGTAAAGCCATAATAACCGAAGCTCTAATTGAACAAACTCTTTGACTTTAGCCTTGAGTAAGTACAGCTAGCAGGGGCATTGATATTCTCTCGACAGATCCAACATTCCACTGCAGTCCAGTGAGAGATCAGGTACATGCTGGCTCATGTTGAGAATCTCTCTCTTATCATTATATTAGTATGAACAGTTTAGTTATTTCTGCAGAGAAATGAAGAAGGGCAGAAGCAGCAGCAAACGAGGAAATATACGGTGCACAACACCAGAAATAGCTTCTACCCCATAAACATGATTTGGACTATGGGCAGTGTACAATCTAGTATAAACAAAAAGAACGCCCACAGATTTGGACGATTGCCAGGCACTTATATTAAACCAAATCCATGTGCTTTCTACCATAACCTTGTTGGGAATGTGGTGAGATCCGAACCAGAGTTTATCTATGAGTTATGGTATTGGACTTGGCCATATGACTTATAAGAAAAATTATTTGTTAAGTTCATGACGAATCCCATATATTTTATACCTCATCCTCTCACTTTCTATCCGATATGCGGCTTCTTTTTGATATTTATAGAAAACTTGCAAAACGTCATGAAGTATTAGCACTAAAAATAAAATTTGTAGAAAGAGGTTGAAATAGCATGTGGGGGTGATGAGAAACACCATTGCTCAAAGTAAGATTCGACCATCTTTAAAGTTGATTTGTTTCCAAGAACCAGCAAGTTCTGATTGCACTAAAGTGTAACATAACTACCAGAACATTCTGTACTGATTTAAATTACCACCTTTTACTGTTGCACGCACTTCACACAACTTAAATGTGTCTGATTATTATACGAACTTTCGAACCAATCTTCTCTTAACTAGTAGTGAGGGAGGGAGAGAGGTAATTGACATTTTTTCTGTCTTCTGAATGGAGTCATGGCTTATCCTTATATAGAATAGTCATACTCATTTGGATACACATTGTTAAGTATTATATATTAAGTATTAGTGGAATTTAGTCCTAAATTGCCTAGAACAATAGTGAGAGGGGTTAGCCTCTCCTGTATATATGTAGCCCTCCTCATTAATGAAATTAATCCCATTATTCTACTCTACATGGTATCAGAGCCATAACCCATCCACCCCTCTCCATCTCCACAAAAAAAAAAAAAAAAAAACTAACCCTAACCCATCGCCCTCCCTCACAACCCCCTTGCTGCTGCCCACCCCCTACTGCCCACGCCACTGCTGCTGCCCCCCCCCCCTCCAGCACCGCCCGCCCCGCCCTACCCCACCCCTGTTGCCGCTGCTGCCCCCCCACGCCCCTGCCATAACCCACCTCCTCCAGCCCTAGCCCGCCCCCTCCTCCAGCCCTGCTCCGCCTGCCGCTACTACTGTCGCTACTGCTGCACAATACCCCCTCCTGCCACTGCCCCCTCGCCACGCTGCTGCCCCCCTATGGATCATGTGCTAAATCCTAACCCTAACCCTTGCTTCTTTCCACCAGCCGTTGCCCAACCCTTCCAAACCCTAACCTAGTTCAAAAAAAAATATTGCGATCCTCAAAGGGTAAACAATGGTTTGTTTGCAGGAACATCTGACTTTCCAATATTAACTTTTTGGGATTCACGGAGGGAAAACAACAAGTTTGTTTGCAGGAACCTCTACCCTAAACATTGACTTGGGACACTCAAGAGGGTAAACATCATTGGTGTTGTTTGCTGGAATCTCTGACTTCCAACATTGGTGTTAGGAATTTAGCAAAGAGCAGACAAGGTGCTTGTCTTGCGTGAATCTTTGTTTCTTTTCTTACTTGATCTTCACATCAGGATCTACCAGAGGCTCACTTGGGTTACCCCTCTGTCCTAGCTTGTGTGATATACTTTCATCTCTACTTTCTAAGTGTGTACCGATTCTGGCTACATTGATAGCGCATTTGTAGAGTTGATGTGGTTATCAAGTTCAAAAGATCAAACCGACGGTCGAATTAAAAATATTGCAAGATGACTAGCACGGGAGCGAATAGCAGTGCTACGGACACTAAAAATGCAATGGTGGGACCAACGGTCAATGGCGTAACAATTTCCTTGATTTGACTTGTCGATCGACGGTTAGATAGACCAGAAGGCTATTCGACCTAGCGAAAGAAGGTCGAGAAGATGCTTCGAAGGATGAGGCTGTCCAAATATTTGACTGACAATCTCCAGCAGTGACTGATCCCATCTTTGAGCAATAGGAAACTGATGACAGTCAACTATTTACACAGTTGATGTCCATGGAACCATCGGTAGAAGACATGGTTCAGAATACAGAGTCTGTTAAAGAATTATGGGAGGTCCTAGCAGCAGTATTTGATGGAAAATATAATTTGCCTCGTATCTACGACTCGATCGTTGGCATATACGAAGCTAATCAAGAAGATCAAGCTCATAAGAATCACTTCAGGGCCTTTAAGGCTATAACTGATGAGGTTGATCGTATATTGCCCCTTACAACAGACATCAATGAAGCTAGTGCTTAATGTGAGCAGTTTCATGTTATATCATATCTTGCCTCTCTATGTCCTAATGCAGATTCTGCTCACTTTCAGATCATTGCTGGATATGACGTTCTATCTTTAATGGAAGCATATTATCATGTCCTTCGAGCAGCAAAAGTCGTAGAGACCACTCCGAATAATGCTCACGCTGATCGCTCTGCTCTTGGTACGGCTCATACAAGCATTCGTGGTGGTTGTGGTAGACGACGTAGTGGCCGTAATACTGGCCGTGATGGGGGCTGTGGTAATTGTGGTCGCAATAGATGATGACCATGCACATGCTTTACTTATGGTCAGCTTGGCCATTTCTACTGGCAATACACTAAAGTACCTATCGCTAATATCACAACTGATGCCCCTGATGATGGTGTCCATTCTATTCAGATGACTTCAGAGTCATATATAGAGTTTCTTAATTTTCAAGCTCAACATCGTAGTGAAGCTTCCACGACTGGATCTACAGTCGGATACTCAGCAGTGTGCTTACTAAAGCTAAAGCAGTGGGTAGTTGACTCTAGTGTGTTTGATCACACAACTGGTGATGCAGGTATCACTACAAAAAATACCCCTATTTTGTAACGGTTTTAGTGCAACACTTTTATGAATGTTGCTGGAACTATAATTTGCAACAGTTATGTAACGGTTGAAATAACTGTTTCTAAATTAAATATATTTATAATGGTTATATATTAACCATCATCTAATATATTTTTTACAACGGTTCATAGACACTTGCTAAACATTTTTCTTTTTTTACAACGGTAAAGCAACAATTTTATGAAAGTATTGTTAAAGCGAGTTGAATGGGCAACAGTTATGCAAGGGTTTTAAGTATTTGTTACAAATTTATTTATATTTTGCAACGATTACATAAAGCCTTATAAAAAGGCTCAATGTTAGCAACAGTTGCGCAACAAATTTTGCAACCTGTTGTGAGTGGACTTATTATTTATAATAATTGTGCAATAATTTCTGCTACCAGTTGTAATTTTTTGTTTAATAACAACGTTTATGATAACCATTGTCAAAAGAATAAACAACTATTACAAAATATTGATCTTGCAACAGTTTGTTTATAGTCGTTGCAAATTCAATGTCCAATTTTAATTTTATTTATACACAATAGGGATTTAAGAATTAGAATTACTCGTATAATTGGTTCCTTGTTCGCTAACAAAAAATATTAGATAATATATTTAACATTGATCCAAAAGCTTCAATTGATGAAAATAATATAAGTACATATATATTATATATAAGTGTTTATATACAAATGAGGATGTAGCCTAGTGGTAGAGTGAAGGCATGTGATCCAGGAGGTTGGGTGTTCGAGCCCTATTGGAAGTAAAAAAAAAGGTATTTTTTATTGACCGTTGCCTATTATTCACAATAATTTTTAACCGTTGCATGACATATTTTAGGCAACAATTATCAACCATCATGCTTTACTCAATATTTACAATGGTTTGTTAATCGTTGCCATATATATTATTGACAACACTATGTAACCGTTATGCATTGATGTGAGATCCGTTGCATAATAAGTTATTTGCAACTATTTATAGAAACGTTGCAAAAACCTTCTATAACCGTTGCAAGAGGAATCTGTAATGCTCGAACTTACAATGGTTCTAATAACTGTTGTAGAATGATCACTACAAGAAAAATACCTTGTTATAATGCTTGAAATGAAGCTATTACAATGGTTCGTATATAAGTGTTACAGAATTTCAACAACAGCATATAATAAGACAGTTCTGAAGAGTTTTTGGCCTATTATAACGATTTATAGCGTTAAGCGTTATATAATCGTTATATATAGTTCACACATATGTAACTCTTTTACTCACAAATTTTATAAAAAGTGGTAAAAAATTAAATCACCCGCTCGAACTTCCACTCAAACCCGATCCCCCCCGATGAAAACCCTCATTCCCTTTCTTTCCTTCTCTCTCTCTATCCCATTTTCCTTCTCAGCTCTCCTATTTCCCCACTTCTCTCTCTCTTTTCTCTTTTCTTCTCAGATCTCCTCCCATCACTCTCAGTAAACCCTAACCCTAAAATTTTGTTGATGATCTCGGTATGATGAAGACGAAGAAGAGAGAGGACTTCGAAATCTTGCAGTTCCTCAATGGAGGGGTCTTCGATTACGGAGACCAGCGGAGCTCATTTGGGTTCATGGACCTTCTCGGCTTCCAGGAGCTCCCGCAGTCAATTTTTGAGCTCCCGTCACCAACTCCACGGCCCAATCCAGTGGGCTTGTCGCTTGGTTCGACATCGGAGATCACCACCGCCAACCTTCCGACGATGCCGAGCTCCTCCTCGATCTCGTCATCTTCCGACGAAGCGGCAAAGCCGGAGGCGACCGCAGCGGAGAAGGAAGCGGAGATCGAGAAGAAGAAAAAACGGTGAGCACTACAGCCAGCCTAGCTAGATCGGCATGACTCCTCCGGTGAAACTAATTTGAAGAATTTTTGTGTAGTACGAAGGAGACGACAAAGAAGAAGGGGCAGAAGCGTCCGCGGGAGCTGAGGGTCGCGTTCATGACGAAGAGCGGGGTGGACCACCTGGAGGATGGCTACCGGTAGAGGAAGTACGGGCAGAAGGCGGTCAAGAACAGCCCCTTCCCAAGGTCTAGCTATATTTACATTCCTGCTACTGACCACTCGTGCTCTGCTCATTTTTTGTTGATTTTTTTATTGGGTTCAGTTCGATCCAAAATCGAATAATGCTCACCCCAAATCCCAGGTGAAGCAGTAACCTCTTGTTTGTGTCAGCCGAGGAGAAAAGAATCACATGTGCCTACTTATAACAACCAAGCTAGGTTCGATTTCTTTCTCCAATCTAGATATGCTTCCTCCATCGATTCTCTCTCTAACAAAAATAAGAAAAAAATTGAACAAGTTCCTTTTATATTGGAGTTCATGGTTACAACTTAAGACTGGTTAAGCATAGAATGGCACTATGGTCCATGGTGCATGCTTGAATGGTGTAATTACTTTTTGCCAAACGTCTCCTCTAATTGTTTGCAGAAATAGTAATTTTGAAAGAACAAACGATAATAGGACATGCAAACTGAGCACAACTTCTATTGATATGAGGGGGTGGTGTAGAGGGGAATCAATCCACTTCTGGATGATTGAGCTTCTCAAACCAACCTTTCGTTGTGATTGAATGAGAGCAACAGACCCTTTCCTTGTGATATGAGGGTCGCCTATCCACTTGCCTTGTGTTGGTAGGGAAACAGAGCCGGGAGAGGGAAACATATCTAAGATGAATTTGTTTTTGCTGTGATATTTGCAAAGTCTTTATGCTTGGGGACACTAGTTTCGATTACTTTGAACCGGAAGGAATCTACAAAAATGGTAATGGTTTGCAATTTTGCATTGTGTCGGTGAACTTTATCGACACCTTATATCATGTTGACCTTCAAAATGATCGAATCATTGTTTCTACGTTGAATTTTCCATACTTATTTCTTTTAATTTCCTCTTTGCTAAGAATGACCTGAAAGAGAACCACAATTTCGATATCAGCCGGTATCAATATCGCTAGGGATATTGGATCGAATGTGCCAAAAACAATACAATATGATACGTCCGATACTTATTGATACCGTGACCTTGGTTTTAATGTGTATCTCACATAATGTTACTAAGGGAACTTGAGGCCTTTGAGCCTTATGATTGTTTTTGAGCCTTATGATTGTTAACTCATAACTTGATTGTCAAGTTCATCATGACTGACTTAACTTGCACATATAAGTAGGTAGATGGGCTTCTTGAAATGTCTATGGTCTAACATCTTTGCTACTGTTGTTTCCATATAAGTAGGGATAACATCTTTGCTACTGTTGTTTACATATGGAAACAAGTACCTTCTTTATTTCTCTCGGTAGCCTCCCTTCCCAAAAACATTTGGGATTTTTTTTATTTATTTGATTTCAATGGTGATTTTTAGAATTTTATAAATAATTATTTGGTTAATTATTACGGTAGATGATTTTAGCCATGGTTGAGTTTTGAAGTACAAGACAACTAGGAATCATGGCACGGACAGTGCAGTGGCGTGCTTTGACTAGTGTTTAGCCAAGCCAAGGAAGACCCAACCATAAGTGACGTCCTAACTAGGAAAACCAGGCCAAGTTGCGACTTAACTCCCACCGATGAATTATTTATTTATTAATTAGATATATTGACTTTAGATGACCCGATTGTACCAACTTAGCCCGAACTGGGCCCGAACCGAATCCAAGCCTTTGTAGGTATGTAGTGAGACCAAAGACGACCATGTAGGCATATTTTATATGTGTACAAATATTTCCTAAATTATTTTAGGTATTGATGTGCATTTGTAACTATTAGAATATTTATACAATTAATTGGTATTCTTATTATTAAATATCGTTTATAATATTTGTACAATTTTCTAGACCCGGATAAGGGTGAGTAGTATGGATTCACCAAACCACCAGTTAAGTAGTATTTTATTATTTTGTGGTGATTAAATAAATATATTTATTACTATTAGATATTATTATTATTGGTTAATTGAGTATATATATATATATATATATATATATATATATATATATATATATATATATATATATATTTTTTATTATTTGGTTAATTGAGTATATGAGGTATATATATAAATGGATGTGTGTATATATAGATATAAATATGTTCATGTATAGATAAATATACATGTATATGGATGATATATATGTGTATGTATAGATAAATATATATGTATATGTGCGTATGTGTATGAATATATAAATATATATGTATTTGAGCGTATGTGTATATATATATATATATATATATATATATATATATATATATATATATATATATATTATATATATTTGTGCGTATGATATATATATATGTGTGTATATATAAATATATAGTAATATGTATACGTATATGTGTATATATAGTAATATGTATACTTATAATATATATCATACGCACAAATATATATATATATATATATATATATATATATATATATATATATATATATATATATATATATATATATATATATATATATATATTTGTGGCTTAAATAAAAGAAAAAGAAAAAGAAAAAGAAAAAGAAAAAGAAAAAGAAAAGAAGAATAAAAAGGCCAGCCAATCCCGGCCCATCCCAGCCTAGCCCAGCTAGGCCCAACCCCACACAATCCTTTTCCTCCAAATAAGAGCAGCTAACCCGTGCCCAGCTGAGCTCGGGCCTAACCTAGTCAGGCCAGGCCCACATGCTAAAACCCCCCTTCCCAGCAAACGAATCATCCACGTTTTCGCTCGGCCAAACACAAACATGCCCGATATATATATATATATATATATATATATATATATATATATATATATATATATATATATATATATATATATATATATATATATATACGCGAGAGACAAGAGTTTGACGAAAACCCTAACCTACAACTCCACCAGACCGCTGCCCCCAACCTCGTGGCCCTGCGCACCACCGTAGTTGCGCCGGCCGGCCACCGCCACCGCGCCAGGGCCGCGCGCGGACAGCAGCGCGCGCGCGCGAATAACAGAAACAGAGCAGCAGTAGCGGCAGGAAACGAGCAACATCGGGGTAAGTTTTCTTCCACCTAGTTCAATCATTTTTTCATCCGTCGCTTCCTATGTACAGACAACATATAGGACTCTCGGACTCTTTTTGTGGATTTGGAAATCATCGACTACGTGTCGAGAAATTGAATCTCGAAGTTGACCGAAAAAACTGTTTTTCAAAAACACGAATTCCTTCAATACGATGTACGTCCTGCCAATCCGGGCGACGTGGTCACGAACCGAAAGCATCAAAAGGTGTGTAACGGCTTCATGGTCGTGTGGGCTTTGACGGAATTAAAATTGGTTGCGTGTGCGCGACGAATTTGATCCGTATCCGTCAAAATTCACCGTATCGGTCTCTGTGTAAATCTCTCAATTATATTGTGCACGTTTGTCAGATCAAGATAAAACTTGTGCCAACAGGACCGTATCATTTTTCTGGTCCTGTATGCCAAGTTTGGTCCAATTCTGAGACAGTTGATCGGATCATCGTTTTGCGGGTCCCATGATCCGATTCAACGGGCGATTTTGTGCACGGCCTGCCGGAATCCAGAACTGGACATACGGTTGGGTTCGTATCAAAAAACGGAACCTGTAGACATATAGATTGACGACTTTAGAGACTATAGACTTTGGCACACTTTTTGGGGCAAAGCAGGTCCAACGGCGGACATCGTTTTGGCCTAAAATTATCGTTTTGCTCCTGTGTCCAAAATTGGACTTAAGGACAGGCAATCTCAGCTAATTTGACTATTCTGAAAATGTTGGCAATGTCTGTTTTAGATTTCGGAGACAGTTGTGATGATTTGGACTTATGACTTAGAAGTTGACTATATTCTGTTGGATCTGCGTACAAACTCCAGGCAAGATACCTAGCCTCCCTCTACAGTTTATTTTCATGCTTATAGTTTATCTATTTTAGTATGTTATCTTTAGTTACTTTAGTTTATATAGATTAATATGATACCATGTTTACTAGTTTATTGTCTTGCTTATATATCAGTATTTTCTGACTTGATAGCGTAGTTACACCAGGCTTGTCCATATTATAGTCCATGTTAGAGTAGTCCTTACCTGTGTTATGACTGAGTTGTACCGTATCGTCACCTGTATCTTGACTGACTCGTGTCTACAAGTATGTGTGATTGAACTGCTATTCCTGTATCGTTTCCACAACCTGCGAGTCCACACACGGGGCGAGGGTTGTCCGTTTGCACCTGCGAGTCTACACACGAGGCGAGGGTGACTTGTCTTGAAACTGACCTGCGAGTCCACATTCGGGGCGAGGGTTTGGTATTCCATTGATCTCTTATTCTTCCAGCAGTTTATTTATGCATAGTTGATCCCGTATCCGTATTCATAGTTACCTGTCAGTAGCCACATGTCAGTCTCATATCTAGTTCTTGTTTATACCCTGTTTATATTATTGCATGATTAAACTGTTAGATAGGCATATTTTTATGTATCTTGCTATGTCCCTTGAGGACCTGATGATCTCTTCAGGTAGCTGATTACGTGGAGTTAGTTAGCGGCTCATGATGGTAGTGATTACCCCTGCAGGGATACAGGTATTTACTTGTGATATTTATTTATTATCCTTTTGTACTTTATATTTCATACCAGGATATATTCTGCTTATTTTATAGACTCATATCGTTCTTGGAGTCTAATCGAACGATATGCTAATGGGCTGCAGACCACGACCCATACTTGTTCATTCTTGTCTTATATATTATCGTGGATTGAGATACACTGTAGATTACCATATTAGCCATGATACCATGATCTTGACAGCTTATACGTACTCGAGTCGGGCTGGAGTCCGCTCGAATACGTAGCTGGCTTGCTCACGAGTTCGCACCCGAAAAATGAGTACGGGTCGTGATAAGTTTTTGTGGTGGCCCATGCAAGTTAGAGCATATCGTATCGGTTACGTAACTATACTGATATGAGCCTACAAATTTGACTAAACCCTTAGGAATCTCAATCCACACAGCCTTGAAAAATTCATTTAGAAATCTCTATACCGTTCCTTGAAAACTCCATATTTGCTCTCGATTATACTTCCTTGCTTTCCGTACCATTGATTCTCGTCCTTTTTTATTTCGAGGTGACGAACGATCGTGCTGTCTAGGATTTATCAGAAGTTCTTAAGTTATAGTATAATATTGCTTGACTATTGAATATTTGGTTGTTTATAGATATGAGGGATTATAGATGCCATACGTCCTAGAGATCTGTTGGTAGAATTATTAGTAACTAGCTAGAAGATTATAATATTTTAGTGACCGTGTTTTGAGGAGTAGTATGACCAAAGGTGGGTAGAAGTCCTCGAGATTTCAAAATTACGAAATGTATAAATAAGGTTATAAAATATTTTTAAGAAATTAAAATTGAGGAGATCAAGGTGATAGTAGACTTTGAATTTTAAGGGATAGTCATGAATTAGAATTTCGAGGACGAAATTATTTTTAAGGTGGGTAGATTTGTAGCCTCCCTTCCCGAAAATTTTTGGAATATTTTTATTTATTTATTTGATTTCAATGGTGATTTTTAGAATTTTATAAATAATTATTTGGTTAATTATTACGGTAGATAATTTTAGCCATGGTTGAGTTTTGAAGTACAAGACAACTAGGATTTATGGCACGTGGACAGTGCAGTGGCGTGCTTTGACTAGTGTTTAGCCAAGCCAAGGAAGACCCAACCATAAGTGACGTCCTAACTAGAAAAACCAGGCCAAGTTGCGACTTAACCCCCACCGATGAATTATTTATTTATTAATTAGATATATTGACTTTAGATGACGCGATTGTACCAACTTAGCCCGAACTGGGCCCGAACCGAATCAAAGCCTTTGTAGGTATGTAGTGAGACCAAAGACGACCATGTAGGCGTATTTTATATGTGTGCAAATATTTCCTAAATTATTTTAGGTATTGATGTGCATTTTTAACTATTTGAATATTTGTACAATTAATTAGTATTCTTATTATTAAATATCGTTTTACAATATTTGTACAATTTTCTGGACCCGGATAAGTGAGAGTAGTATGGATTCACCAAACCACTAGTTAAGTAGTATTTTATTATTTTGTGGCGATTAAATAAATATATTTATTACTATTAGATATTATTATTGGTTAATCGAGTATTTATTGATATATATATATATATATATATATATATATATATATATATATATATATATATATATATATATATATATATATATATAAAAGATGTGGAGCTGTTCAGCTCCCTGGGGAGCGCCCGGTGGGTGGGGACCCCCTGGGCGGCCGGCCCCCTGGTGGCCGTGGCCGTGGTGGGCCGCCCCCTGGCCTCTCTCGCCGGCGTCTGACGGCCTTCTTACCCGCCCGTCAGCGCCCTGGCAGACTACCCGCTGCCCTCACTGCCGCCGTCCTCTCCCTCCGTGGCGTCGGCCCCGACGCCCCCGGCGCCCCCGTCGCAGGCGGCGTCGCGTCTCCCCTCCTCTTGCTGCTGTCGCCGGCCAGAGCCCATGCCCTCCCACCACGGCCACCCCTCCGCCGAGCTTGCCTCCCCCCGCTCCTCCTCCGTCCACCGTCCTCGCGGCGCCGCCCCCCCTTCGGCTGCGGGCCCCGACCCTGCCCTCCCTCTCTCCTGGGCTCGGGTGGCCGCGGCTCCCCCTTCCCCGGCGACGGCCGGCGTCCCCACCAGTTCCTCCTCCATCCGATTCACTTTCCCGCCGTCGACTTCGGCCGTGGCCCCTCCACCAGTTCCTCTCCCCCCTGGCACCTCTCCGTCTCCCCCCCGGGTGCTCGGCGCCACGGCGGTGGCCCTCCCTTCAGCGCCTGCCGCCAGGGCCGGCGCCGCCCTCCCGCTCACAGCGGCGTCCCCCTCGGCTGCGGACCCCCGCCCCCTCTCGCGGTGGCCCAGCTCAGCTTTCTCCTCCATTGGCCCCCTGGCCGTGCCTTCCGGTGGCCCAGGGCTGGCCCCCCCTCTCCGTTCCCTCCCTCGCGTCGGAGCCCTCGTCGACGGAGGATCCCAGCCTCTTCACCCCCCTCCGACGCTCCCTCCGCCTCCGGCCGGAGGGCCCTCCACCCCCCGTCTGATTGCCGTCGCCGGCGATCGTTTCCCCCCCCCCTCCCCCCCTCCCGGCTTCGCCCCGCCCTACCCGGGTCGGCCCCCGTCGGAGACCCCTCCTTCCGTTTGGCTCCCCCCTGCCTCCGCCTGCGCTCCTGCTCACGGGGGGGGGGGGGGGGGGGGGCGAGACCCTCGGGTTGCTCGCTCTCCGGGCAGAGCGCCCTTTTCTAGGGCGGGGCGCCCTTGGGTTCCGCGCCCACAGCTGTCCCGACGGACAGTACTCTTCTCCGCCGGTTCTCGCCGGCCCATCGCCGGCGCCCTCGCAGACGCTCTCGCCGGCGCTTCCTTTTCCGGCCGGCACCGCCTCCGCTGGGCGTTGAGGAGGGTGCCGTGCCCCCTCGTTCCGCGCGCCCACCTCGGGACGTGCTCCCCTTCGGGACGCGCTCCCCCCTCACGCACGCCACCTCCCCGCGTGCATCGCGGTCCATGCCCCCTTGGGCCTTGGGCCCGCTTTGGACAGCGGGTCCAACCCTCTCCCGCCCAGTTTCTCTTCAATATTTTGAAATTCGTTTTGAATTTCCAACTGTGTTGCAACCCTGTAGGAACCCGTAATTTAGGTCTCTTTACTTTTGTTAATCTGCTCTACAGGACCATTTTGTGTGTTTCGGTCCAT
The DNA here is from genome assembly GCA_029216955.1 of Iris pallida. NCBI lineage: Eukaryota > Viridiplantae > Streptophyta > Magnoliopsida > Asparagales > Iridaceae > Iris > Iris pallida. The sequence goes on along the minus strand of JANAVB010020599.1, from coordinate 2,190,705 downwards.
GTAACCGCTTGTATTGCTCCTTTGGAGCACCACTTTCTGATTCAATAAAATTTGCTTGTTAAATATATATATATATATATATATATATATATATATATATATATATATATATATATATATATATATATATATATATATATTTTGGGGGGGGGGGTCCGGGGGAGGGGGGGGGGCCAAGGGGGGTGTATATATATATATATATATATATATATATATATATATATATATATATATATATATATTTTATATAAATGGATGTGTGTATATAGATATAAATATGTGCATGTATAGATAAATATATATGTATATGGATGTGTATATATATAGATATATATGTGTATGTATAGATAAATATATATGTATATGTGCATATATATATATATATATATATATATATATATATATATATATATATATATATATATATATATATATATATATATATATATATATGTGTGTGTGTGTGTGTGTGTGTGTGTGTGTGTGTGTGTACATATAAATATATAGTAATATGTATACGTATATGTATATGTATATGTGTATATATATATATATATATATATAAATATATATAGTAATATGTGTACATATATATATATATATATATATATATATATATATATATATATATATATATATACGTATACATATAAAAAAAGAAATATATATATATAAATATAAATATATATATATATATATATATATATATATATATATATATATATATATATTAAAAATATATATATATATATATATATATATATATATATATATATATATATATATATATATATATATATATATATATATTAGTGGCTTAAATAAAAGATATATATATATATATATATATATATATATATATATATATATATATATATATATATATATATATATATATATATATATATATATATATTAGTGGCTTAAATAAAAGAAAAAAGAAAAAGAAAAGAAAAGAAGAATAAAAAGGCTTGCCAATCCCGGCCCATCCCAGCCTAGCCCAGCTAGGCCCAACCCCACACAACCCTTTTCCTCCCAATAAGAGCAGCTAACCCTCGCCCAGCTGCGCTCGGGCCTAACCTAGTTGGGCCAGGCCCACATGCTAAAACCCCCCTTCCCAGCAAACGAATCACCCACGTTTCCGCTCGGCCAAACACAAACAGGCCCGATATATATATGTAGTATATATACGCTAGAGACAAGAGTTTGACGAAAACCCTAACCTACAACTCCACCAAACCGTTGCCTCCGACCCCGTGGCCCTGCGTGCCGTCGCAGATGCGCCGACCGGCCACTGCCACCGTGCCAGGGCCGCGCGCGGATAGCAGTGCGCGCACGAATAACAGAAACAGAGCAGCAGTAGCGGCAGGAAACGAGCAACATCGAGATAAGTTTTCTTCCACCTCGTTCAATCATTTTTCGATCCGTCGCTTCCTATGTATAGACAAGATATAGGACTCTCCGACCCTTTTTGTGGATTTGGAAATCATCGACTACGTGTCGAGAAATCGAATCCCAAAGTTGACCGAAAAACTGTTTTTCGAAAATACGAATTCCTTCGATACGACGTGCGTCCCGCCAATCCGGGTGACATAGTCATGAACCGAAAGCATCGAAAGGTGCGTAACGGCTTCGTGGTCGTGTGGGATTTGACGGAATTCAAATTGGTTTCGTGTGCGCGACGAATTTGATCTGTATCCGTCAAAATTTATCGTATCGACCTCTGTGTAAATCTCTCAATTAATTTGTGCATGTTTGTCATATCGAGACAAAACATGCGCCAACAGGACCATATCATTTTTCTGGTCCTTTCTGCCAAGTTTGGTCCAATTCTGAGATAGTTGATTGGATCGCCGTTTTGCGGGCCCTACGATCCGATTCAACGGGCAATTTTGTGCACGGCCTGCCGAAATCCAAAACTGGACATACGATTGGGTTTGTATCAGAAAACTGGACCTGTAGACATATAGTTTGATGACTTTAGAGACTATAGACTTGGCACGCTTTTTGGTGTAAAGTGGGTCCAACGACGGACATCATTTTGGCCCAAAATTATCGTTTTGCCCCTGTGTCCAGAATTGGACTTAAGGACATATAATCCTAGCTAATTTGACTATTCTGAAAATGTTGGCAATGTCTGTTTCACCTTTCAGAGACAGTTGTGATGATTTGAACTTTATGACTTAGTAGTAAACTATATTCTATTGGATCTGTGTGCAAACTCCAGGCAAGATACCTTGTCTCCCTCTACAGTTTATTTTCATGCTTATAGTTCATATGTTTTAGTATGTTTTCTTTAGTTACCTTAGTTGCTATAGATTTATATGATACCATGTTTACTAGTTTATTGTCTTGCTTGTATATCAGTATTTCCTGACTTGATAGCGTAGTTACACCAGGCTTATCTACATTATAGTCCATGTTAGAGTAGTCCTTACCTATGTCATGACTGAGTTGTACCGTGTCGTCACCTGTATCTTGACTGAGTCGTATCTATAAGTATGTGTAATTGAACTGCTATTCCTGTATCTTTTCCACAACCTGCGAGTCCACACACGGGGCGAGGGTTGTCCGTTTGTACCTGCGAGTCCACACACCGGGCGAGGGTGACTTATCTTGAAACTGACCTGCGAGTCCACATTTGGGGCAAGGGTTAGTAATTAGTTCAAACCTGCGAGTCCACACTCGGGGCGAGGGTTTGGTATTCCATTGATCTCTTGTTCTTCCTGTAGTTTATTTATGCATAGTTGATCCCGTATCTGTGTTCATAGTTACCTGTCAGTAGCCACATATCAGTCTCATGTTTAGTTCCTGTTTATAGCCTGTTTATATTATTTTATGATTAAACGGTTAGATAGGAATGTTTTTATGTATCTTGCTATGTCCCCTGAGGACCTGATGATCTCTTCAGGTAGCTGATTGCGTGGAGTTAGTTAGCGGCTCATGATGGTAGTGATTACCCCTGCAGGAATACAGGTATTTGCTTGTGATATTTTTTTATTATCCTTTCATGCTTTATATTCCGTACCAGGATATATTCTGCTTATTTTATAGACTCATATCGTTCTTGGAGTCTAATCGAACAATATGCTAATGGGCTGCAGACCACGACCCATACTTGTTAATTCTTGTCTTATATATTATCGTGGATTGAGTGTAGATTACCATATTAGCCATGATACCATGATCTTGACAGCTTATATGTACTCGAGTCGGGCTGGAATCCGCTCGAATACGTAGCTGGCTTGCTCACGAGCTCGTGCCCGAAAAGCGGGTGTGGGTCGTGACACTCTCAGTTGATCTATTGCTTCTAATATATGATTGCGTGGTGTGATAATATTGTTTTTGTTTTTCTTTGTTTAAATTGATTCATATGTCGTTATTTAAATTGAATCCAAAAAAATTCAGAAGTTCTCTTCTATTGGTTCACACATATTTATTGTTGGAGGCTTGACCAATGAGATTGTATTTTCCTTGTCCATATGGAGAAGGCATTTGCATTTTTCTGTTATGCATTTTTCTCATATTACAACATTATGAAATATTGGGTCCCTAAGTTTATAATTTTTTGGTTACCACATTCTTGTGTATACATACTTGTGTTATTTCTAAGAAATATGAGTATGATCTTTTATAGACGGGTTACCGTAACCTCTCTCACTATTACTGTCATAAGCTAATGATAGTTGCAAATTTTGACGATTAGTTGCAGAGCCATAAAATATCCACACATTAGGAGGAAAAAAAGTAATAACATGCCTGTCGGCTGTCGTTTCCTGAAGGCAACTGTATTGAAGGACCCTTGTTTGGGGGGTGCTATTTCGAGTTAGTTTTTCTTAAGGTTCCAGGTGAGTTCCACTTTCTTTTTAGTTATATGTGTATATTTTGGGTCATGTTTAAATTTACAAATCCATAAATAAATGTAGGAACAAAGCAGATTCAGGGCTTTGTTTTGGATCTGGATCTGAGTGACATCCGACAAGTCCCTGATTACCAGTTTATCTCATCCACTATATTTTAGTGAGGCTGATTATCAGTTTATCACATGTTCCTTATTAGGTCGATCTGAGCCTCTTATCAGTCTTTTTGCTTTTGACTTGCGCTATCTTTGCTTCGTTGTAGTTTGACTGGGTTGTTTTCAAAGGGTTTGATGCAATAATTGCTTGGTTTGTATATTTTTAAGATGGTGTGATATTTGAAATTTTTTTATTTTTTATTTTGAAATGTAATTGATGTTCCTTATCAATTTGCGCTTTTTGTTTTTAAAAGAGGCGATGATGATATTCCTTTTTAATGTGGCTTTCTTTTTCCTGTCTCCGGATGGCGTGGTGGCTCAGCTACAGCCAGTTTGGTAAGATGTACATGATTTGAAAATCAACATTCTGATGGAATCTCTCTTTATTTATTCATTCTTTCATATCTATAAAAATGAGATAATGACAACAATGAGAATTCTCATTGAGTGAATCTCTACTGTGATGGAGAGACATGTTCCTGGGGCCATTTGTCGATTTGAGCCTTTTATCAGTATTCTTTCTTTTGGCTTGTGCTTTGGTGTATTGGGTTGCAATTTGGGTTTGGTTCCTGGAAACTGAATTTTGGAGGCAGTTAAGCCTTAAAGAAACTGGAAACTGCCATCTTTCTTTAATCCAGAAGAATGTGTACAACTTCTATTTTGTCATTGTTTATGACAGCTAGGCAGTTTACTAGGACATATGAAATTATTTGTTACTCTGGACTGGTAATGATTATCCTACTCTTCCTTGAAGGCTTGGGATGCAACAGCAGCAGATCCAAAGTTGCTCGTGTTTCTGAAGTTGTATCGGAATACTTACCTGTTCCAAGGCACTGGTGTCAGAAACGAAAGTTCTTACAGGTGAGTCTTTGCATGTGACATGATTCATTATTTTTTGTAATGAACTTTACATCAACATATTTGCATGAAGATATCTGTGCTTTTGGAGCGGTCACACAAAGGGGTGAGGAGAAGATAAAATCAAATAAGGTTTCACCCCTCTTATACATATATGTGATTCTTGCAGGAAGCCAGCAGTTACTTTCCGGGAGCCAGGACATGACGGTGTTTCCTAAGTGGGACAGTTGGATGGTTTATCTTTTGATATATATTTTTACTTGTAAAGTCAAAATCTTTATGCATCATGCTCAAACTAAGTGACCCTTTTCTTATACTGCAGAGCTGTTGAGATGTTACAACTTACAACATGTTACATTTAAATTATGTTCTGTCTTACCATATTAAACATGTGAAAAACAATACTACATATTTCTTAGATTTTATCTGTACTTTATAGAGTTTTCTCTTTTGCAGGGTAAACGTGGTATTGAGAAACAACCTTTTAAACTTCCCGACTTCATTGCAGCAACAAGAATAGAAAAATGAGACAGGTAATGAAAAAAATGTGTTAGTTGTAGATTATGCACAATGTGTCAATTTCAAGATTCCAATTTACTAAAGGGACAGAATATGAGCAGCCACTTCTTCTAAGATTTCTATCATGGCAAAGCATAATAACTTGACTTGATCTTTCTTGCTTCCCGTTAGTTTTTTTTTCTTCTAGCTGTTAAAATTTTGCAACCTGTTGAGTGTTGACTTGTGTTTTTACCTACTTCTAGGCATACATTGAGAAAGAAGTCAACAAGAAGGTAAAGCAGAAGCAACAAGGGCGCATGTAACCAAAAATGGGAAAAAGTGATATATTTTGAAATGTAATTAAGATTGTGTGATATTTGGATATTTTTAATGAAATGTTTAAAATGTTAGTTAAATTTTATATTTTTGTTGTCTCAGGAAATTAATATGTTTTTTATAATGCATTGAATTATAAGCATTGACAGGTGATATATATGTGTGTGAATAATCATAACAGAACGTTAGAAAGTGTTATATATATGTATTTTAGTCATAACGCTTTCGGACAGATATATTATATATAATGATAATATTAATGTCGTTTTCAAATTTAGTGTTATATGAAATTGACTTAATTATCTCGTTTTTTATTAAAAAATGTCATATAAGTGTATATCATATATAACGGTTTTTCTAAATTTTTATAATACCCGTGTTCATGACGGTTGCCTGCTTCAAAAAAACGTCATAAATTGTCATATATGACGGTTTTTACCCTTCATAAAATGGTATTTTTCTTGTAGTGGATTTTGCAACAGGTTATATTATTTTTGCAATAGATTTCGACCGTTGTAAGATACCCTGGTTTCTTGTAGTGTATGATACGTAATTACGTCCATGTCGGTCGTGTTTCTAGCATTACTGTTGCTAATGGAGGTTTTCTGACAGTCCATGGACGTGGAAGTGCCAGTTTCTTTTTTTGGGCTGTCGCTCAATTTTGTATTGCATGTACTTGGGAACCCATTCAGTTTAATTTCAATTAGTTAAATTACTCATGAAATGCATTACTCGGTAACATTTTTTTTCTGATGGTTGTGTTTTTCAGGACCTAAAGACTAGAAAGACGATTGGTACGGGGCATGTGGCTGGAGGCTTATACCTGGTTGATGTTCCTTCTTCGGTTGTCTGTACCGACCTAAAACTCTATCCTTTTGGATTACATTGTCGTTTAGCTCTCCAAAAAAAGTACCCGTCTTTAGATATTCCTACTTTCTTTAATTGTACGTCGTGTTATTTAGTTAAACATCATCAGGTTCCCTGCCCGGTGAGTCATAACAAAATTGCTTCCACTCCTTTTGAGTCAGTGCATTCTGATATATGGGGACCATGTCCAGTGGAATCAACCACGGGTGTCAAATACTTTGTTACATTCGTTGATGACTACTCTCGTGTCACGTTTTTTTATCGAATAAAAAATTACTTTGAATTATTTAACATTTGATGCAAATTTTATGTTGAAATCAAAACACAATTTGGTATTCCAATTAAAAATTTTTGGAGTGAAAATGGTCGTGAGTATTTATCTTGTGAGGTCGATACTCATCTAGCCCGTAATGGCATCATCTACCAAACTTCATGCCCTTACACACCACAACAAAATAGTATGACAGAGCACTAAAATTGTCATCTCTTGCAAATAACGTGTGTTCTTATGTTTCAAGCACGTACTCCCAAGAGATTTTGGTTGAATGCAGTTCTTACCGCTTGTTATCTTATTAATCGCATGTCATCATCAATTTTCATTGGTAATACTCCCTTTTCTAGGCTATATTCAGGACGAGAGTCATTTTCTCTGCCTCTCAGAATATTTGTTTGCTTATGCTATGTCCGGGATACCCGACAGACTCTTTCTAAATTAGATCCTAAGGCAATACTTGGTATCCTAAAGATCAGAAAGGGTATCAGTATTTTTTTCCTGTCTTGAAGAGGTACTTTTTCACTCGAGATGTTACCTTTGTTGAAACTAAATTTCCTCTACTTCTAAAAACAATTGAACTGGTTCCCTAATTTTATCTAGAAGAGGATTTTTTGTTATTTTAAGTCAAACACAACAGCCCCCCATACGGGTGCCCTCCCTTACTGAGCTGGTTGCCTAGTCCAGAGACACCAATTCAGTCTGTGCCACCATCACCCGCACAAACATTGCTAATGATGCCCACAGAGTCATCCTTCTCTGGCTCTATTAATTCGCCTTCCCCTATTCCACTAGCAGCCTCGCCTGTTCCACCACTAGCTCCGCTAATTTTGCCAACAGCTCTTCCTCGTCATGCATGTTGTGATAATCCCTTGTATGTTGACAGCTATAAAGGACTTACCAGTCACACTCAGTCTCTGGTGGCTACTATTGATGGATTCATATTCCCAAAAAATGCTGAGGAGGGTCTCAAATATTTCGGTTGGCGTGCTGCTATGAACGAGGAGATGAAAGCTTTCTGGGAGAGCCATACTTGGGACTTAGTCGATTTACCTCCCGATAAATAAGCAGCCGGTTACAAATGAGTATTCACGATCAAGATGAAACCAGATGGCTCTCTTGAATGCCTAAAGGCACATCTGGTGGCCAAAGGATATTCTCAGACCTATGTTAAGGATTATTTTAAGACATTCTCTCTAGTTGCCATAATGACGTCTGTTCGTGTACTTTTGACCTTGGTTGTTTGCTATGACTGACCATTGCTTCAACTGGATATTAATAATACTTTCCTCCATGGGGATGTTGATGAAGAAGTATATGTGATGCAACCTCCCGGATTCGTTGCAAGGGAGGGTAAAGTGTATCATCTACGAAAGGCCTTCTATGGTCTAAAACAATCACATCGTGCGTGGTTTGGTCAATTTACACTTGTTGTTCTCAGTTGGCACGTGTCAATCAAAGAAGGATCATTCAGTATTCTATCGATAGACATCAACTAGAAGGATACTACTGGGTGTCTATGTTGATGATACTGTAATCATGGAAGACGACAACCAGGGTATTACTGGTCTCAAGAAGTTTCTAGGAGAACAATGTCAAACTAAGGATATAGGATCATTGAACTATTTTTTGGGTATTGAGGTCACACAGGGACATTATAATGTCTCAAAGAAAGTATATGCTGGACATATTGAATGATGCAGGAATGATGTAAACCAAGGAGCAGTCTCGCCTATGGATCCAGGGGATAAGTTACTTCCCGACGAGGGGGTCCTGATGACCAATCCAGATTAGTATTAACGAATAGTTGGAAAACTCAACTACTTGGCAGTCATGAGAGTCCAGACATTTCTTTCGTAGTTAGTGTTGCAAGTAGATTTATGGCTTCTCCAAGAGTTCCACATTGACAGGTAGTTCCCAGAATCTTGTGCTATCTAGTCAAGAATCTAGAAAAAAAAATTCGGACGGAGAATCATGGACACACTCGTATTGAATATTTTACTGATGCTAACTGGGGTACAAGCCGCACAAATAGACGATATACATCTAGCTACTCTGTATTTATTGGCAAAAACTTGGTGTATTAGAAAAATAAAAAGCAGAGTGTGATAGCACGATCAAGTTCATAAATAGAGTATCGAACCATTGCTCATGGCACAACAGAGGTGTTATATATGAAGAATCTTCTACAAAAGTTGGAAGAAGAAGCAGGATCGAGCACAACAGATATGTAGTGTGATAATCAGTTTGCTATCTATATTGCTACCAATCATGTATTTCATGAAAGGATGAAGCATATTGAAATCGACGTCTATTTCATCCATGAAGGGTATACAAAGGGGTTAATAAAATTTTATCATGTGAGGACCATTGATCAGATAGTCGATATCTTCAGTAAGCCTCTTTTAGGTCCTCTGGTTCAATTTTTATGTAACAAGTTGGACATGATTGACATCTATGCTCCAGCTTGAGGGAGGGTGTTAAGTATTAGTAGCCTTTAGTCTCACATTGCCTAGAACAATAGTGAGAGGGGTTAGCCTCTCATATATATATGTAGCTCTCCTTATTAATAAAATTAATCCTATTATTCTACTCCACACACATATTGATCGATTATTACTTATGTCCACCGACCAAAAAAAACAAAAGAAATGAACTAAATGGTGTATCTATACATCAGTTTTTTTTTCTTTTCATATAATCATGCACAAAAAATATTCATAATTTTGATATGTAATTTAACTCACCTTAGTTTTTTTATTTAACAATCTAATCTCTCAATTATGTTGAAACAACCCTATGGTTCAAATTTTCGTAATATCCTGACCATTTCATCTTTTGCCATATAGCAAAAAGAAGAAACATCATAGAGACGTATTATGTAGTAAAAAATAATTGCACAATGCCGGTTCGAACCTTGGACGTCTCAAATCCTACGTAACTCCTACTAACAACTAAGCCAAGTCTTCTTATGTGTAATATAACGATTACTCATATATTAAAATATACATGGATTTGTCCTTGTGTGATGAATAGGCCGAGCTTGAGTATGCTTTTAGGATCAAGTCGGACAATCCCTTGTATATTTTAATATGTTGAGTGTTTCCGGCACTGTTCATGTACTAGGATAGATGTCGTTGAAGACTTGAATTGTTATGCATAAGAGGAAGCTATAATATGATACAGATTGGGCTGAACCTTGAATTTAGTATCATAGCTACAACTTTCCCTACTCACATAAATATATCAACTATGCCTACGGTCACAAATTTAAAGGCTATGTGTCGACACGGTTTTATAATGCTAGGTATTTCAATGTTTTTGTATGCATTTAAGGTGTCTACAAAGTTACCTACAAGAGGTAACCTTTATTTCTGTTCATACACATAGGTGAATTCTTTTTCTTGAGAATTTAATATGCACCAGCATGAGGCTACCTATCTTTTTAAATGCTATGCCACTATGACATGGGTCGAACTGAGATCTTACTACTTCATGTGCATCATTCGACTATAATATGAGGCTCTAGCCTATTATAGTGTTATTCTACATCTCTTTGTGGTACCATCCACAGTAATGTGGATCCATAATCCCAAAAGTCATAGTCTCTTGTAATGTCATACTACCCGTGCTTCCTGTCAAGCACACCGAGCATTTGAAATCTCAATAACTCTTTAAGGCTTGTATCCAACATCCTCCTAGGACTTGCTCCTTTATAGAGCAAATAGTAGACTATAGAGGTTATAGGTCTTATCCCAATGGTCCATATGGATCAACCTCAAAATAGATGTACCCTAGTCTATGAGTCTTCCTTGAACCTAAAATGAATTGTATAGTAGATTTTTCTTTGAACTAATAACAAAATATTTTGTGGTAGAACATAAACAATACATCACAATTCCTTCAAGCCCATTTTTGTTGTTTTGTCCTTGACACCTGGCGCTAAAAGCCTTTGGTAAAGGATCCGTCAGGTTCTCTTACCTCTGCACATCGACCACTGCAATAACGCTAACTAAGATGCAATGATGTGCATCACAGCTCATTGTCCTTTTTTATTTCCTCTTATGTATGGTAAGTACATCACAAACTGGCTCATCATCTTCCTGAGAAATACTATTTTTAGACATTGCTTCTTCATGTCCTGACTACTTACAAAAGAAGCACTCTTTTGTCTAGATGATTTGGACACACCTTCGCTACTATTTCTTCTATCATTATTCTTCGATCTTATCCCTTCATTAGCAACATGGACGACTCATCAATAAGATATGGCCACTTCACAATCTCGTTATTAAGAAGACTACTTGTAACGTCTTCCTCTCGAGTTTCTTTCCTATATAAATGTTGTCACTAGATGGTTATATGTTTCTAGAAGCAAATAGAGAAGTAAAAATGCTCTTTCCTCCTCTTCTAACTTTACCTCGAGACATAAAAGATCACTTTATATTTTGGTGAAGCTGTTCATATGGCTGAGAACCTAGGTCCCTTCCTTCATGCAGAGACTATAAAGTTGTTCCTTGATATATATCATTTTAGATAGTAATATGTCATATACAAGCCCTCGATCTTCAACCATAAACTAGTTGCAGAACATTCTTCCATGTTATTATACATGACCTCATCTGCTATGTCACTCCCCGACCCGGGAAGTCTCTCGTCCTTGCATCGATTTCACCTGAATAAATCGTCTTCGCATGGGGCGTGATGCCACACGAGTCTGGAGTTGCACCCGTGCAAGGCAAGATGACAGATTCTCAAAATGGTTGTCTTAATTTAATACATAAGTAGCAAAAAAAGGTGGAGACACATTAGAGTATACAAAGAAAATCTTTATTTATAATGATGCATATTATAAAGGCCCTCAATAGTCCAACTAAAAATGCTAATTGGCTTACAACACTCATGATCTCTCTAGCTCACGAAGGATTTCTTCTTTCCATACATCATGTCTTTTAAAGCACATCTAATGACCCCCGGCCGTAACATCTTCATATTGCATGCCGAGCTCCAGTGCGGTCACACGCCTTAAGACACTAAGGAACTCCATGCCTTAGAACGTCCAAGCGAAGCTCTGCCATGAGCAAACCATTCTCTGAACCTGCAAGCAATCTAGTGGAAGATCAATATTAATCCTATCGCGTACTGATGAGACCCACTCTTCTAAACCAACACAAAGTAATTTAGTGAAACATGTATCTTATTAGGTGGTCTTTCTATTATTGCCTTAGAGTCAATTACATGGCAATGGAAAGCAGTAAAACATGTAAGCAGGTTACTTATAATCATGTTATAGCAAAGGTAGAAAGTAGACAGCAGCGTTATTAGTATGTTATTCTAACAAGTCGTGCCATCTACCACACCCATCCTTGTGCAGATACAAGGTGAATGCTAATATCCATTCGTATCATGTCGAAGGCAATCATCACATTATCAAGGTACCAGGATCCGCATTCATGCACTTGATTCCATTCAGCCCACCGACCTTAACTACATGAATATACACACCTTCGTACTGAAATAAGGTGATATACCTGCACCTTGCATCAGACATTCGAGTGTGTTTCCAAGCCAATAAATGACTATATCTCAATACAACAGACCATTATCTTTTGCCCAGGTAGCAAGCCCAACGAAAGTCCTGTAGCATCCGTATTACGACTCTCCCTTTCAGTATGGGTAGCAAGCCCAACTGAAGGTACCATAATATTGTGCTCAATGGCACAATAATTTTCTTCTAGGTCGAACGATCCTGGTGTCCCGATGAATACACGTTCGAGGAAAGCAAACCCGTGCACGGGCTATCATCATCCATGTCTGTGACCATACAATGTATCAATATCTCCAAACCAACGTAAGGCATCGAATCATCTCTACTCACAATATTCCTTCGATACCATCGCATCGACTACCAAGTCGCGTGTATATATGGCAGTTCAATGACAATTATGCCACTACTGCATACTTTGATACACGAAGTATATCTTTCGATGTTACGGAAGTTTCGTAGCATTGTGCCCCAACTATCTGTTTTGTTTATTAAGTCATACGTAGGTTCTCTGTGCACAGATGCACGCTCAATGTCATATTTTTAGTGTTCTAGGTCTAGTGTTCAATGTTCTCTGAGTCGTACACTTGATGCACATCTCAATATTTTCTTTCAATGTTCTACCATCAATGTCCTATCGCGACCCGCGTACTTTATGCACGTTGTCTCAATTGTTCATTTTTCTATTCTTAGTGTTAAACCCACATTACATTAACTCTTATCCGCATGATGCACATGAAATTCAATAGAAACACAAGCACAATGTAATTCATTTATTAGGCATGAAGGAGTAGAGGAGAAAGGTCTAATCCTGCCTACCTTAAGCTAATTTTCCTATTGTTTCGTCGAGCCGATGCAGCTCGACACCTTACTCCCATGCACGATGATCTCGTTCGAGCTGACCATGTGAGCACTTCGTGCTCTATCACACCCATCCATTGATTCTTTCTATCGCCCACGCCTTGGCTCGTTGCAAGGGACTCCGCACGATATCTGCACATAAAACTAACTCAATCAATACTTCTTCAAATTGTAATCATACCTCCTCGAATCAACTCATACCTCTTTGCATTGATCTACCCAGCGTAATGCACTGTGCGGTGCGGGACATTACACGCCAGGCATAACTCTATTGTGTTTTGTGCCCTCTGATCCATGTCATCCTATAAATCATCTGTCATATTCGAAGGTTTTTTATCCCTCCATGAGATGACTTTATAGACTCATTCTTTGACAAGAAGACCCTTAATCCTTCTATTCCATAACAAGAAGTTACATTTATCATTGAATTTATCCACCTTGAACTTGGTGTTATTCACTTTGTTATGTCCCTGAATTTTCAAATTTTCATTGGACTTTAATGATTCAACGATTTCAAAAAATCTAGTTCTAGGAAGATAGAGAGATGACAATTTTCGTCACCTACCGTTAACCCAGACCAAAGAGATTGAAATCCTGACAATTTTCCAAGCTTCGATACCAATTGTTGTTAACAAAGGCATAAGAGATGACACAAACAATACCTTATCGATGAAAAAAATAACTAAAGAGCAACAACACAAGAACATACAATACAAGGTTCGGTCAAGAACGACCTACCCCACGGGCAAGTGCAGAATACTTTATTATTCAGAAAAAGATCTTGCAAAGAATTACAATTGCATTCACTGCAAACCATATACTTTGTATGAAATCAGCTCCTCTTCCTAATTCCTTTACGTTCTCTAGGAAACCTAGAAATCATCTTCAGCCTCAAGAACTTTGTTTTTAACCCTCAAAGCTGTTATGGAGACTTAATTAGTTCAAAAGTTTAACCTAAGTCAGGAGCAATCACAGTCATCAAAATTGACAACTATAGATTTGTTTGTCATAAGCTTGAATAGATCCCGACTCAATTTTATACTGCCGTTATACCATCGGGATTCTATTTTTGCATCACAAAACTTTTAGAAACTCTTTGGACATTTTTTTATCACTTTTAAGTATGTCATCTCGCTGTTACTTATTATTTTCCTAGTTGTTTCAACTCATTCTCGGCTTCTCCAAATCCTCATTCGTGTCCGTCGTCTCTATATCGAGTATGAGCCATATCTAACTACCTTGTGCATCATCTATCTTGCTGGGAAAAATCTCATTTCCTTTTGCCACCAGCCAACTTTAGATTGTTGATTGTTTTCACTAAGACACATTCTACAATGACCCCGTACCTGATAAGCAAACTATCGTTGGTTGACTCATCATGATTTCGAAAGGGTTTTAAGTATAGCATAAGTGTCTTAGTCATGCTCATAGTCTTAGTCATGCTCTTAGTTTCTATTAGATCTATTGTTTTTTATTCCTCTTTTAGTTCCATTTTGGATATAATGGATAACCTCCTATGTAATTCCCTGCACAAATAGTTGTGGGCTAAATGAATGAAATAACTCCTACAAATTTAACAAAACCATCTTTCCTCTACATAGTTTCTAGTCTTGACAAAACCTCGAATATACACAAAAGAAAAACTAATTTGGCTATCACAATGAGTTTTCCCTTCTTTTTCACAGCCTTCAGAGATTTTCTAAAGATTTAATACTTCACACACATGTTATATTCTGTAGATGTAGTTCCAATCTTGAACTTTTTGGCTTTAATTATGTTGTGACCACCAAAATGGAAAGATTTAGATTCAATGTACTCTATAGGATAGATTGATAAGACATCCAAGTTGAAGATCTAGCAAGTCCACTTTCCAGGGTATTCCTTAGAATGCTAAATACATTATGTCACCCATAAGGATCCGATGGATTTGGTAATAATCGAAATTCACCTATCCAAATTACTTTAATTAAGTTAGATGATGACAAATACTTTGAATGGTTTTGCCCAGCTATGTTGTTCATTTATGGACGAGGTTAGAGGAGCTATTTGATTTGGAAGACAAAGACACATTGTGAAAAATTGTTCCTACCTTTGATAAGTGGGATCACAAAACTCTCTTGTGATGTCATTGATAAAAATGATACAATAACTTTGTTTTACTTTGACACCAATCATGCGATCTAGTCAAAGCTAGAGAAGATCGGTACCAAGAAAAGAAACACTGTCCATGTTTACTGCATACATTAAGAGATTCGTAGTATGAGATTGGCAGACATGTTTGTTTCTACTTCTTCGAAACAGCTCATACTGTAGTGTTATTTGAGGCTTTTCTTATATCTAGTGACCTTGAGAATATATACAAATTTATGCAAAAAATAAAAGGTCCTCTGGCTTCTGTTGCGACCACACATTTTGTACTTCAAACTTTCATAGTCCTTCTTGCATGAAAAATAAATGAGTTAAATATCGTATAAATAACTCATAGCTATTTTTTCTCTGTATATGATCTACATTTTGGATAGAAGAATGTTAAAGTTAGAAATAACTCCCTTTTATACCTACTCATCTCTGGAAATAGTAGCATCAGGCCAGATAACTCTTTTACTACATTCCATGTTCCTCAAGTATCTAGTAATTTATTGTTTTTCCTAAATTATTTAGTAACATCTAGTAATTTGTTGTTTTTCTACACTTATATCAAGTAACTTATTATTACTAAATTATCTATTCTTACCCATTTGAGAGAACTACAAAAACTACATCTACCGTACATTGATTAGCTACTGTATAAAATATAGTATGGAGCTAAAAATAAAATCTACAACCAGTGCAGCTGCAGAAAACAAAACACTTCGTTTAGGACCTCATGGTCTATATATGATATCCGGAGTTCTTAACCAAGAGAACGTGTAAACTTGGTTGCCATTGTCCCCTCTCCATCATAGGACATCAGATCCCATTTATTCCATACCTCCTCATAAAGGGTAGGAAACCTAGATTTGAGGGGGATTTCCCCACACCAAGAATATTTTCAAAAGTAAATTATGTATCCCTTTCCTAAGGCAAAGGTTGCTCCACTGGAAAATATATCTTCGACCTTTCTCGCCCCTGAATGTTTGAATTATTCTGTATGTTGGTCAATCTTACTGAATGTTTGAATTATTCTGTGACTTTTGTATTTTTAGGATCTACTTGAGAGTGGTTGCGGAGTTCCAGTACTCGATGTGAAGAATCTATCGGTTTATCAGTCATTTGATCAGTCTCCTAATAGTAGTGTCAATTAGGAGTCTATTGCTAAAATCACGATTTGGCATGAGAGATATTGTCATTTTATCTAAGGACTAGTTTAGATTACAATTACTCTTATTTCGATATTCCGTTTAATGCCAAACCCAAGGGGAGAGCCTAATTTCTTCCATTTTTGATGGACAATTTCTTAAACGTGCAATTCATTTCTGGGTAAAATAGGCGTTGTTTCTGAAACATTAGCTTAACAAACGTTTTGAAAATGGACGTTTGAGGCTGAGCAAACAAGATGAAAAGTAATTGCAGTCCAAAGAAGCCCTTGGTTTTGTAGAGTTTTATGCCAAAAGTTATTGAATGGTTATTTTCAATGATGTGTGCTGAAATTTGTCATTTTTTCGAAACCATGTGAAGAATTCATTTTTTTCATCTTTAAATAAAGTTTACGCATTTTTTAATTCAATACCAACAAATTGGTCATGGTTTTATGGATGCTCATAGCTGCGTTGGATAGGAATTTGGCACCAAACTAGTGTTGACATCAAATCGACAGTCAACTAGTGTTGACGATGAAGAAGGGAGACATTTTCATCCCCTTGTATATGAGACTTCAAAGATTGTCATAGTCCATCCTCTTAAGATTGGCTCTTAGCCGGTGGATTTTAAACTAATCTTTGTTTTGAACATAATAGCTATTAGTCTCATATGGATGGAGATATATTTGTCGGCACTCAATTTTTTTCCAATAGGAATTTGACTAACTATTAATTCCTATTGGTATTTGTCGCAAACTAGTTTCAATGGATCCATCCAAATATAAATGACTAACAACTTGTAAATATATAGATAGTGCTGGTACCTGTTTATTCTTACTGTTACCTTTTTATTCTTTATTCTATACTATTGAGTTTAGGGTTATTGGGACCTAATGAATTATGGTAATTTTGTTACTTTGTGACAGAGGTCCTAGTCTTTGTGAATCATTGCATGTTTTGCCTAGATGTCTTAGTCTTGTTAGAGTTCTTTCTTTTAGTAGGTTTTATAGTGTATAACAGGTTTCTCTACGGTTACAAAAGTTTGTTTGTATAGATTTCATTATTTGGTTGATTTAAGTGTGAAATGGTGGCAGCCATGCTAGTTTGTACTGATGATAGATATGCTTTCTGTTGGTGTTTTTGCCTTTAGACTAGGAAAGATAGTCCCATATCGGCTACACCAAATGGTGAGTATCTGAATATGATGCATTGCTTGTGTTGCGGTGTGCACATGAGGTGTGGTGGGGCACAAGTGTGTGTCATATGGGAGTATTTTCCTAGAAGGAAAAAGGATTAATTCCAACAAAGATGTAAGTTGATTTTTGTTGTGCGGACTCAGACTCGGACACAGACTCCAGGATGTCTCGTGCATGCACGGGAGTATTCGGGGGGGTAGGTGTGGACTGGCACACTTCTATGCTGATTGTGGGATGATCTAAAATATCAAACCCTATTTTTGAGTATTGGTATTTTAGTCCCACATCGGATAAGAGAAGAAGTGAAGTCTCACTCCACTCTATAAATAGAGCCCCTTGGCCTCCTTTGAAAGATACACCATGAAGAGAGTTAAAGGCGTCCGTAAAGTTTAAGAAGCACGTTCAAGTCTCAAATATTGACTGACGAGCGTTCCAGAAGTTCTTTAGAACATTCTGGTTCCTGGAAGCGGATCGTATATAGGCGAATCTTGCTTTCAGCAAAGGTGATCTGATCACCCCAGCAAAGCTGCCTTTCTCTTTCTTCTTTTCGTCTCATCTTCTCTGATGTAATCGGAAACTTCTTGTGGGCTTTCGTCGATGCTGCTGCTAGCAACTCGATTTGTACCTTCCTAAAAAAAGCTCTACATTCGTTTGCTGTTGTAACAAAATTTTTAGATTTTTGTTACCCAGAATCCTACAAGGATCTCTGTAGTGTACCTTCTTTGAAGTGTTGCTACGAAACGTTGTTGCTATTTTGACAACTGTTTCGATTCTCTGTTTTCCATCAAAAATTACCCTTCGGGAATAAAAATCTCAAAGCAAGATTAAAAGATGGAAAACTCTCGTACTTCTCTCATCGATACCAGCTTTAACAAGTTGGAGAAATTGGATGGAGAATATCTCCAAATCTGGAAGAGGAAGGTCACCCTTAATCTTAAACTCATGAACGTAGACCAAGTATTGATTGATGATGAACCGAGGAAGGAACTGCAGATGCTATTGTTGCTGTACTCATCAAGCAAAGCAAATGGAAGAGAGAAAATAGTATCTGTAAACTGCTGATTCTCAATTCTATGGAAGACTCTCTGGCAGAGTTATATTCCAAGAAGGTGAAGGCCAAAGAGATCTGGGATTGTTTGGATAAGCTATATGAAGATGATGAGAACAAGTCCAAAATCTTCATTGTCGAGAAGTACCAAAAGTGGCTCTTCGAAGACGAGATGGCGATGCTACCTCAAGTGAAGAAATTCCTGAAGTTGTGCTAGAAGTTAGATGACGAGAAGATGCCCCTCGTCGACAAGTTTGTCGTTGGAGGGATAGTCTCGAAACTTCCTACTGGTTGGAGCAACTTCTATGCTAGAATGCATTGGAAGAAGCTGGACATCAGCTTGGAAGATCTTCTACAAGAGATCCACATTGAGGACGAAATGCGATCTCAGCAGAAGATGGACTCTCTGTCGAAACAACTGGCTAAGGCCAACTTGGTGCAGAAAATAGAGTTCAAGGGGAAGCAGGTGGCTTCTCATCACAAGAAGAAGGACTGCACTAACCTGAAAGTGATGGGTCCTTCGTTCAAGCAACAGAAGTCCAAGTCCCACGTGACTTGCTTCAACTGTGGCAAGAAGGGCCACTACAAGAGTGAATGCAAATCTAAGTCCAAACAAAAATAGCAGGTATAGCTAAACTTGGTTATTTTGATTACTTAATTTGGTTGCTATTGTTGCACAGGTTGAGTTATCTAGCATGGTAGCTGACTAGTGGTCTGACACTAGTGTATCTGACCACGTGTGCTCTCAAAGGAGCTATTCACCAAGGACGAGCCGTGTTATGACGAAGGTCTCGATGGCGAACATATATCTAGCCGAAGTTCTAAAGATCGAGACAGTGGTTATTAACCACCGACAAGAACACTGGAATGCGTGTTGCACGTACCAAAGATTTTTCGAAGATCTGATCTCAGAAAGTCTGTTGTCTGATACAGACTTGAAAGATGGACATTCGTACTAGCCAGATGGAAATTTCTTGGCGAGAACATGCTTCGAAAAGATGTTCGGTACTGAAGGGATATTCGAACGTCTACTGATGGTGATAAAGTTACTTTATTGAATGGACTGTTAGTTGTTCTATGATAGAAGCAGACTCAAGATGTCATATCTAAGCCTTATCTCCAGAATGTGGGGGTAAGGGGGTGGAGAGATTTAAGGTCTGTGTAGAGACAAGACAGGTCAGAAAGCTGCTCAGACGATTGAACTAAAGTACAGATCTCCTGGAGTTAGTACACTCAGATATCTGTAACTTTTATCAATTCTCCACGGAGGCCGAGTTGAAGTTTTTCTTGAAGTGCAGGTTCACATGTCTTCTCAAGTCGAAGGATGGAGCATTCGAGAAGGTCAGGGACTTCAGGGCTGATGCTGAATGTTAAACTGGTCTACAACTACTCAAGAATGATCAAGGTGGAGAGTATCGTTTGTTGGAGTCGCATCGTTCTATTATGAACACGAAATTGGCTATGAAACGACTGCTTTGTAGTATCTATAATCCATGGAGTGTCAGAAAAAAAGATCAGGATGCCGTTAAAGATGATGATATCTATACTACGGATCTTCCAATATGCTTCTGGGGATAGATTGCCTGTAAGGCTACGTTTATCTTCTGAATAAAGTACCGTTCGTATATCTGACTATGATTCTCATCAATACTGGTTCAAGGTCAGACCTAACTTGAATATTATTCAAGTGTGGGGGTGTCTGGTGTACGTGAAGCTTCCGAATATTAAGATTTAGAAGTCAGGGATAAAGACCAAGAAGACAGCAATTCTGGAATTAGCTGTTGTACGCTATGCTCAGAGATCACTTGATATTGTATCAATTATATTATTGAGTCTTGCGAGGCATAATTCTTTGAAGACAATTGCGAGGGACAAAAACATTATTCTCGCAAATATTCTGGAGAATATTGTTGGTACCGTAGGAGCAAGTACTTTCAAAGAAGTAGGAGTCCAGAAGGTGGTTGTCATTAATGACAACACTTGAACTAGTATTCGCCAAGCAGTAAGCAAAGCGAGTGAGAAGGCCGAAAGATTTTAGAGATAAACATTATCATCCATCACGTGGAGCCTGATAGGGTGATGAAGTCCAGAGATGCGATCTCCTAGAAGAAAGAGTAAATGATAAGATTGACTATGTAACATCCAATTATAAATGGATGTTAGTTAATCTGCCTGAAGGAGCAAAACCAATCAGATGTAAATGGATCTTCAAGAAGAAGATAAAAACCGATGTAACTGTTGATAAGTTCAAGGCTAAGGGCTAAGTTGGTAGCCAAGGAGTTTTCTCAGAAGCAGAGGATTGATTACTTTGACATTTATGCTCCAGTAGCACGGATGACGACCATCAGGGTGTTGATTGCTCTAAGTACAATTCACAAGCTAGTTATTCATCAGATGGATGTTAAAACTGCTTTCTTGAATGATGAGTTGACTGGAGAGATTTACATGCAACAATCAGAAGGATTCGTCATCAAGGGCTTCGAAGACAAAGTCTGTAAGTTGGTGAAATCTCTGTATGGTCTGAAGCAAGATCCCAAGATATGGCATGAGAAGTTTGATTAAGTCATAAGATCAAACAGCTACAGGGTCAGTGAAACAGACAAATGTGTATACACAAAGTTTACTAACGGGAGAGGAGTTGTTGTTTGTCTGTACGTGGACGACATACTGATCTTGGGTACAGATCTAGCAAGTGTCACTAAGACAAAGAAGTTTCTCTCGTCTAAGTTCAACATGAAGGACTTAGGGGAAGCTGATGTTATCCTAGGGATAAAGATCATCCAGACGAAATCGGGAGTGACATTGTCACAGTCTCATTACATTGAGAAGATGCTCACACGCTATGGATATCAGAATCTTCCAGGAATAGATATGTCGTATAGTTGTGACAAGAAGCTGAAACCAAATCCAAAGGAAAGCATCAGACAGTTGGAGTATTCAAGCGTCATCGAGAGTTTGATGTATGCGACTTCTGCCACAAGGCCTGACATAGGTTTTGCCGTAGGGATACTGAGTCAGTTTACGAGCAATCTAGGTGTGGAGCACTTGAAATCTATGAAGAGGGTTATGAGATACCTCAAAAAGACTCAAACATATGCACTGCACTACAACGAAGATCTGCCGGTAGTGGAAGTCTTCAGTGATACCAGCTAGTGCTCAGAAGTGGAGAGCGAGAGGTCCACAGGTGGATACATTTTTATAATGGGTGGAGCTGCTATATCGTGGGAATCGAAGAAGCAAACTATGCTCTCGCAGTCATCCATGGCATGTGAGTTCTTTGTACTTGATACCGCAACGGATAAAATAGAATGGCTTAGGGAGCTCATGTATGATCTTCCAGTTGTTGGGATGCAAATACCGATGATACCGATATACTGCGACAACCAGTCGACTGCGGTGGTGGCATCAAATGACCTCTTCAATGGAAAGAAGAAGACTGTACGGTTGAAGCACAGGGTAGTACACGATCTCATCAAGAGGGGTGTTATTTGCAGTAATTGATGTTCGGAGTCGGAGAACCTAGCAGATCCGTTCACCAAGGACCTCAAGCGCCAGCTAGTCGATGACACAGCTTGTAAAATAGGCTTGAAGGCATTCTGATATTGTGTTATTACATTCCTACCATAAAGTTTTATGCTATTAGTTCAAAGGAAAATCTACTAGGCATCTAGCTTTTGGTTCAAGGGAGGACTATTAACAGGAAGAATATCAGGAACGGTGGGTACTTGTCCTCCGTGGCATGAAGAGGTTACGGACCTACAACCGCTGTTGTCTACTGTTGTTTTCTGTAAAAAATGGATCCTGTGGAAAGGTTGGCTTAAACGCCTTAATGAGTTCTCAGGCAGAGTGAATGCCTGGTGTGCTTTTGTCACTACCACATTTCAAGCATGAGGGTATTTTTGTCATTTTGGGTGAATTTTGAATTTTTAATTAATTTATTGAATTGGTGAATTCTAGTTTGACTTTGACTTGCTGAGACTAGTAGACTACCCTAGAACCTAACCCTAGCTATGGTAACCCTAGTCTAACTTGAGTTAATCCATTTTAGACATTAAAGATTTGTTTTAGAATGAGAGGATTTAGTTTAGTGGAATCTAGTCACGACCTATGATTTTATGAAATGGCTTATGACTTCCTGATTTATTGATCATGACTTAAGCCCATGGGACAATTTAGGAAACCCTAACACTAATTATGCAACCCATGACCAGCCATAGGAGAACCCCCCTATTTAATGTCATGTTGAGGTGTTCTTGCCTCTTTTAGAGCTTGACCTAGAAATTGAAGAAAATGTATTTTTTCCCTTCCAAAAATCCCAATAAATTTATTTTAATTCCTTTTTAACCCTAGTATTTTGCATTAGGATCTAATTTCTGGTTGTTTATTATTTTGGGAGGATCATCTCAGTTTTTGGTTCATTTGGAGCTTGGGAGTTGGTATTTGCAATCTTTCTATTGGGGCTTTCTTGGAGGATTGACACTCATAGGTAAAAACTCTCAAATTGTGTTTTATTCCTGATTTTAGTGCATGATAGCTTAGGTATAGGTGTCCCCTAGATACTGTAGAAATTTTGTGTCATTTGCATTAGGTTACGTGTCCGTATCGAACACGTATCAAACCTATAGGCTAGGTGTTCGACGAAATGCCCGAACCAATTTGATTTGCTGTTTTTGCAAATCTATTTGAATAGAAACCTAGATCTAGGGTTTGCTTAGGGATTTTGTTTTTTCCTGACTTTAGTTTCATGTCGTGTCCACACGGGGACACGAACACGCTGACCGTGCGCACGTACACTGTGTCCTACATCACGGGGCTGATAACTCTCGACACAGGACACGTGGACACGCCAAAATTGGTAAGTATGATGGGGCATTGTCTGACATCATGCTCCCAAAATTTGGGAGCATTTGGTTGCGTATGCGAGGAGAAATCCTCCCCGCACTGGTCGCGTGGCCTGTCATTGCGCGCGCTAGAATGCAACTGATACGCGATCGTATCGGACACGACACGTGTCGTTGATACTGTTCAGGCGGTCCTAGAGGTAGCCCTACCCCTGGAGTACGTTTACGCAAGGCCACGTGTCACCACGTGGCTGTGTCGCGTACGGAACACGCGTGCATACGTGCACGACGCTGTGTACTGTACAGTGCACGTGTACGTGTCTGTAAGTATTTGGACACGTTCGTGTCCACTTGGTGGGACACGAATGACTTGTTTGACACGTGTACATATGTGACATGAATTACCAACCAATTAATTGACATATTAACCTATTTTTAGTATTCGAATTGAATTTCCCTATGTGGACTGATACATGCATTCAATTCTTATATTCTAATTTTAATTCCTATTTGTAAACTAAATTTTGATGTTAAAGTTGCATGTTTAAGTTCACCTACAAGTGTACTAACTACTGCTAGTTCAGATTTGTGTATTAGATTTGGTTGTGGTCAAGAGTATTGGATTTCGATTATGTGATTGAGCTATTAAATGGATGGACTGATACTCAAGTCCAGTTTGAGTTTCAAATCTTGATTCCCAGTTTTTAAACTGAATTGATGCTTAAATTTGCCATGATTTAATATCAACCTGAGAATAGGTTTTACATATTGCAGTCCTATTTACACACTACTAACTGTCATATAGGGTATTGTTTGATGTAGGAATATTGGGATTCAATTGATGTTGGGGCAATGGGTTAACTGCTAGTTTACATAACTGTCATTGATTTCTAACTTAATTCCAGTTTTTAATACTGATTTGAAAGTTCATTTTCCATGTTAATCCATATACATTATGCTAGTCATTGCTAGGTTGGTTCATGATTAGTTAGGATTTCAGTAAGGAATGTGAGTTGGTTGTTTTAACTATCATTTATTTCCCAATTTCCTGAGATTAGTTCTAATTCCTGTGGACACCACACACATATGAGTTATGTTAGCTAAAAAGCTATCATTTTATATATACCTGAGAATTAGTTCACTGATTTTCCATTGAATTCACATTGACACTCACATGATACACCCTCACATGTATTTACACTAACTTGTTCCTAATTGACACATACACACTGATTTTTACTGCCATCACATACTCTCTAAACACACACCATGCTTACATGTCCACACCCTCACAGGTTTACACAAGCACTGTTTTTCTATTCCTATTTGATACTCTTCAATTCCTGTTAACACATATATCACTCTATGTTTCACTCACTGCCACCTTAAACCCTCTACACACACATGTATCTACACTTCCTAATTCCTAAGTTCCCATTGACACATGCTACACTCTCACAGATTTTACACCCACACACTGTTTTTCCTAATGTCACACACACATACATGTACACCTAGACACAACACACACATGTCCCTCTCCATATCACTCTAGGCATATATATATATATTTTTTTTTTTTTTTTTTAGGCATATATATATATATATATATATATATATATATATATATATATATATATTCACATATATATATATAAATATATATATATATATATATATATATATATATATATATATATATATATATATATATATATATATATATATTTTTTTTTTATATATATATATATATTTTATATATATATATATATATATATATATATATATATATATATATATATATATATATATATATATAAAATATATATATATAAATATATATGTGAATATATATATATATATTTTTTTTTATGTGAATATATATATATATATATATATATATATATATATATATATATATACATATATATATATATATATATATATATATATATATATATATATATATATATATATATATATATATATATATATATATATATATATATATATATATATATATATATATATATATATATATATATGTGAACATATATATATATATATATATATATATATATATATATATTTTATATATATATATATATATATATATATATATATATATATATATATATATATGTGAAAATATATATATATATATATATATATATATATATATATATATATATATATATATATATATATATATATAAATATATATATATATATATATATATATATATGTGATATTATCATGTAGCCTATATATGTATAATGTGATTATCTAT
Organism: Iris pallida; assembly: GCA_029216955.1. NCBI lineage: Eukaryota > Viridiplantae > Streptophyta > Magnoliopsida > Asparagales > Iridaceae > Iris > Iris pallida. Next base: position 2,164,800 of record JANAVB010020599.1, on the reverse strand, counting down.
ATTAAATTAGATATATTTAATATGTGAAATGTGTGTGAACTATAGTAAATTAGATTAATATTGAAATGTGTGAGAATATATGTAATGTGTGAATATGTATTCTAGCCTATGGCCTATGGCCTATGGCTCATAGCCTGTGTGTGTGGCTTGAGTGCTAGTTAAGGTGTGTTGTTGGCTTGTATAGCCTAGATAGTGTGTGTGCTTGCTAGAATAGGCTGGTTCGGCTTAGTAAGACTTGTTGGGTTAGGCTTGACCTAGTTGACCTAGTTTGACTAGAGTTGACCGAGAGTTGACTTTAGTCCACTTTGACCCCAAACATCATGTAGATGCATTGTAGCCGTCTGTTATATCATTTTAGACTTATAGTGACTTGTACTGTTCTATAGGAGACAGACACCACTCCTCGGACAGGAGATTCTCTTCAGTTATTCGGGATACCAGGCGAGTACATTCTCTGATCATTTCATATCTTGTTTAGGATTATATTTTCCACTTTAGATTACTTTACTTGAAGCTGACACGTTGGTAACACGGATTAGAACTATATGGATCATGTCGTGCGATGTTATCTCCTTAACGGATACATCGGGTATTTCATGTTTGTGTACTTTATCGTGAGCATCGTGTACTCCTTGTATTCGTGACATTCGTATGCAAATCGTGTAAAATCGTGTATATTCATGTGCTCACATGATCTTCGTGTACGACTATACTTCGTGTGCAATAACATAACTTGTCTAGATCCTTGTGTATTGATTGGGGCAGGGGAGTAGAAGTGGTTATATATTCAATCCAGTAGATTACTCGTGTGCAACCTCTTTAGATTACTCGTGTGCAACATCGTGCCGTTTACATAACCATCTTGTGCTCTGAATCACTAGTCACTGTTAGTTCTCTATTTACTGTAGCTATTTACTTATAGTCTCTCTTTTTACATCATATTATTCTTCCAGTTTCATGTATCTTACTCTCTAGCATGTTTATATTTTCTAACCTGTTATGATTTATTGAGAAGTACTGTACTCGCTCCTGTCCTGACTGGTCCTATTAAAAAATTTACAGTGAATGATGAGGCTCTGGTGTCTACCCATTATGGTGCAGCTTTAGACTACACTTGTGACTTGGACCCACTTGCAGTAGAGGATCTACCACTAGTGGTTTAGACTGCTAGCTTAGACTTTTTATTTGTCTTCTCATTGATACATTATTGTATATACTGGGAGCTTGTTTTATCTGATGTTTCTGGATATATATTTATCTTAGACACTTAGACTTCATCTGGATTGTTTTCTCTGTGGATTCATTCTGTTCTTATCTATCTATCTTTTATTATGCTCTACCTTAGATGTGATTGAGACTGTATTTGTTATGTCACCTCCATTTGGAGTGTATATACTGTACATGTACCTTTATATTGTTAGATGTTTGACCTAGAACATCGTTCTACCGTCGACACTGCGGCGTAGGCTGGACGTACCCACGTCTCGTGCCCTTACTCTAGGGTGCGGGTCGTGACACCTTTTTGGTGGTGGCCCATGCAGGCCTAGTTTAGAAATATAGTGGTATTCGGACTAGAGTATCACTACAGCCTGCAGTAGAATTAGGGTAATTTTGAAGGTACTCAATCACATTAGGAAAAACTCTATCAGATTTCGTATCTCTACAATTTGTTGCTTATTGTCTTCCCTTGAATATAAACTGTCCTCCTTTGATTTTTTGTATCATTCTCAGTAATTGCTTCTTGTTTTGATCTGTCTTTATGATGGTTATGGAGACATGATCTCATCGCTCCGGTTCGGAGGATACTATCGAGAGGCTGGCAACCTTTTGTCATGTTCAACAGGGCCTCGAGATTGCAGCTTCTGTTGTGCCGACTCAGGTTGGCATTTCTGTTACATTGGAGGTGCACCTCCGCCTGTACAGAGACATTTCCCCATCATTTTCGATTTCTCTCAGCAGCAGCGGTTCATGCAGTATCAGCAGCAGACCAGGGAAACCAGCAGGGGCCAGCTTTCGCCAGGACAGTCGAGGATGCATAGGCCATTGGAGATCTTTCTGCTGTTTCCGTTCTTCTCGATTCCATTTCTGCAATTTCCTCTTATAACTATCTTGAAATTCGATTCCATCTGTTCCTTGTTGACTGATCAATTTGTTCTATTGTTCTTGTGTTATGTTTGTTTTTTCCCTAAAAAATCATATGGGCTAGGTCACCTCAGTTATGGGATCTAGAATCTTTGATAGTCATGTTAGCTGGCATAGTGAGGACATATAGTCAGATTTTGAACGTATTTCTCGGGTATGGAAATTTAAGGTTTTCGCCGTCGCATGCGGCAATACAAAATTTTTAAATACCATGAACCTAGAGGTATGTACCTTAGTCAAGGACTCTGTGATTATCGTAGCCTTGCTCACTAGCATGACGAAGACTCTGAACAACATAATTTTGGACAGACGCATATGATTATTAGATTGCATCTTGAGAAGGTTTTTGAACACATCATCTTTATCGTACCCTTCTGTTGTTATAAAATTGTATTCCATTATCAAATAGCTTAGGAGTAGGGATATTTAGTTGTAGAGCTTATTCATATGTAGTTCTTTCATAGTGTAATGATATGATGACTTGTAGAGTGGCTGTACCCTAGAGATGATAATTAGCATTGGTATTAGAATAGTAATCCATTGTAGATGATTCTTCGGTTATTTATAATACCTACTAGTTTGCATATAGGATGTTAGTATGTCTTACATTCTTGATGATTTTTTTCCTTACCTTTTCCAGTGTGAGCCTGTCCTTGAGTATAGTTGTAGTTCACCTAAGACTGAGAGGTCTATATATATAGATAGATTGCAGATGATATTGGCATATGGGATATAGGTTTGTTGGTATCTATAGGGCATTGTTATATAGGGTATTGACATGTTGTTTAGCCTATATTTTGTTCAGTTTTCTATTTTAGTTAAGTTCTCTTTGTGTTGAGTTCAGTCATGTTGATCAACCTTTATAGGCAGCGTGCAGACCCTTCAATAGAGACCCTGCTCCCTCAGTTCATACTATTTCAAGTTGTTCACTGCACTCACCATCAATAGTCTTCACATTTGAGTAACCTGCATCAGGACATATTGCCCTCCCTCTGGCATACTATTGCATACACTGCATATAAGCTTAAGTGTTCTGCACTCTCCTACTGTTCACTATAAAATTTTATTACCTACCATGTTGCATCATAGGTTTCACTGGACCATAGTTCAGACCCCAATTATTGACTCACCAATATAACCATCAACCCCTTATCATATTCTGCACATCTGGAGAGTCAGTATCATGCATATTAGAGGTCTGCACTCAATTTTCATTACCTACCATATTACATCTCTTAGCATTTTACCTTGATAGCCTCGCAATACCCTTCGTTATAACCTGCAGTACCTGCCCTACAGTAAAGTTTAAACTTTTCTTGGGCATGGTTGTTCAGTCCACTTGGACAGTAGTATACATTGAGGATATAATGTGGGTTGTTAATAAGAGTTCTACCTTGATCGTTGTTCTGTCTCCCCTTTTCACTCTTAGATACAGATGATACCTGTTAGCCCATCTGTCCAGATACATGTCCAAACCCTTTCTTTCATTGTTGGTTCAGTCATCCAAAAGCCTCTACCTAGGCATTGGTTCAATTTTCCATATGTAAGTGTCCTATATATCATTGTCCTACATGTGATTGTTCTGCATCTTCATGTGCAGCTATGCTGCACCACTGTTCTATCCCAACACACCCTATAGTATCTGACCCCCCTTCATTGGGATGATAGGCATGTGGTAGGGAGTATGTGTTATTAGACTTTGAGTAGAGATGAGGTGATAAGAGTTAATATATATAGCTTGTATATATGTAATGTATTTTACTTTGGTACGTAGCCTGCACTCATTTGCAGTATACTGTCTATTGCATTCCCTGTACACCAGTTTAGTTCACTTCTTTCAGACTACTGTCCTGCATGTAGTTAGTTCAGCCAGATAGAGAAGAGAGGCCAGGTTGATCTAGAGGCATGTTTCAGTCACCATGTAGGTTTCCTTTCACTTTGACTTTACAAGTGGACCCAAATGTCCTGTCCCTTAGCTTATAAGTTAGTCTATGTTAGCACTTAGTTGATCAGTCATATATATATATATATATATATATATATATATATATATATGATATACTTAGGATATATGTGATGGGTTGTTGTTCTTGAGCTTATGTATATGTGGTAATTGGGATTGGTGTGCTTAGCTTATAGGTATTTAGTTTTGGGTGACTTGATAGGATTGGGAGGTTAAGAGTTAGTCTATTATAGAGTTTTTCTTTTGCTGATCTCTAGTTGCCAACACTTAGATAGCTAGCATAGGTGAAATCCAAAGAAATTGACTAGTTGTTGACCAGTAGTTGACTATTGTCTATGTTTGACTTAGGTGACTGGAGATAGGATTAGAAGCAGGTTGTTGTTGTGTTGATGATCGTATTTGATTATTTAGTAACTTGAGACCTTGCTTGTGATTAGGTTGGAGACATGGTTTTTCTGCGGATATCTCCAACTCGTGGTACTATACGTTTTGGTGGAGGTGGGAAGCTTAGCCCGCGCTTCATCGGACCTTTCGTGATCAGCGGGAGGGTCGGTAATGTGGCTTACAGGCTGGACTTGCCATCTGCACTAGTGGGTGTCCACAACGTATTCCATGTATCACAGTTGAGACGGTACGTAGCTGACCCTAGCCATGTGCTTGATCACTCGGAGATCGAGGTGGGACCTACTCTCAGTTATCCAGAGCAGCCAGTAGAGATTCTGGATCGCCGAGTGAAGGTGCTAAGAACCCAGGTAATACCCTTGGTTCGTGTCGCATGGAGGCATCATTCTCCAGGAGAGTCTACCTGGGAGCGGGAGGATGAGATGCGCGAGCGATACCCATATCTGTTTGCACCGTGAGGTATGATTATCTACCCTTCTCATCAGATTAGTTTCGACTTTTAATTTTGAGGACGAAATTATTTTAAGGGGGTAGATTTGTCACTACCACATTTCTAGCTTGAGGGTATTTTTGTCATTTTGGGTGAATTTTAAATTTTTAATTAATTTATTGAATTGGTGAATTCTAGTTTGACTTTGACTTGCTGAGACTAGTAGACTAGCCTAGAACCTAACCCTAGCTATGGTAACCCTATTCTAACTTGAGTTAATCCATTTGAGACATTAGAGATTAGTTTTAGAATGAGAGGATTTAGTTTAGTGGAATCTAGTCATGACCTATGGTTTTATGAAATGGCTTATGACTTCCTGATTTAATTGATCATGACTTAAGCCCATGGGCCAATTTAGGAAACCTAACCCTAATCATGCAACCCATGACCAACCATAGGAGAAACCCCCCTATTTAATGTCATGTTGAGGTGTTCTTGCCTCTTTTAGAGCTTGACCTAGAAATTGAAGAAAAGGAATTTTCTTCCCTTCCAAAAATCCCAATAAATTCATTTTAATTCCTTTTTAACCCTAGTCTTTTGCATTAGGATCTAATTTTTGGCTGTTTATTATTTCTGGAGGATCATCTCAGTTTTTGGTTCATTTGGAGCTTGGGAGTTGGTATTTGGAATCTTTCCATTTGGGCTTTCTTGGAGGATTGACACTCATAGGTAAAAACCCTCAAATTGTATTTTATTCCTGATTTTAGTACACGATAGCTTAGGTATAGGTGTCCCCTAGCTACTGTAGAAATTTCGTGTCATTTGCATTAGGTTACGTGTCCGTATCGGATATGTATCAAACCTATAGGCTAGGTGTTCGACGAAATGCCCGAACCAATTCGATTTGTTATTTTTGCAAATCTATTTGAATAGAAACCTAGATCTAGGGTTTGCTTAGGAATTTCTATTATTTTTCCTGATTTTAGTTTCGTGTCGTATCCACACGGGGACACGAACACGCTGACCGCATGCACGTACACTGTGTCCTACATCACGGGGCTGATAACTCCCGACACAGGACACGTGGACACGCCAAAATTGGTAAGTATGATGGGGCATTGTCTGCCATCATGATCCCAAAATTTGGGAGCATTTGGTTGCGTGTGCGAGGAGAAATCCTCCCCGCACTGGCCGTACGGCCTATCGTTACGCATGCTAGAATGCAACTGATACACGATCGTATCGGACACGACACATGTCGTTGACACTGTGCAGGCGGTGCTAGGGTAGACCTACCCCTGGCACACGTGTACGCAAGGCCACGTGTCACCACGTGGCCTGTGTCACGTGCGGGACACGCGTGCATGCGTGCACGATGCTGTACACTGTGCAGTGCACGTGTACGTGTCTGTGAGTGTTTGGACACGTTCGTGTCAACTTAGTGGGACACAAATGACTTTTTGACATGTGTACACATGTCATATAAATTACCAACCAATTAATTGACATATTAACCTGTTTTTAGTATTCGAATTGAATTTCCCCATGTGGACTGGTACATGCATTTAGTTCTTATATTCTGATTTTAATTCCTATTTGTAAACTAAATTTTTATGTTAAAGTTGCGTGTTTAAGTTCACCTACAAGTGTACTAACTACTGCTAGTTCAGATTTGCGTATTAGATTTGGTTGTGGTCAAGTGTATTGGATTTTGATTATGTGATTGAGCTGTTAAATGGATGGACTGATACTCAAGTCCAGTTTGAGTTTCAAATCTTGATTCCTAGTTTTTAAACTGAATTGATGCTTAAATTTGCCATGATTTAATATCAACTTGAGAATAGGTTTCACACATTACAGTCCTATTTACACACCACTAACTGTCATATGGGGTATTGTTTGATGTAGGAATATTGGGATTCAATTGGTGTTGGGGCAATGGGTTAACTGTTAGTTTACATAACTGTCATTGATTTCTAACTTAATTCCAGTTTTTAATACTGATTTGAAAGTTCATTTTTCCATGTTAATCCATATACATTGTGCTAGTCATTGCTCGGTTGGTTCATGATTAGTTAGGATTTCAGTGAGGAATGTGAGTTGGTTGTTTTAACTATCATTTATTTCCCAATTTCCTGAGATTAGTTCTAATTCCTGTGGACACCACACACATGTGAGTTATGTTAGCTAATAAGCTGTCATTTCATATATACCTGAGAATTAGTTCACTGATTTTCCATTGAATTCATATTGACACTCACATGATACACCCTCACATGTATTTACACTAACTTGTTCATAATTGACACATACACACTGATTTTTACTGCCATCACATACTCTCTAAACACACACCATGCTTACATGTCCACACCCTCACAGGTTTACACAACCACTATTTTTTTATTCCTATTTGACACTCTTCAATTCCTGTTAACACATATATCACTCTATGTTTCACTCACTGCCACCTTAAACCCTCTACACACACATGTATCTACACTTCCTAATTCCTAAGTTTCCATTGAGACATGCTACACTCTCACAGATTTTACACCCACACACTGTTTTTCCTAATGTCACGCACACATACATGTACACCTAGACACAACACACACATGTCCCTCTCCATATCATTCTAGGCATATATATATATATATATATATATATATATATATATATATATATATATATATATATATATATTATATATATATATATATATATATATATATATATATATATATATATATTTATAAAATATAAAATATATATATATATATATATATATATATATATATATATATAAATATATATATATATATATATATATATATATATATATATATATATATATATATATAAAATATATATATATATATATACCTATATGTGATATTATCATGTAGCCTATATATGTATAATATGATTATCTATATTATATTAGATATATTTAATATGTGAAATGTGTGTGAACTATACTAAAGTAGATTAATATTGAAATGTGTGAGAATATATGTAATGTGTGAATATGTATTCTAGCCTATGGCCTATAGCCTATGGCTCATAGCCTGTGTGTGTGGCTTGAGTGCCAGTTAAGGTGTATTGTTGGCTTGTATAGCCTAGATAGTGTGTGTGCTTGCTAGAATAGGCTGGTTAGGCTTAGTGAGACTTGTTGGGTTAGGCTTGACCTAGTTGACCTTGTTTGACTAGTCCATGACTAGAGTTGACCGAGAGTTGACTTTAGTCCAGTTTGACCCCGCATTGTAGCCGACTGTTATATTATTTTAGACTTATAGTGACTTGTACTGTTCTATAGGAGACAGACACCACTCCTCGGACAGTAGATTCTCTTCAGTTATTCGGGATACCAGGCGAGTACATTCTCTGATCATTTTATATCTTGTTTAGGATTATATTTCCTGCTTTAGATTACTTTACTTGAAGCTGACACGTTGGTAACACGGATTAGTACTATATGGATCTTGTCGTGAGATGTTATCCCCTTAGCGGATACATCGTGTATTTTATGTTCGTGTACTTTATCGTGAGCATCGTGTACTTCTTGTATTTGTGACATTCGTGTGCAAATCGTATAAAATCGTGTATATTCATGTGCTCACATGATCTTCATGTACGACTATACTTCGTGTGCAATAACATAACTTGGCTAGATCCTTGTGTATTGATTGGAGCGGGAGAGTAGAAGTGGTTATGTATTCAATCCAGTAGATTACTCATGTGCAACCTCTTTAGATTACTCGTGTGCAACATCGTGCTGTTTACATAACCATCTTGTGCTCTAAATCACTAGTCACTGTTAGTTCTCTATATACTGTAGCTATTTACTTATAGTCTCTCTTTTTTTACATCATGTTGTTCTTCCAGTTTCATGTATCTTACTCTCTAGCATGTTTATATTTCCTAACCTGTTATAATTTGTTGAGATGTACTGTACTCTCTCCTGTCCTGATTGGACCTTTTGAAAATTTTACAGTGAATGATGAGGCTCTGGTGTCTACCTATTATGGTGCAGCTTTAGACAACACTTGTGACTTGGACCCACTTGCAGTAGAGGATCTACCACCAGTGGTTTATACTGCTAGCTTAGACTCTTACCTTATCTTCTCATTGATACATTATTGTATATACTGGGAGCTTATTTTATCTGATGTTTCTGGATATGTATTTATCTTAGACAATTAGACTTTATCTGGATTATTTTCTCTGTGGATTCATTCTGTTCTTATCTATCTATCTATCTATCTTTTATCATGCTCTACCTTAGATGTGATTAAGACTGTATTTGTTATGTCACCTCCATTCGGAGTGTATATACTGTACAGGTACCTTTATATTGTTAGATGTTTGACCTAGGATGGCGTTCTACCGCCGACACTGCGGCGTAGGCTGGACGTACCCACGTCTCGTGCCCTTACTCTATGGTGCGGGTCGTGAGAGCTTTACAAGAAGCATGGTAGCACAGCACTACAAGGATTGTAACTCTATGCTATAGTGGGGTGACTCTACCATGAGGTTCCCTGTTAGGGGTAATGCCTCAGCTTTGTGAGCCAAGTCACATCAGAGTAGCTCTGCAAATAGGCAGGTAGCGTAATGTTGTATGATAAAATTAGAGGGGTAGCCAGCACTACAAAGGGGAAGTGTTCCTCATGTTACAGTGGCACGACACCACGATGAGGAACCCGAATAGGGGTAAAGCCTCGGCCTTGCAAGCCATGTCATTGCAGTGTAACACCGCAAAAGAGCCTAAGGCTTCATGCTGGGTGGTACGGCACTACAAAAAGGATGTGACCTCATACTACAGTAGTATGACACTATGATGAGGTTCTTGGTAGGGGTAATGCCTCGGCTTTAGGCCATGTCATAGCGGTGTAGCACCGCAAGGGAAGCGCAAGGCTTCATGCCATGTCTCTTTGATTAAGAACTCTCCTATAGTGTATGGACAGAGATATCAGGCCGTCTCTTGAGGGTAAACTTGTAGACGTCCAAAATTATACACTGAAAATAAGCTGGCACAAGGCCTTTAATGTGCAGCCAGAAGCACAGTTGATGTCATTATGTGAGTGGAAAGAATTGCAGTTATGGTACAGAATTCAAGGCTTAGTCCATTCTTGTATCATGCTGTTATTTAAACCATGTGGGAAGATTCAAGTCATAGCGACATCTATCATAATACATAATGGGCAGTCACTGTGGGAAATGCGCTCAACCCATATATTGAGATTTGTGGAGGATTGTTAGTGTTTTTGCCTTTCGACTAGGAAAGATAGTCCCACATCGGCTACACCAAATGGTGAGTATCTTAATATAATGTATTGCTTGTGTTGAGGTGTGCACATGAGGTGTGGTGGGGCAAAAGTGTGTGTCATGTGGGAGTATTTTCCTAGAAAGAAAAAGGATTAATTCCAACAAAGATGTAAGTTGATTTTTGTTGTGCGGACTCGGACTCGGATACGGACTCCAGGATGTCTCGTGCATGCACGAGAGTGTTCGGGAGGTAGGCGTGGACTAGCACACTTATATGCTGATTGTAGGATGATCTAAATATTAAACTCTATTTTTGAGTATTGATATTTAGTCCCACATTGGATAGGAAAAGAGCTGAAGTCTCACTCCACTCTATAAATAGAGCCCCTTGGCCTCCTTTGAAATATGTACCAAGAAGAGAGTTAAAGGCGTCTGTAAAGTCCAGAAAGCATGTTCAAGTCTCAAATATTGACTGACGAGCGTTCCAGAAGTTCTTTAGAACTTGCTAGTTCCTGGAAGCGGATCGTATATAAGTGAATCTTGCTTTGAGCAACGGTGATCTGATCACCCCAGCAAAGCTGCCTTTCTCTTTCTTCTTTCCTTCTCTTTTCTCTAATCTAATCAGAAACTTCTTGTAGGCTTTTGTCGTTGTTGCTTCTAGCAACTCGATTTGTACCTTTCTAAAAGAAGCTCTACATTCGTTTGCTTTTGTAACGAAATCTCTTTAGATTTTCGTTACCCAGAATCCTACAAGGATCTCTGTAGTGCACCTTCTTTGAAGTGTTGCTACAAAACGTTGTTGCTATTTTGACAACTGTTTCGATTCTCTGTTTTCCATAAAAAATTATGCCTCGGGAATAAAACTTTCTTCATGAGGAAAACTTCATTGGAACAGCAGCAATTCGACATTTTGATTGTGGAAGTAAGTTTTCTGTTCTTTGGACCCTATTTTAAGTTGCCCTATTTTGAAATCTAGGTACTTGAATTCTTATTTTTCGTTTATTTTGAGCAATTATGGAGTTCTTGTATATCCATTTGACTATCAGTGTATATCACATTTTTTATATCTGCAATGTTATGAAACCTTGGCAATTGATAGGGAGAGCTATCTGTTTAACCTTTTCTTTAACATCAAATATAGTATTATGAGGAAGGGTTTCTCACTTTCTTGGTAAATACCATGTAAAATTTATTCTCTGTTATTGTCAGTGTTGCCAGCACACAAATAGGATCTGACATAATAATGATACAACGATACGGACATGGCACTAATTTTTAGTCTCGATGTATTTTAGAGTGCATGTGTCGTGTCCAATATGTGTACAACATGAAGGTACCTGACTCTCTGCAGGAGATGATCACATTTGTAAATGAATCAAAACACAATAGATAAAGCAGGATCTTCACGCAACATGGAAAACCAGGTGGACATGATTTAGGAGGCCTAGAGTATAGGAATGTATTGGCCCACTGGTCATGAGTCTAGGAAAAATATGTAAAATTAATCAGGATCGGTACTAGTTAGCTAATCTCAGTCTACCAAAATATAGCCTACCTATCCACAAATTTCGATCCAAAGTCCACAATCAAAAATAGCCTAAAACCCAACAATTGGCCCAAAACAGTTCTGTTAGAACTCGGACAGAACTCGGCCCGAGTTAGGCCTGAGTTCGGCCAGGACAATTTTATCAAAATTTTGAATTCACTTGACATTTGCATCCAACGTTTGAATGTGAGATTTCTGCATCCGAACTATATTCGAACTATGCCTGAATTCAGTCAATAAAAGTACTACAAATAGAGGAGAACTTTCATATTTCTAAATTAATCATTCATTCAATCTCATTCTCTTCTCTATTCCTTTAAAGTGTTTTCTGCGAGCTAAACTTTCAAATCTAGCCTATACAACTCTTAGCCAAGCCAGTATCAGTTCAATTCAATCAGAGTTTGGTTTTGAAGAGTTGTATCGGAGGCTAATTCAGAAAATGTTCCAGTTTTCGATCGCCTTCTAGAGGCGGTCATGCACTCGTTGCCAAGCACGATATTGTTGAAGTCGGTCGTGCACTTTTCCCCAAGCACGGTGTTATAAGAGTTGCAAGCACTTAGTTAAAATTTGTGCCATAGTGGATTAACATCGAGAAGGAGTACTCGAGACTGGATTATTCCTCCACAAGAGAAACCAGTATATATCGCTGTGTCACTAAGTTTGATCTTCTTAACTCTTACTTTTACTGCAGCTCATTTACTGTTATTTTATTTGCTCTCACTGGCTATAGTACATAATTTTTTAATTATGATATTTATTTCGCTGCACACGCACTCACTCTATTCATCCCCCTCTAGAGGTGCTCAACGGTCCTATAATTGGTATCAGAGCAGGTTATACATATATATAACCATCTAGAGAATATATATATGGCAACCGTTAAATTTATATTCAATGGTGAAGGACAATCTAAAAATAGACCCCCACTATTTGATAGAACGCACTATACATTTTAGAAATACCAATGAGTTTCTTTCTTAAATCATTGAACTTCGATCTTTGGTCGATAGTAATAGATGGTTACAAGAAACCACCTAAAACTATGATTGATGGTGCTTTAGTAGACAAGTCCCATAA